>JANBPO010008525.1:0-449355 GCA_024336825.1 Amorphophallus titanum | reverse complement strand
GCTAGCCGGACTGTTTAACTGCGACCCGGAGGCGCTGTTCCGTCACCCCGATGACGACTGGATAGCGAAGTTCTTCCGTGACAGATCACGCGATGAGCTTGAGCGCATGAAGAAGGCGCTAGAAGCCGCGTTCCCGCGAGATAAGAAATCCGGCACGGACGGCTAGGAATGGCCCGCAAACCCAAGCCTCCCCGAGAACGCGCCGCTCGCGCTTTATGCTCGTCGAAAGGCTTGCCGGAGAACACCAAGTTCGAAGGTCGCCCGATGTGGGAGAGTTTCCTGCCGGAAGTGGATATCGTTCTTCAAGCCGCTCTGTCGCCGGGGGAATGGGAGCGGGCGAAGGCGGAGGGGCCGGAGACGTGAAGACAGCAATAAGGGGGATTGAATGAGGGTCTCGGGGACAAATCCGATCTGCATCAGCTTCATTAGCCATGTGGACGCGCAAACCGCTCAGGCGTTGGTTGGGACTATTTTCAACGCCGTGAATAATGGACATGATGAAATTCACTTGATGATGTCCACGCCAGGCGGCAGCGTTTCGGACGGCATAGCCATCTATAACACGCCTTGCGCTTATCCTCTGCGGACAGGCCGCGCAGCGTCGCGATCACCAGCGGGTCGATCGGCGTGCCGATGTCGGATGCGAACGCGCTGTTCGAGCTGTCGCGCGCGCGCAGGCTGCGCACGCCGGTATCGGACAGGAAGAACACGTCGATGTCGCCGATGCCCACCATCGACCGCGACGCGACACAGCCGACGTTCGCCAGCACCTGCTGCTGGCGGTTGCCGGTCGGGTCCGGGTCCATGTACCAGATCTGCGTGGTGTTGCGCGCGGCGATCGCCATGTACTGGCCGTAGCTGGAGATCGCCTCCAGCGGCTCGGCGCCGTAGAACTCGTTCGACATGTTGATGAAGCCGGCGCCAGCCGCTCCGCCACCGCCGGTGGTCCAGTTGCTCGGCGTGCCGACGCCGGTGAACGCCAGCAGCGTGTCGGACGTGGCGTACACCTTGTTCTTGAAGGTGAACAGCGCGCGCACTTCGCCGTAGGTCCAGGTCGTGACCTGCGTGCCGTTGTAGAAGTGCCGCTGCTGGCCGTCGATGTAGCGGCCAACCGCGTACAGGTTGCCGGAGAACAACGTCACGGCGTCGATGCCGGTCATGAGCGCCTCGGTATAGCTGCGGATATCGTCGGGCCAGGCCCGGGCGGCGAAGCCCGCGTGGTCTCCGGAGAGCCGCCTATTGATCCTGATCGGACTCGTCGCCCTGATCCGGGGCGGTCGCCGATTCCGGGGTGCCGCGCACCACCGTCAAGGTCACGGCCTGGGTTTCGCCGCCGCGCTGGACGGTGAGGGCGAGATGCTTGCCGATCCGCGACAGCCCGACGATGTTGTTGAACTGGGCGCTCGACTGAATGGCGGTCGATCCGATCGCGGTGATGATGTCGCCGACCTGGATGCCGGCCTGCTGGGCCGGCGTGCCGTCCCCGACCGCATTGACCACAGCGCCGGCGGATAGATTGGTATGCAGCGCCGCGGCGATCTCCGGCGTCAGGTCCTGGACGCCGACGCCGACGCTGCCGCGGCTGACCTCGCCGTTCTTCAGGATCACCTGGCCATCACGTTCCAGGTCCGGCCTGACGACGTGTTCAGTGTCACCGGGCCCGGCACAGTGTACGTGGTCCCGGGCGCCGTCCTGGACTACCTGGTGACACCATCGTACGAGGTGCAGATCATCGCCACGGACACGAACGGCAACTCCGCCACGGCGACGTTGACGGTGAACGTGCTGGAGGCCAACCGGCCACCGACATTCAGCGCAGCCACGTACAACTTCACAGTTGCGGAGGGCGCGGGCGGCGGCACAGCTGTGGGCGCCGTGTCTGCATCGGACCTGAACGTGGGCAACGTGCTGTCGTACCGGCTGGTGTCGGTGCAGCCAGCCGGGCTGACAGGCGCTGCATTTGCCGTGAACAGCGACACGGGCGCCATCACTGTTGCTGGTCTGCCGTCCACCCGCTTCCTGTACGACATGACGCTGGACTACCTGGAGCCACTGACGTTTTGCCTGAACGTCAGCGTCATTGACAGCGGGTCGCCGCGGCTGACCACGTACGCGACAGTGTGGGTGACTGTTACCCACATTGCGCCGCGGCTGGAGGGCGTGACAGCCATCGTTGACGCCGTGCTGACAGTGGATGACATTGGCCTGGTGGTGTTCACCGCCAACGAGTCCGTCTGGACGCCGTACGACTCGGAGGAGCTGCGGTTTGCCATTGTATCACAGGACCGGACGGCGGACGGCTTGCCGCCGTTTACGATGCTGGACGACGTCGGTGGCGTCGTGACCATTGTGGGCATTCCCACGATGGGTGGCGGCAGCGAGGTCCCACCGCGCTTCAACTACAATGTCAAGTCGTCGTACACCGTGAACGTGACGGCCACGTACCGGCCCACGGGCGAGGTGGGCTGGGCGGTCTTCACAGTGCTGCTGGCGCATGTGAACCGGCCGCCGACGTGGGCCACCGTGCCCGCCATGAACGTGGCGTCCTTGTCCTCCGGCCTTGTGGGCCAGCCACTGGTGGCGTTTGTGGTGGACCCGGACGCCGCACTGGGCATTGGCGAGGCTTTCACGTTTGCCGTGACTGGCGTTGGAACCGCCGATGCGCGGTTCCTCGCCCTTCAGCAGGCGGCGGATGTTCTCGATGTGCCGGATATAGATCAGCACGGCCATGAAGGCCGCCAGGTAGACCCGATAGATCTTGCCATCGCCGCCCGGATCGACGGCAGCAAGGTCGTCGTCGATCCCTCCCGCATCACGCGAAAGGCAGAGCGGCAAGTTGAAGCGATCCCGGCCGGCGAAGCCTTCGACCCCACGCCCCTCTACCAGCAGAACGCGGCCTTATTGGAACGGCTGAACCAACTGGTCGACTACGTCACCTCCTGCCGGCGTCATGACGCCCTGGTCAATGCCTCAATCCTCGCATCGAAGAAAGACACAGAGGTTCCAACGGCAGAAGACCGCCAGCGCCGGGAAGATGCCCGGGCCCTCCTGCAATCAGAAGCCAGCCGACGCCAGCTCACAGTCCTCGAGTGTGCCGAGCAGATCAAGAACGAGGCTGACGCCGAGATCGTCAGGCTGGTGACAGGATGAACTTCGAGACGCTCAAAGACGAATACTCGCGGCTGTGGGCGTCGGCGTCGGTCACGGCGACATTCGACGGCGCGGCCACGGTTACCGCAAAGAAGATCCTCGCCAGCAAGTCACGCTATCAGGCGATCGAGGCGCAAACCGGCGTGCCCTGGTACGTGGTCGGCGTCATTCATGCCATGGAGTCCGGTTGCCGGTTTTCGACGCACCTGCACAACGGCGACCCGCTGACGGCCAAGACGCGGAAGATCCCGAAGAATAGACCGGCCAAAGGCAAGGCGCCGTTCACGTGGGAGGAATCGGCTTGCGATGCCCTGCTGCTGAAGAACCTGCATCAGATCACGGACTGGTCGACGGAGCGCATCTGCTACGAGCTCGAGCGCTACAACGGCTGGGGCTATCGGCAGTTTCACCCTGAGACACTGAGCCCGTATTTGTGGTCCGGCACGCAGCATTACGTGCGCGGCAAGTATGTCGAGGACAAAGTTTGGAGCGCGACCGCGGTCTCACAGCAGACCGGCGCCGTAGCGCTGATCAAGCGGGGAGCCGTGGCGGTTGGCGCGGCGGCGGCTCTCGGGGCGCTCGCGCTCGTCTCCCCGTGGCCGGCTGCCATCGCCATCCGCGGACTCTTCGAGCGGGATGCTCGACGCACGCGACGAGGGCTCGAGCCATTCGCACCCGATCACGGCCTCATGCAGCGGTACAACATCCGCTACGGAGCCGACCCCGACATGACGCTCAACTGGTTCTGCCCGGAGGAGGCACTCGGCTCGCTGCCGGTTGTTGTCTGGATCCATGGCGGCGCCTGGATCTCCGGTCACAAAGAGGATGTCGACCCCTACCTGCGGATGATCGCCGCCCAGGGCTACACCACGGTGAGCCTCGATTACTCGCGCGGCCCGGACGAGAAGTATCCGACCGCACTCCGGCAGCTGAACTCGGCGCTCAAGTTTCTGTCGGACAACGCCGCGGATCTCAACATCGATGCCGACCGGTTCGTGCTCGCCGGCGATTCCGCGGGCGCGCAGCTTGCCTCGCAACTCGCGACGATGATCACTTCTCCCCTCTACGCCAAGCAGGTTGGTCTGACACCGGGCCTCACCGCTCGCCAGCTGAGCGCGATCGTTGCGTTCTGCGGCATCTATGACGTCAGCGACATTCCCACAGCGCCGGGAATCGCGGGATGGGGATCCCGTGCCGCACTGTGGTCGTATCTCGGCGATCGGGACTGGTCGAGGACGCCGGGCGCGGCCCAGATGTCGGTGCACGACCACGTGACCGCGGATTTCCCACCCACGTTCATCTCGGGCGGAAACGGCGATCCGCTCACGCTCACCCAGTCGATGCCCTTCGCCGACCGGTTGACCCAGCTCGGCGTGCCGGTCACCAGACTGTTTTATCCCGAGCACCTCGAACCCGCGCTGCCGCACGAGTACCAGTTCCATCTCGAGTATGAGGAGTCACCCGCGGCTCTTGCCTCGACCATCCACTACTTGGATCGCGTGACGGTCTAGCCACGGTCGCATCACTGGCGCGGGCTCAGCTGACGCCCGCACGTTCTTCCCACCGTGGCCTAGTAGCCTGATCACGTGCCAATCTTAATAATTTTTGATACGAGATCTCGTGAGTCCCCTTCTTAAATCTCTAAAATTAACTTGTTAATCTGAATTTATGACGAAAGATTCATCAATTTCCCTCCTCTGTCAGGGACAGGTTACTTTCTTCTTATCTTACGTGATAGATACTCTGGGAAATTAAAGGAAAAAGTAAACTCACTGTGTGTATAAATGCACAACATACGTTTAGTAGCATTGTTCGTAGAGGGTGAGGATAAAATCAAGATAACTCAACTTGCTTAGTTTTTCTCAGAATTTATTTATTTTTATTTTTAGAGAAATTAATTAACTCAGTAGAGCTAACTCTATACTTTTTTAGAAAAAATTATAAAATTGCCATCGATCATCAATCACTGTTCATCTGAACAGCATTTTGGAGAGATCAACGGTGTTTTTTCACGATAATTTTCATGCTACATTTATCGTGATTTAGTGGTGTCGTCGAAGGGGTAGAGGGTGTCGTCAGTGGCGGGGAGGTGCGTTGGCATTGGCTTCGATAGCTTCGTCGGAGGGGTCAGAGATGGGGGGAGCAACACGATGGGGGGAGAAGAGGGCATCGACGGCAACAAGGGAATGCGTAAGTGACGGCGTGGGGGCACGCCGTTGGTGGCGAAGGGAGGACGTGTTTACTGGCGGCTCTACAACTCCAGGTTCTATGTATATATTCCCAACTCGTGGACCCTACAATACACAATCGATAGAATCCGTAGATTGAAAACGGTTGGACACTATGATTGGTGGCGGAAGTGCATTTCCCCTAATCATAAAAAAGTGAAAAAAAATATCATGACAAATAATGATCTTTTTAACTAGAGGAATGAGAGTTAAAGATAGGTTCATTTCTAGATGCGAGCATCCAAAACAGAGACGGTTGTTCCCCCTACCTTACAGAACTTCCAATGTATGAGTTTGTAAGAAGAAGCTTCGAGAATTATAAGCGGATTCCTAATTCCGGATCCCACGGCTCGCAGGGCCTGTTTGTGCATGTTAGGGTAAAACGCATCCGGTGCGCGCCGGCGTCGGCGTCGCCTTCAACGATTTCTACGGCGGCTCGGACAATGGCGTCATTTCGCAGGGCGGCTTGGGGAGTTCGCCTTCCGGCGGCGTCTTTGGCTCAAGCGTCCACACCGATTTCGCCTGGGCGCTGATGGCCGGCTTGGACATGGACGTCACGCGCAACCTGAAACTCGAACTCGGCTATCGGTACCTGAACTACGGCAAGTTCCAGTCCGGAGCGAGCCAGTGCCTGAGCGGCAATGGCGCCGCCGGAAGCTTCGCGGCCGCCAATTGCGGCGGCGGCTTCTCCCTGACCTCGAAGACGCTGTCGTCCAACGACGTGCGCATGAGCAGGCGAGCGATCTCGCTGTACACCGCTGCCACCGCGTTCCGAACGCCGCGTCCGTCGAACGCGCGTCCGCCGTCGCGCAACTCGACTGCCTCGAAGGCGCCGGTCGACGCCCCGGCCGGGGTCGCGGCGACCACCTGGTAGCCGTCGGAGAGCTGCATCCGCACCTCGACGGTCGGCCACCCTCGCGAGTCGAGGATCTGCTCGGCGGCGATCCGGGTGAGGGAGAGGGAGTTGCGTGCGGGCATGTCAGGTGCCTCCTTGTCGGGCGATGAGGGTTGCGGCCGCGCGGGCGCGGGACTCGTCGAGGAAGTGACCGCCCCGGACGCGGGGCCGGAGGTCGTTGTCGAGGTCGTAGACCAGTGGCTCGCCGGTCGGGAGATTTAATTCGGCGACCTCGTGGTCGGAGAGCTCGTCAAGCAGAGCGCACAGGGCACGCAACGAATTGCCGTGAGCAACGACGACGGTCGCCGCACCGTCGCGGGACAGCGCTTCGTCGAGCTGCCAACGTACGAACTCGTTGACCCGCGCCATGACGTCGCGCAGCGACTCGGTGGACCGCAGCGCTTCGGCCGGGAGAGCGTCGAACGGCGGCGCTGCTCCGATCGCGGCGAGCAGTGCCGACGACATTGGTGGCGGCGTGCCGTCAACCGATCGCCGCCACTCGAAGAAACGCTCCCGACCGACCTCCTGGAGCACGTCCGCCTCAGGTATTACTTTGACGATGGCACTGCTTTTGGGAATGAGAAGAAAAGATGCCGGAGCTTATTCATTTCTTCTTTCATTACCGATCATTATTGCAGGAATTCTGAAAGAGGTTCCTGAACTTATTAAGTCTCAGGACAATTCTTCATTCCTCATTCTTGCCACCGGCATAGTCACATCATTCATCGTTGGATGGGCTACAGTTCATTTCTTTATGAAATTGATTGGTAAGATCCATCTGGGCTGGTTTGCAGGTTACAGATGGCTTATTGCGATCTTGATGGCCGTTATTCTTTACTGACCAAAGCCTGAAGGTACACAGTAAACGTGATTATTCCATTTAAGGCCGGCATCAAAGATTGAGCCAATGTTTCCAGGTTCAGAGTTGTTATCAACTGCATCCGTTCTATACGTTAAACGTCTTGTCGTTGAGCCTGTATCAGCAGGTTTATAAGTGCCGTTCTCAAGCGGGATAGAGAGCTGACTGATCGCTACACCCATCATCGCTGTTCCTGAACAACATAGATTTTTCTGAGCTGCCATGAGCTGAACCTGGCCAGGATCTTTAATGTAACCAGTCTGAGAATCATAAGCTGAGTCTGGAAGACCTCGGCCTTCTGAAGATACATAACGATTCAGGTAAACTGTAATGTCTGTAAAGTCAGGTAAACAACATCTTTGAACACCAGTTGTCGCTTTGAATCCTGTACAACATTGTGAAGCAGTTGTTGTATCGGGAACTTCCTGACCTGATGGAATACAACAGTTGAATTCACTCTCTGAGAAAACTTTCTTCATTGAGTTCTTAGATCCCGAAAGAACCATGTTCAACGCCGTATAGTTAGCAGCAGAGTAGTAAGAGTTCGTTGTATCACTGAAATCAGCAGGGCTAGAACCACTCACTGGCAACATGATGTCTTTTTCATTTGAATCTTTAAGTGGATGTTTAGCAGCAGACCAACCAATATCTTTTTGGTCATCATCAACCAACTGGTAAACCTGATTGTTAGTTCCAATGGCAACTTGAGGAATACCTACAAGCTCGCCTGAGAAAGAAGCTTGCTCTGCCAGCCTGCTAGCTTAGCATTTACTTTATCCAAGAGATATTTGAAATGCATAATCTTAGATCTTCCTTTGAAAAGTGGAATACCCAGATAAGTAATACTGCTGATCCTGTGCTGATATCCAGTAAGCTGCTTTAGCCTGTTAATAGAAGAAGTTGGCATGCGCTTAGCCACCATAAAGCAACTCTTACTTGCATTAATTCTTTGACCAGAGGATGCTTCATATCTCCCCAAGAAGTGCAGCAGGTGTTTAACAGAAGAGATACCTCCATTCATAAAAATAATTGAATCGTCAGCATATAAAATATGTGACAATCGAGGAGATCCACGAGGTAAATGATATGACTTGCATCTCCCAGAAGAAAAGATGTGGCTCAAACCTCTGCTCAAAACTTCCTCAGCAAGGACAAATAAAGCAGGGGCCAAAGGATCCCCCTGACGGACTCCTCTAGTAGAATGAAAATACCCATGAATTTGACCATTCAAAGATATAGAGAACCAACAATTCATCAATAATTGGGCAATGAGGGAAACAAATCTGTTGGAAAAGCCAAATGTTTTCATAGTGTGGAGCAGGAAATCCCATTCAATACGGTCATATGCTTTTGCCATGTCCAGCTTAATAAGTATATTATGCCCTCTAACTGGTCTATCTAACTCCATGAAAAGTTCCTTGGCCAGCAGGAAGTTGTCAGTGATAAGCCTCCCACTTATGAATCCACTCTGCTCAGATGATATGATCAAAGGAAGAACTTGTCTCAGCCGATCACTAAGAATTTTAGACACAATTTTATACGTGAAGTTACATAGGCTAATAGGCCTAAAGTCCACATATGAAGAAGGATTTTTAACCTTGGGAATTAAGCAAAGAATGGTGGAAGTAACACCTTGTGGGAGGCCCCACCCTTGGAAAAAACTCTGAACAGCATTAACCACATCTATATGAACAATGTCCCAACAGTGAGTGAAAAATCCTCCTGTATATCCATCAGGTCCAGGCGAGCTATTCCCTGACAAAGAGAAAACCAAATTTTTAACTTCATCAGCTGAGGGAATGGAGCACAGTAAAGCATTTTGATCCTCAGTGACCAATGAGGGAATGACTGAAAACAGGCTTTCATCTAATCTGTGATCTTCTGAAGCAAGGAGTGATTTAAAATAGTCAACAGCTCCATCAAGCAAAGTGAGTTGATCTTCCACCCATATGTTGTCAATCTTTAATTTTTGGATATAATTCCTTTGCTTTTTTACCTTAGCATAATGATGAAAAAATTGAGTATTTCTATCTCCACATTGTATCCATTGGACTCTAGATTTCTGAAACCAGAAAATCTCCTCCCGAGCAAGAATCTGTTTCATCTCAGCATTAGCTTTGTTGAGAGAAAGTCTGTTTGTAATTGTGGGGTTCTCATCATACTTCATTTGAGCCTGCTCAACAGTATGTACAACATTTTCTTTAACCTGTTGGATTAAGCCAAAGCTTTCTTTATTCCATCTTCTTAAAGAAATCTTCAGGTTTTGCAACTTACATTGGAGGGCATAGAATGGATGCACATTCTTCTGAGAAATATTATTCCACTGAGCTTTAACAAAATCTAAGAAGCCTGAATGGGTATGCCACATATGCTGGTATATAAATCTCCCAGGTGAAGGGGATGAAGGATAGGTTGATAACAGAAGAGGAGCATGATCTGAATGACCCCTGAATAAGTGTCTGACCGATAAACTATACCCTTTATTAAGCCATAATGAATTGTAAAGAACCCTGTCCAAGCGGGCTCTGATGTGCGAAGAGCCAACTTGATTATTAGACCAGGTGAAGTTAGAACCTGAATATCCAGCATCAATAAGGCCAATTGCTGTTAAAAAACCTTGGAAATCAGTCATAGCAGCCATAGAGGGAAGATTACCACCAATTTTCTCCTCAGGAGAGATAATGCAGTTAAAATCACCTCCAATGATCCATGGAACATTTACTCCTTGGCTAAAATCCATTAAGGAGTCAAACATCTCTCTGCGGGTGTTACCATTGCATGAAGCATATATGACAGTAAAAAGAAGAATAGTAGAGTTATCTTCTTGGAGAGCCACAGTCATAAACTGAGCATGAAGCTGAATAATCTCCAAAGTAATGCTAGGATTATAGAAAAGCCAAATTTTAGAGGTATCTCCATTATTTCCAATAACAGAATGGAGAGAAATTCTCCTGGCTATTCCCTTCGCACGACTAAAACTAATACAGGGTTCAGAGATTGCAGCAATACTAACATCATAAGCTCTAATGTGCTGTGCAAGACTTCTTATGGTAGCCTTGTTCCCAATCCCTCTGACATTCCAGATCAAAGCTGTTTTAAACATTATTTGGGGAAGAAACGGAAAAAGCAGCCAGAACCTTAGCTTTAGCCCTTGTAAGACGGGCGTCACTAAAAATAATTCCAGGCAATATAGGAACAATGTCTGAATTCAATTTCGGGGGATGACTCATAGTCTTCTTATTGAACTGACACAACATTTTTGCATTCTCTGTTGCTGACAATTTCGAGATAGCCTCAGATCTAACAACCACTGTCATGCCATGATCTGTAATTTGGGTGGGTTGATAATGAAGCACTGAGGCTTCCTGAAGCACATCATTTGGAGGATGGATTGAAGGTAACTCTTTTTGAACTTTGTCTTTGCGACAAACAGGTGATGTGGGACCATTGGTTTCAGAATCCCTCACAGGGCCAACAGATAAAGCATTTGAGGAATGCAAAGAATTACTATGGAACATTTCAGAACCACGCATGTCACCGGAAATCTTATTGTCTAGAATGGTCACATCAACCGATTCCTCTTCCTCACGGATCTGACTCAATACTGAAAATCTGTTAACATCAGCAATAGCTGTTTCTTCTGTAATAAACTTCTTCTGTTTGTATTCCTGTCGGATATTTCTTTGAGCTCCATGATTGGTGTTGTTTCCCAGGGATTTCAGAACCAGTTTCCCTTGTTTCTTCTTACAGTCTTTTTCCATGTGCCCAATCTTGTGGCAAAATGAACACAGTTGCGGAACTCTATGATAGTTAATAGACTGCCAGAATCCACCACTACCAGTCCCAATCCAGACTCTGTCTTTCCTTTGCATATCCAGGTTAAGTTCAATACAAACCAGAGCCTCCGAGGTATTCGTCATTGAGGAAGGAAGAGGATCCAAGATTTTGATGCCACTTTATAGAATGCCAACTATTGCCCTCATCAAATAGGCCAGAGAGAATCAATATAACACCAAAAGTAACAGGCATGCCTCTAGTATAACATGTAGACGGCAGAGGCAAATTCTTCCACTCTACTTCTATGTAGCCTGTTCATTCCTGTGAGTCTAGATCCATCGATTGCACCACCCACCCCCAAACACCACAAAAACAAAGAAGAGAGTAGTCCTTCATGGTAGGTCTCAGACACATGTTTCTAGTTCATTTGACAAGGGAAAGAACTTTTCTATGGCAGCATGCTAAAGTTCTCATCCTTTTTCAATCTAGATCTTCTACTGAGAAAGAAGTGAGATTTTTCTCTTCTAATCTTTAGGTTTGAATAGTCAACCAAACATAAATATTGAGACCACTTCAGTCAGTGGTTTTGAATTGGATGTCCCAGTTATTTGATATGGAATCAGATCCTACGCTGAAACCCATGGCTGTCATTGACCACGTGTCAGAGACTAAGCAGCCTTGCAAGGGCAGAGACATGTTAGAATACTGCAATATTAATTAAGAAAGAGAACAAAATATGCTTAGTGTGAGCCTATTCTACTCGTCGCCTTGTAGTTTCAAGTTGGGCAGCTCAACAGCTTAATATGTGAATGTCTGATCTGACTAGAAAATCTGTACTCCGCATTCCCGCTACTTTAAACTGCATAAATATGGTGTTCCAACTAATTCTTTATCAGTGCTTGTTGCCATCATCCCTAAACTTTTCCCAAGCTCCCATTTTCCTAGTCATCTTTAGTTGATGTACATGTACACATCATATGACCATCTTGAACATTGATGCACACGAGACCTCAAGAGGCCTTTGACTCTATGGAATAAATCCAACAGCATCACTGATAACAGATTGGGATTCATGAAACGACATTGCTCTCTTAGCCATTGATCCTTATCATCCTAACCTTCACAGGTTCTAAAAGAATAACTCAATGTTTACACACGCGCAATTAAATAAAAAATTTGAAGTGTTCGGGATAGTCACCGCCCAGACTCGAGTTCGGTGCAGGCTAACTTGGCATAGCCAAGTTAAGCCGCGTCAGCGGCGGCCGGAGCCAAAACTTCAATTTCATAACCATTCCGCTTATGCGCTCATTGAGCGCGACAAGCGGACAGGCTGATCATCCTGCACTAGCAAACTCTGGCGTAGAGTCACGCACGCAGTGCGTGATGCCTAAGCCACTCTGCGTCACAATCCCACGCCCCAAAACGTAACAACTATTTGACCTTATAGCCCCGTTTCGGGGCATGCACTTTCTTGCGAGGCCCTGGAAGCAGCCTCGCAGGCTACGTGCAGTCAAAATAATTTTCTTTCCTTAACATATAGTTAACGCTCTATTCACGCTTTTGTCACATTCCAAATATATGCTTGGCACAACTGATGCTTAAGCATAATCATCCATGATCGCAATCTGCCCGGTTTCGTAATACATCTTTAACCTCAATCAATAAGGAGTAATAAAAATGAGCCGTTCCACTATCGCGATATCCATGTCGTATGCATTTATAGCAGTGTCTATATGCCTGCTGTTCTCTGTAAGCGCTTTCGCAGGCGATGCGACCCTGGGTTCATTACACAACATCGTCGCCAGCATCAACTGATAGGCAAGTAGCAAGAATCAAACTATGCGCAACCCTGCGTAGACAACGCAGGGCTGTGCGTTTGTTACGCCTGCTCGGGGCTCAGCTTCACCCATCTCCACATCAGCAGGAAAGCGACCACCCCGCCGGCGGAGCACAAACTGAATACCACAGTCGGCCCCGCGCCATCCCACATCCAGCCGCTTATCAGCCCTCCTGCAGTACCTCCCAACCCGTAAGAAACGCTGGTGTAGATGGCCTGCCCCTTGGAATGATGACGACCGCGGAAATAGCGCTGCGTCACCGCTACCGCAGCCAGGGTTAACCTACAGCTTGGCCAGGGCATCTCTCTTCAGCATATACTTATAGACCTCTGGCATTTTTCACAAAAATCCAGTAAAAGTCTATCAAGTCCACCCATCCCAGTCTGATCACGAAAATCTAAAATGAGAGAGGATACCTCATCACCACTGTTCAGAGTGATCATGGTGGAGAATTTGATAATCATGGCCGAGATCTGCGTCCAAAACAACATCTGGGGGTATGGCCTTGCCGAGACTGGTGGCCAGGCGTGCGGCGAGGTTGGCTGCAACCCCAAAATCAATATCGGACAGCACCGTGTCATCGTGAATCGTCACGGTAACTTCCTGCGATAGCCCCGGCGCGGAAAAGGCTTTGATGCTGCTGTCCAGCATCCACGCATTCAGCATCGAAGTGAGCAGCGTTAGGCCGGCATTCGCATCCACAGCCTCAAGCGGCTCTTCTTCCGCATGAATGCCTAGCCGGCGCCGGGCGCTAATGATGATCTCTTGAGCCGTCGCCATCCATCTGCCCCTTGATCCATTCAGCCGGGTCGCCTGTGTAGGCGCGGAACCCATCATGATGACGGAGCTTGATCGACGGGTCCAAATAGACCTCGCCGCCCGCTTCACGCCATAACCTGCAAAAACCGTAATCCTCGCCCCAAAGCGAGCCGTTCACCACTTCGGTGGGGAACCAGTTGCGCATTTCCTTGCCCTGGTCGGTCGTGTAGGGCTGCGCATTGTCCATGCGCTCAAAGGCGGCGCGGCTGATCTTGATGAAGCCACCCGGCAAGCCCTCAACCCGGAGCAAATCGCCCTCCGGCTTCGGTTCACCTCTGATGTGGAACTTCACTTCGTCCTGTTTGGCGCGGTAAGTTCCGCCAACAACATCCTGCGGACGCTGGGCGAGCGCGGTAAGCGCTCCGCCAGGCCAACTGATATCGCTATCCACGAAGATCAGGCAATCAGCCTGTTTCGTATCGAGGAACCACTTGGCGAGCTTGTTTCGAGCGGCGCCGATCAGCGAACAGCCCATCTCGCTCTTGACGAGGAAATGGACTCCCTGCGCATGGCCCAGAAGGGTTTCCGCAAGCAGGGAGTCCACAAGGTTGGCGTGGAGCTTCCCGTCAATGGTGGCCCTCTTCTGATGGCTTTAAGGCCTTTCTTTTCTTCTGGTGCGGCCAGCCCCGGCGGCATCGACGTGCCGCTGAAGAACACTTTCTCAACGCTAGGAATCGTCAGACCGGATGCCTCGAGCTGCTCCGCGAGCGCCGCGAGCTGCGCTGGCGAACCTTTGATCGACTTGACTCCGTTCTGGCGGGCGATTCGTACGATGGCGTCCTGCGGCGCTCCACCGACGCTCAGGTATGGGCGATTCCCTTTTACGCTCAGGTAGAACTCGCCGATACCACGCGCAGTGCCAATGTCCATCAGTACGAGATGCGGGCCGCCTGCCGCCCACGACGCCAGACCCAACTCCATGGCGGCTTCCATGTCCCGGCCCATCGCGATCGCCTTGGCCGTGCCCGTTGTTCCGCTGGTCAGCACGATCCGAAGGATGTCGACTGGCTCGTCGGTTGGCCGGATCCCATAGGGGTTCTCGTCGATACCCTGCAGAAATGCGGGGTCCACGAGCACCTCCCGTGCGGACTCCTGAACTGTCGATGCCGTGCGGGAGAAGATCCAGTCCACCCCGAAAGCACCGTGCGCCCGATAGCCCTCCGGAAGTACCGTGCTGATCCCGCCCTCGTGATAGATCGCCTCAGTGAACAGCGCACTCAGCATGTCGGGCAGGTCGAGCGCCACGATATCGCCGGCTTTGACGCCGCGCCGCCGCAACTCGTAGGCGATCTTCTTGACGTACACGACGGCTTCCGCGTTGGTGAGCACCTGGTCGGGCGACTGGGCGAACACGCCGTTCGGGTTGTTGTCGGCGTTGGCCTGCAGGTAGAGGAACGGATTTGCTGCGGGCACGGGAGCCATTTCCACAGACTATCCGGCGTGCCCGGCGGATAATCGAACATGGCATCGACGACGCGGGACCCACAGCACTGGGCCGAGTTTTACGAGCGCAAACCCGACGGAGTCAGTTGGTTCCAGACATCCGCCGAGCCATCGCATCGACTGATCACCGAGTCCGGGGTAGTCGGCGGAATCATCGACGTGGGTGGTGGAGCGGCGGTTCTGGTCGACGAACTCGTGGCTGACGGACGCACCATAAGGTTGTTCTATTCCTTTCAATCAAAAGGGGGATACACGTGCTTCGGGGCATACCCCTGGTTATATGTTAAAAAAAAGAAAGAAAGAAGAGAAGAGAAAGAGAGAGATGTAGAGTACAAAAGGAGGGTCGAGGAGAGCAGCGCTCAGTCGATGCCCCGGAAGATATCCTTGAGGGGGAGAATCCCAACGCAAGGAAAGTCTGCCATGTCGTGCAATTGGCCCCTCTGCTCCTCGAGGTGTGCCAGCTCCATTTCCACGGACATCGCCTCAGCTTTGGCAATGGCGAGCACCTCACTCTCCCTCTCGATGGTCTCATCGGCCTCGGCTAGCTCAATCCTGGCTGTTGCGAGATAGCCCTCTAGTTCCTCAATTCTATTCCTGAGGGCGTGGGCGTCGCGATGACCTCCTTCCAAGGCCTTATCGTGTTGCTCCTCGCAGCTTCGACGCACCCCCAAAGCTTACAGATATTCACCCTCTTGGGCCTTGATGGCGGCAAGCTTGTTGGGAGCCCGAGTCTCAAGGAATTTGCGGCGATTCATGTATTTCAATAATAGTAGGACTCGTCGCGACCATTCCTCCAGTGGGCAGCCCAGCACTTGTAGTGCACCGGTTAGCTGCATCACTATCGCATGTGCCCCTCGGTATGTGAGGGAGGGGTCGGCAAGCATCATCGACTGAAGCATCAGCAGCATCTGTCGAACCGGTGCCTCTGAAGCGGCATGACCAATTGAAGGTACCACCGGAAGAGTGAATTCCACCGCGCTGTCCACGGCAGCCCATATCTTTGCATCCACCGCAGTCGAAGAAGAGGGAAGCGCCATGGCCAAATCACTGGGCCCTCCTACTTTAAAGGATAACTCCCAGACAGCCACCGCCAGGGGAGCAGGCGAAACCATCGCCGGATCCCTTGACACCATCGCTTCGCGGGCTGGCAAGACAGGGACCTCGCTCTCGATTGGGGGAGGGACGTCAAAGGAAATCGGGGCAGACGTTATTGCCAGGAGACCCGCGGTGTAACGACCCAGAGCTTCAGATACCGATAACCCGGTGTAACATCAGATTACCGCTACCAGGAACTGGGGAAGTCACCGAAGAGGCTGATGAGGCCCCAGAAGGGTTGGAGGGGTTTATCGAGGGAGCACATAATGAATTGGAATTACACCACGCGCAATATAAATTAGAATAATATTTTAAACTAAAGTGCAGAACTAATTAAAATATATCAGAGTGATAGTCAATATACAATAGTCCAGAATTGTCAAAAGAACAAGTCCACAACTACAACAAGTCTGAATGTACAACTACCCAGTCAAAAGTACACAAAAGGCCCCACCGATACAGGCTGGCTGGCTAAACGCGGTTGGGAAAAGCACGGGGACCTCCGGTCGAAGGCTACAGTTGCTCACTTGAAAAGGAGAAGGGTGAGTCATAGCTAGACTCAGTAGGGGTCATGCGGAACCCTACCACGCAACTAAGCAAGCAGACATGCAAATATAAAGTAATTAGAGCATGCATTTATCCAGTAAACAAGCATTGGCACCAGTTAAACATAAGGATTGCAAAGCTGTAAAACCTAACTAAGCAGTTTAAACAGCTATCTATGTGCCAATTCAATATAATTTAATAGCGATAGTAACTAGATCTACTAGTAGAATAAACCTCAACTAACCACGTGAAGTGAGAGATGGAGAACTCACCAGAAGGTAGAAACCAGAAGCGTCCACTGACGGCTTACACTGCGTTTCAGACAACTCGTAGGTTAGACAAACACAACGAGCGAGAGGCATAAAAAGTACCAAAACAAGAACTAGTCAGATTAACACTCGTCAGTGTCAGTCCAAGCCTCTGACCATGTGTGCACACACCGACCCCTGCCTAGGGTCAGGTCTCTAGTAAGTCCCCCCCCCCTCTCGTAGGACGCTACGGTAATCGCGGGGGCCCATGGTAACTAGCCTAAAAATCGTTAGACGGGAACACCCCTCCACCTCTCCCAGGTGGGCCGACACTAAGGTCGCTGGGCTACGACTAGTGGCTCCATCACGAGGAAAGAGAAAGTAACTCTACTAGGACATAAAGATGTATTTTTATTCATAAAATAACTTAAACATGGTGAAGAATGCATTAAAACAATGATTCGTCACTCTTAGCATAGCAGAGATCATAACGGATCAGTGTTGTCCCGTTATAGAACATAAGGGATCAGCTCTGCCCCGTCATATAGCATAACGGATCAGGTGGGGTGCGTTAAAGTAATATAGCGCACCTCCTCTGGTCCGTCATTCTCATCTGCTCTAATCCCGGACTCAGCGGCCATGACGGATCAGTGATGGTGCGTTATATGGCATAACGCGTTACCACTGGTCCGCTATGGCTACCCGAGCTATTTTTTTAAGACTTAACGACCCAAAACTTATAACAGACCAAGGGAGGTCCGTTAAGGCCACCCAAATATGGAAAGTCCATAGTTTTCCCACAACTATAACGGTCATGAATGAGGGCGTTATACTAATGACCTATCTAAAGCATGCATGAGCATAACGGACTGGGTGTGGTCCGCCAAATGGCTATGACGCGCCAGGGGTGGTGCGTTAAATACATAACGGTCACTGGTGTGACCGCCATGTGAGCTGGACAGCGAACGGGTTCGGTTTGAAACCGATCCACCCCTCAGTCCACCGAAATCTACGGGGTTCGCTACAAAAACCTGTAACCTGCCATGCACCGCATCCATACCACTCAATAGAAGCTAGAAAATATAAATACAATGCCCATGGATAATTAAAAATACTAATTATCACATTTTAGGGAAAAACTAAAAATAGACATTAACTAGGCTAAACGGGCGTGGATGGGCATGCATGTGGCGTCAAAACAATCCTAGCGTAGAGGCGGTTCCATCCCCCTACCTCGTTCGCACCGAAACAACTGTTCTGGCCGCATGCAGGCGAAGTGGAGGTCGCGCCCCTCTCACCCCGTCTCATCCAACCGTCCCTCGAACCGCGTAATGGAGGGCGTCAACGCATTCCCCTCGCCACACTGGTTCCAACGGCGTCCCCCGCGTCTCGGTCGGGCCCTAAAATCGGTAAAACCAAGAAGGAGAGAGAAAGAGAGAGACGTTGGGAGAGAGAGAGTGAGAGAGATCACGAGAGAGAGAGAGAGAGAGAGAGAGAGAGATTAGTGGGTGGGGTGGATTTTGCGCGGCGGCCTCAGCCTGACCGGCTACATGAGCCGCATCTTCGCCGTGCGCACGGCGGTGGCCGCCGCGGCCCTGCTGGGCCTGTTGCAGTTGATCGACCTGCTGGAGCGGACCAACGACATCCTGCATCGCGGCGGCGCGCTGGGGATCTTCCGCTACCTGGCGCTGCGACTGCCCGACATGTTCCAGCAGATCGCCGGCTTCGCGGTGCTGGCGGGCGCGCTCTTCACCTTCAACCAGCTGGCGGCCAGCAGCGAGATGGTGGCCATGCGCGCCACGGGCCTGTCGCTATGGCAGATCTTCCGCCGCGCCCTGCCGGTCGCCCTGACCGTGGTCGCCCTGGACCTGGTGGTGGCCGAGGCGGTGACCCCGCGCGCCGAGCAGGCCCTGGCCACCTGGTGGAACGCCTCCGCCCCGCCGGCGCAGAAGAAGGCGCCCGAGCCGCACTGGTTCCGCATCGGCGGCGACCTGGTGGTGGCGCGCGGCGCGACGCCGGACGGGCGCATCCTGACCGGGCTTTCGATCTACCAGCGCGACCAGGACCTGTCGGTGGACCGGCGCATGACCGCCCAGACCGCGACCCCGGAAGTCGGCGGCTGGAAGCTGAAGGACGCCGTGGTCACCGACATCGGCCCGCAGCGCGCGGCGATCACCGCCGGCGGCGTCGTGCTCTGGGCGACGACGCTCAGCGCCGGCGACGCGGCGCGGCTGTTCTCGGACTCCGCCGACATCTCCTCGGCCAACGCCATCCGGGCGTTGCACGGCACCGAGCCGCTGAACCGCTCGCCGGCCGAGTTCCAGACCCGCATCCAGCGCACCATCGCCGGCGGCTTCGCGCCGCTGATCATGCTGATGCTGGCCCTGCCGGCGGCGCTGGGACACACTCGATCAAACCGAACCCTGCCGGTGATATTCGGCCTGGGCGGCGGCCTGCTCTACCTGGTGGTGGACGGGCTGCTGACCGCCATGGGCCAGACCGGCGTGCTGCCGCCCGCGGCGGCGGCGTGGGGCGCGCCCGTGGCCTTCGGCTGCGGCGCCCTCCAGCTCCAGGCTCAGGTTGAAGGCGGACAGGATGTTGAACACCTGCGTCACCAGCGCCGGCCACGCAATGTCCGTGCGCGCGAACATGGCCAGCACCTGGAAGTAGTCAATGCCGATGGAGATGAGCACCAGGCTGATGCGGTACTTGTTCAGCAGGTGGCTGGCGGCCAGCGCGCCCAGCGCGGCGCACAGCATGATGATGACCACCGCCCACGGGCTGTCCGGGCACTGGACGCACTTGCCGTTCACGCGGTAGTACTTGCCCTTCAGGCACGAGGCGCACCGGTCGCCCGTGTAGCCCTCCGCGCACTCATTGTTGCCCAGGCAGCTGTCCGCGGGCGAGCACGGCGCAAAGGACGGGCACTGCGCGCGGCCCTGCCGCTCCGGCTCGCACAGCGGGCTCGGCGTCGTCACGTTGGTGCGCCACCAGCCGGCGTCCGCCAGCACCAGGTCGGCCGCGTGCTCGCCGCCGGGGCACACGGCGCCGCGCGGGCAGGCCAGGCACGCCTCGCCGTCCAGGCCGTAGTAGTCCTTCTTGCACTCGGACAGGAACACGCCCTCGTACGCCGCCAGCTCGTACGCCGCCGTCCGGTTCGCCACCAGCACGCTCACGTTCTTGGGCCCAGCGACGCCCGCCCGCGTCGTGCAGCTCAGCGTGCCGTCGTTCAGCCACTGCGCGCCGTCGCACGGCATGCCGGACACGTTGATGGCCACCGGCGTGGCCTCCCAGCCAAAGTTCCAGCCGCGGATGGTCACCGCCTCGCCCAGCGCGTCCGGCCGGTTCGGCATCAGCGACGCCACCTGCGGCGGGTCGTACGCAAAGGTGACGTCGTCGTTGCTGCGGCGGCCGCCCGCGGTGACCACCACGGCATTCATGTCGCCCAGGCCCTGCGGCACGACGCACACGATGCTGCCGTGGCCCTGCGCGTACTCGGCCGACAGCGGGCATGGCCGGCCGCCCACCGTCACCACCGCCGCCAGCGTGCCGAAGGAGGCGCCGACCACCTCCAGCGGGTAGCCGCCCGCCGTGTCATAGCAGCCGGCCCGCAAGATCGGATTCACCGTTGACTGATGGGTGGAAGCCTGAACCGCGTCCGGTGCCGGAAGCGCTCGAGGCCGACTTCGAAGCCGCTCCCTACGATCCGACCCTTCCGTTCGAACACGACCGCACGCATCCTCCGAGAAGCACTCGACCTGAACAGAGAGTGATGCGTACCCCAGTCGTCATCGGCACCAACCCCGAGCGTGGCGACTGGCTCAAAGACTGCATCTCCTCCATCCGCAGTACCTCGAGGTACAGGCGAGTGTTCATCCACCGAACTGGTGGCTACGAACTCGCAGCACTCCGCGCCGGGGTGCAACAGTTCGGCCGCTTCCTGTTCCTCCACGACTCGGTTGAGATCCTGGACGCCGATTTCTGGAACCACATCGACACCACCCCGAAAGCGTGGCTGTTCGGCGGACCGCCCATGTACCTGGGCGTCTACGACAAAACCGACCTCGAGCCCGCACTTGCCAAGGCCCCGGCATCGGTAGACAAGCGTGGATCTGTCGAGTGGGAGGGTCTGCTGCCAAACCTGCTCAACTATCCGACCATCTGGCCCGAGGTGCACGACGGCACTGGCCACATGGAAGCCCGCCACGGACGCATGAACCTCGTCCTTGAGAACGACCTGTGCCGCAAGTGGAAGGGGCACTGGGGACAGGGGCCACTGTGAGAGTCCTCTATCCGGGCGGTTTCGATCTTCTGCATGAGGCTCACATTCACGCACTCCACGCAGCACGCCAGGTAGCAGGACCCAGCGGGCACGTCATGGTTGGCGTCAACTCGGACTCCTTCATGGGCCACTACAAGCGCAAGCCGATGAACACCGACAGGCGACGCGTACTCGACGTCGAGGGAACCGGCCTCGCCGACGAAGTGTTCATCTGGGAAGGCCCACAAGGGCAGCCCGAGCAGATCCTCAACCACCGCCCCGACATCTACATAGCCGGCACCGACTGGCTCACTAAGGACCTAGCCACGCAGCTCGGAATGGCATCACTGGCCTGGTTCAACGACAACCACATCAGCCTCCTCTACGAACAACTCGAAGGTTCGCACGAAGGTTTTGACGCGGGCGCGGTTGCGGCGTTGCGCCAGTCGCGCGCCGTCATCGGTTCGCTCGCGGATCGCATCCGCGTGCCGGATCAATTTGTCACCGCCGTTGAAAATGCGCTCGGCCACAACCTGCAACTCGTCCTCACCGAACAGCCATCGAGCGCGCAGGAAATTCTCGCAGATTTGAACGCGAACAAAGCCGGACGCGCGAGCATCGCGGCATTGGCGATCCAAAAACCGGTGGACGAAAAACAGCTCGGGTTTGAAGGCGATATGTCGCCCGCGTCCGGCGCGGTGAATGAATTGCCCGCCGGTCAAATCGTTCACGCGATGAGCGTCATCAGCGCGGAACCGACGGTTGAACCGCTGCTCAAATCATTGTTGGGTCGCACGTTCATCGCGAGCGATTTGAACACAGCGACGGCTCAAATCCAAAACGGTCACGCGGGTTGCGATTTCGTCACGCTCGGCGGTGAATTGTTGAATCGCCACGGCATTTACACCGGCGGTTATTTGAACAAGGACGGGAACGGCAAAGCGCCGAGTTCGATTTTGGGTCGCAAAAACCAGATCGCCGAATTGCAAGTCGAACTGGAACAACTGCAAAATTTGATCGCCGAAGCGAGCCGCAAACGCGGCGCGTTGTTGAGCGAGCAGACGGAATTACAGGCGAGTTTGCAGGCGGCGCAAACGGAATTGCGCGAGCAGGAAGTCGCCATCGCGACGCGCGAAGGTGAATTTCGCGCGCTGGAAAATTCGTCGCGTTTGCTGAATCAAAAAGTCGAGACGGTCGTTTTTGAAGTGCAAAGTCTGGCCGCGCAGGAACAGGAAGGTTTGCAAAAACGTGAAGCTTTGGTGGTGCGTTTGAACGAATTGGAAACGCGCGAACGCGAAGCGCAGGAGCAAGTCATCGTGCTGACGAATGAATTGGAAAATCTGCGCCAGCAACGCGACGCGGCTTGACATCAGCCCGGCGCTCACAGAGGCGGCGGCGCTGGCCATGCTGGCGGACGGCGTACGCGCCGGCCTGCAAAGCGCTCGACGCGGCGAGCGTCATCGACGAGCCCGAGGCGCATTCCGTCGCGGCGGCGCTGTTTGGGATTTCCTGCCATCTGGCCGGCGATCAGGGAGAGGCGCAGGCCTATCTGTTGTCCACGCCGCTCTGGGTGGCGGTGGACGAGGCCGGAAGGCTCCTGGGCTTCATGGCGCTGGGCGACGGCCGGCTGGACGCCCTGTTCCTGCATCCCCGGCATCACGGGCGCGGGATCGGCCGGGCCCTGGTCGCCCATGCCTCGGCCATGCATCCGGTGCTCGAGGCCGAGGTGAACGCCCAGAACAGCCAAGCCGTCGGCTTCTATCGGGCGCTGGGCTTCATCGAGGTCGGATCGTCGCCGACCGACGATCAGAGGCGGCCCTATCCGCTGATCCGGATGCGGCTCGAGCGCGCGATCTCGTCCCCGCGCATCCGCCTGGCGAAGGCTGCGGACATCCCGCTCCTGCCCGAGATCGAACGATCGGCCGCGGAGGCGTTTCGCGAAACGCGGCACGCGTGGGTGGCGGACGACGGCGTGACTGAGGCGGACGCCTATCCGCCGCTGATCGTGTCGAAGACGCTTTGGGTGGCCGAGGACCACGCCGGGCTGGCCGGCTTCGTCAGCGCCGTGCCGACGCCGGACGCCCTGCATGTCCTCGAACTGGCCGTGCGCCGCGACCGCCAGCGCCAAGGGATCGGCCGCCGTTTGATGGAGGCGGTGCTCGAGGCGGCCTGGCAGACGGGCCTGCCGGCGGTCACCCTGACCACCTTTCGCGACGTGCCCTTCAACGCGCCCTTCTACCGCTCGCTGGGCTTCGCCGCGGTCGGGCGTCCTTCGGCGCGCCTCCAGGCCATCCTGGCTGGCGAAGCCGCGCGCGGCCTGATCGCTCGCTGCGCTATGCGGATCGTCCTTTCGGCTATCGTCTCCCATCCGCCCCGAGGACGCCGTGAAGCCTGAATCCGCCATCCACGCCCGGCACGACCTCACGCCCCACGAGATCGACGCCCTGGAGGATCGGCTCTATGCCTTCAACAACCTATTTGTAATGCCGGAGTTTTAGTATCATCAAAATCAACTAGAGAGACTCAACAAAGAAGGGGGAGGGGGTGGTCCACCGACTCATGCCTTCACTGATCACGAAGAGGGAGGGTTACGACGGCCACCGGCTCGGGGCACAACCCGCCGCCGCCTCCGTCAAACTCGATAAAAGGGGGGAGCCGCCGAATGAGGAAGCTCTCGCCATCCTGTTGGACGCACTTCAAAATTATGGGGTAAAAATATCGGGTGTTCTTTTAATTCAGGATTATCTGTCCCACCGGGCGTGCCAACTTGTTGGACGCACTAAAAAATTTACTAGAGTGGTCCGAAAATGTGCCAGTCACCTAGGTGACAATGTGTCCAGGCTTCGAGACTGGAGTGGTCCGAAGCCTGCGGTGCGCTCCATCTGACTGATCAGACGATGGTGAGTATCGGGTCGGGACTGAAGACTCGTCACGTCATAAAGGTCACGGGGTTAATTACATCCCCTCGGAGAGGAAAAAATCTCTAATTAATCGCCAAGAAAAGGGGCCAAATGGCCTAAATGTCAATTTTAATGAAAGAAGTAAATAGCATATTGAAAAGTATCAAAATTCCCTACTCTGGGGTGCAGAAGGACATTTGGGGTTATATTGGCCGTAAACTAACCATTTAATATTCAGACAAACTTCTGGCTTGAAGCGTCATAATTATCTCGACAAAATCGGAGCATGTGTATGTCGGGACACGACAAATTTATTACTTGAAGAAACTGAAGACATTCATTTAAATCCTAGTCAAAACAGTTCAAAACTCAGCGGAATATCGGCCAACGTGCAAAGTGAGGCTATGGCCATGACGGGGTGACACCCGGGGGCCAAGCATGTCTTTGCAAAGGCACGTTTGATGTTCCTCCCCATACAGGGTCAAAGGCGAGGTGGGCCGGATAGATGCCGCTAAGGCCTTTGTTTATGCTTCATTTGTGTGTCTAGCTTTTTTATTATTTTTTTAGGTGAATGATCTTATTTAAATGAATTCGGGTGTGTCGAACTGGGGAAAATCAGCTGAACCATCCTGGCACTGGCTGGTACCGATACAAAACTGCCCGGTACGGTATGTACTGGGTGGTTTTGCATACCATGACCATGAACGGAGGTGGTGAGCAGACCTTCCAAGAGCCAGGCCAGCCTGCCACAAGTGGGGATCCTACCAAGTGCAATTCTCCATATGAGGACTTTGACCTTCAGGGAGCTCTTGGGAGCCAGATTTCCTTGAAGAAGGAAAACCGGACCCACCACCAGCCATAACGCAGCATGCTGATCTGACTGAGAAGGCACCCAATGGCTCCCATTTCGAAACCCACGAGTCAGGCTGAGAAGCGCAACCTGATGATTCTGAAGCAGAAAAAGGAGATCTCTGAAGGCATCAACCTCATCCTCAAGCAGCTGTCATCTGAAGGGGGGGTGCTATCCCACCACCCCGAGTAGGATTGAATCACACTGCTGAGCCACCAAACCAGAATGGTCGGAGGCAACAGTGAACAGCCTGGGGAATAAATCCCTAGGAAAGACTCCTCCACACCACCGGTCAGTCCAGAAGTGACGGCGCCTACCATCACCCAGAATAAGATGATTCACCGAGCAAATTGCATTCCCAGCTTGGATGATCCCTCGCCATACATGGGAGACAGCCTAGAGAGAGGGGACAGCAAAGTCCCGTCGCAACACCCTCTTATAGCATCTCTGCCTTATAGTTTCCACCCAAAGGCCGGAATCACCAGAACCTAGCTTCCATAACAACTTAGGAAGAAGTGCTAGATTAAAAGCATTAATATTTTTCAGACCCAAGCATCCATTCTTCCTGCTTCTGCATATTCTGCCCCAAAAGACGTCATACCCACCTCTCTCGGGGTTACCACTCCCGTGCCAAAGGAAGCGGCAGCACATGGCATCAAGTTTCCTCACCACTCAATCCAGTCCATGAACAGCCATACTTGGATAAACCCCTGAAAATAATGGCCACACAACATGAACCACCAATCTTCTTGGTATAACCATTATAAGTTACTACAGTTTCAATGCAGGAATATTGCATTCTTTGACACCGGCGCAGTGGTCCACTGTCATATTCAAAGTAGAATATTCAATGAAATATTTTTTTCTAATAGTAGTTAACCATAACAATTGTTAACCATATGAGTTTTTTTATAAGAGTTAGAACATTGTAGGGATTTACAGAAATAATTATAACTCAAAGATTAATCCACAGTTTGCTAAGTTTGTAGGCACTTATTTGTGAAAATCCGTAAAGGTTATAAAGTTGGGGGTCATTAAAAGGCCAAGCTAGTAACCGGCATAAGAAACGAACGTAAACTCGAAAACGGAAAGAATGGTCTCATTCGATTCAAATTAAATTAGATGATGATAAGTGTCAAATTTAAGTCCGGTATTTTCATCATCTTTCAAGTGTATCAAATTTAAGTTTTATCATTCTCATTTCAACTATTAGATCGGAAGATTATTAGACAATGGAACAAGTATATGCGCATCCTCCATATACACCAGAGTGATGAAAGTTTAAATATCATTAGAATTGGGTTTAAAATATTTGATAGAAGGATAGATTAAATAGGATTCATCCCTCTTACATTAGTTTGTCTTAGAATTTAGTCCCATTTGTTTTGATATATTATAGATTATTTCTTTGGGATAAATGAGAGTTAACTTTATTCCATGTCTCGGGGTGGAACAATTTAGCCAGGTTAAATGAGAGTTATCTTTCAATATCAATCTAATATGATTAATTTTTTAGGCATATCAAACTTAAAAAAAATAGATAGATTGAGAGTTATCCCAGAGAGGGTGGTGAGGACGCTTGCTCAAGTGTGTGCGGGGTAACACGTCGTGGTGGTGCCGCCGGTGATTTTGGCGGTGGTGGGAGAGGCCCGAGTATAGTTCGGATCATGGGATTGAGTAAAAAAAAGATGCGGGTGATGTCATGCCAAACAAGTTAACACAAAATTTAAAAATTATAACAATTTTACCAAACAGATAGTATCTATTTTTATCAATTTTAAAAATTAAGTTAAAAATTAACATAACATAATATTTTAGATAGAAATAATTTTTTTTTCAAAAGTGCGGGAGGGGGTAATTGCAGGCTGCGAGAGGCCTTACACTACAGGAAAAACACCTTCTATATCGACAAGAACTTCACTCCTCTTTCTTTCTTCTGAGGGTGGCCCTCTCTCTCTTTTCGGTTTTTTCCTTCCTTTCTCTGCTGCCCCCCCTCGAAGATCATTTTCTTGTGCTCGAAGCATGTTTTTATAGAGGCAAGGGCTTCACTTGATACGGTGGCACATTGTGGAAGGCTCACTCGGTTGCAGGAGGTGCACCTGGCCACCGAATCAGGGCTGGCCGTCAGATCAAGTGGCCTGGCCACCGATTCCCATCCTTCTTCGGCCCATTCGCTCACTTCTTAGCCCATTTGAGCCCCACCTTGGCCCATTTGAGTGGTTTTAGGCCCTTTAAACTTTATTAGGTCCAAAGCTGTGTATCTTCTGCCTAATTTGGATTTCTTGAATGTTTTGACTCATCCTTTGTTTATTAAAGTGATTGGCCAATTCCAAGCTTACGCTGACTTGTTTGGAGATGGTCTCAAATATTCTTTTGAGCCTCTCGAGTCTCGCTTTAGCAACTGTCCCTTGTGCTTGGGCACCCTTTCCTTTTCTTCTTTTTCTTCGGTCTCCTCTTTCATTCAGCTTCTGCCATTTTCCTCTTTTTTGCTTCTCTACCGGTGTAGGGGTAGTCGGTCGGAGTTTAAGACATGCATATGCAATTATTAAGAATTATTATTGAGGATATTTTCAGTGTTAATAGCTGTATAAGCCCAAGGATAGTGGGACATCAAGTTGCATAAAACCTAAGGGATAGCGGGAGAGCTGGTTGTATAACCCAAAGGATAGCTCGAGAGCAGGCTATGTAAGCCCAAGGATAGCTGGAGAGCGGGCTGTATAAGCACATGCATAGTGGGTAAGCTGGTTGTAAAAGCCAAAAATTGAGGGAGTAGGCTTGGCAGCCAAAATTGGGGAGTAGGCTTCGACTGAGGGTCTAAGCCATTGAGTTGTATTGGTTGTCACGGTGGGATGGATGGATTGGTCCCGATAGTGGGCTTCGGCTAAGCCCGCCAGCTCACCAGCACTTATAACTACGGGGGCAGTGCCGCAGGTATTGCCGCACGCGACTGGCTGCTGTTCGGCTACTACGGCCAGCAGAACGGCGATACCTATTACTTTCCGGATACCGCTGCAAACTGCGCCAATGTGTCCAGCCAGTTCGGTGGCACTACCGCTACGCAATACCGCCCCAATCATGGCTACTACTGCGGCAGCCTTGCCGCTGGTCAGGATACTTACGAGAACGGTGAGTCGCAGGTACAGGGTTACGTCGGGGCCACCTTCGACGTCAACGATCATATGCAGGCGTATGTCAATGTCCTGCTCAATCATGACGTCACCCAATACAGTGCCGGTGCGGGTAGCTTCCAGACATCGGCCATGAGTACCAGTCCGTGGTCGTACTACTACGATCCCAACCTCAACGATCTCATGAATCTGCAGCACATCTTCACGCCGGAGGAGGCGGGTGGGCTGAATAACACCCTCAGTGAAGACATCATCAATGCCGAGCGTTTCACGGCAGGGGTCAAGGGCTCTGTCATCTCCTCGTCCCTGACTTACGACCTGAGCATGACCTACGACCAGCAGAAGCTGACCGAACGCACGCACATGCAGTTTACCCCAGGAATCGACGCCTACTATTCGCCGATTATGGGGACCGAAAGCGGTACGGATATTTTCGGGGATGGGACGCTTTGGCCAACGTACACACCTGACTATGCAGCCTTCTACCAGCCGCTGACCACGGCGGAATACGACAGCATGAGCGGGTTTGCCATCAATCACTCCTACACGGAGTTCAGCCTGGCCCGGGCGCAGTTGGCGGACTCGGACCTGTTCTCGCTGCCGGGCGGCAAGGCCGGCGTGGCGCTGGCTTTCGAGGGCGGCGATGAAGGCTGGAACTACACGCCGGATCCCGCGTATGAAGACGGTGATGCCTACCTCTACACCTCCGTCGGTGGTTCGGGACATCGCTCCCGCTACTCCGGCACCCTGGAGTTGCGTCTGCCGCTGTTCCCGATGCTGAACCTCACGACCTCCGGCCGCTGCCTAAACTTTACCCCTCCCCCCCCCCAACTAAAAGGAAAAAGAAAATGTAGATCTTCTATAGTTCTTTCATTTTATGAAACAATAGCGCTGTATGTGCATGAACAATAATGTTGTTATGGCAGTGACTACCTTAGCTTGAATCAGATTATGCATTCAAAATTCATAACTTTAATGGCTGAAATTGTTAGAAATGATGCCCTTTGGACTGGTCAGAAATCAGAAAGAAGCCGGTAGATTAGCTATGGTTCATTTTATGGTGTCAGTGTGTTCTCACCTTCATTATTTGGTCATAAGTACGAATCAGGCTATGTATGTCAGGCTGTTCCTTACATATTGATTAGATGTGCCTGATCGGATACAAGGCCAAGAAATGTTTGTCATCCCAGCTGTTGGATCGTAGCTCTTTGTGCATTTTTGTCCAATCTCATTTGCTCATAATTGCAGAACCAGTACTTACACATCTTGTCCTCAAACATGGAAACAGGGCATGCATTTGAGGCTCGAATATATGCTGAAAATGTTCCTAGAGGATTCCTTCCTGCAGCCGGTGTGCTTCATCATTATCGTCCTGTTCCAGTTCCACAAACAGGTAACCGCCTTCCTTAGGAAAAGAATGACATTTTATCTTTTTTCAGGATTACATATAAAGTGGATATTATTGGCAATTAAAAAGCAAGTTTAGTGATGGCTATGGATGGATATGGTGTTGGATGTTATTAGTGGTGGGTTTTTAGCAGCTCAAGGATGCTAGGCATTTTCATGTTCGTGTGCTAATCTATGTTAAATATTATGAGAATATCTTATTATATTTGAATTCAGATTGGCAGCCAGATGTAAAATCCTAATTCCATTTGGATCTGACGTGTTCTATTCCTTGTGCTTCTATGACTACATCTTTTGTATTACTATATTGTCATGTACCATGCAGTGCGTGTTGAAACGGGAGTTGTACAAGGAGACAATGTCAGTGTGCATTATGATCCAATGATAGCTAAGCTGGTAGTGTGGGGAGAAGATCGCAAAGCTGCCTTAGTTAAGTTGAAGGACTGCTTGTCAAAATTTCAGGTAAGTGCAGTATTTCTCTTCACTATGGTATAAGGATTTGATGTTAATTTTCACTCTCCTATGTTGATGCTATTACGTTGCTAGACCTTTCTAGTTTGCATCCATGACAATAGACTAGATATTCGTGATTCTAGTATGAACTGTGAGTTTGGCACCTTTGCAGATAGCAGGTTTGCCAACTAACGTCAGTTTTCTCCAAAGGCTTGCCAATCATCAGGCTTTCGAGAATGGCCTGGTGGAAACACATTTCATTGAGCACTTCAAGGATGATCTTTTAATCAATTCGAGTGGTTCACTCTCGGTTGAGTTATACACTGCCGCCAAACATGGTGCAACCTTGGCTGTTGCTTGCATTTGTAGACAAGAGCAGATCAATTCAAGAGATGTCATTTCCGGTATGTACATTCTTTGGCTCTCTTCATTTCTTCAATTTTTCTGAAATTGTCTAATTGACCTTCATGTATAGGTGGGGACGATTTGCTCTCTTTGTGGTATGCACACCCACCTTTCCGTATGCATCATTGTGCCCAGAGAATGGTAGAACTGGAGTGGGACAAAGATTCTGATGGAACTGATACAGAACTTTTGAAACTCTTCATTACCTATCAAACTGACGGGAGCTATTCAGTTCGGGTATCATCTTGTGTATAAGCTAAAGATTGCCTATTTTTTTCTTTATTTGTATAGATAAGCTGAATTAGAGTCCAAGACCTAGGGGTATCTAATGCAGTGATCATTCAACTGATTTACTTGATTTGAGCAGTAAATAACTTTGTTATCACACCGTTGTCCCTTTTGGGTACACATTGTGCTATGTCTTTTAGAATTAATGCATGTTTACCTGATGACAAATTTCATGATCAAATGTAGTTATTAGATGGGGCAAGGCTGTCAGTTTTCGATGATTTCAAGGTTTGGAATTTATGTCGACTCTGCCTTATGGACAAGGAGTCTTTCCTTTCCATATGCCTGCAGCGAATGACCAGCTTTTAGTTCTAGTTCTTTTTTTGCATGTTGGTTGACTAAAAAGTGATCTAAAGGATGTTGGTTGACTTCAGTTTCCACTACTTTGGTTTAACATACTTTCATAAACTTCCTAGCACAAGCTTAAAATGCACAAACGTTCTCTTAATTTTAACAACCTTTATTTTAGAAATATGCTCGTGCGACTCCATTATTCATAATGAAATTGCTTTTAGCATAAAGCTGCAGCTGTTAATCTGATTCATCTTTTCGCCCTTGTAACTTGTTACTTGTTGATTATCTGCTGAAAATCAAATCTATGGCTGAAAGCTAATTTTCTTGTAAATTTGGGGATAACAATAAATTTCTTTTTTTAGAAAAGGTTGACAGTACCTTGATTATACTAATGAAAACAGGAATAAGGGAATGCCCAAGTATAGAAGTGCAGTCGACAAGAAAATACAAAAGCACACGTAGGTGGTGTATACAGCGATGTCCCCAAAAGACAAGAAAAGGGAGAGAAGCAAACTCCAATACAAAAAAGTCTAGCCCATTCTCTCACACAGCCACAAGAATCACCACTCTTTCTGGAATAAGTGCCTCCTTCATGAAAATTCTTTTGTTCCTTCCAAATTTGCCAAATAGTAGCATGAAAGATGAGAGGTAATGATGAATTTCATGAGACTGGTTTTGAATATACTCTTCCTTGGACCAGACCTACCAGTAAATGTGGACTATTCTACAATTGAATCACATGTCAAAGTATAAAAAAGCTTTTTCATGATCTGTTAGCTGGCAATCTTGCAAAAAGTTCTTCATAAACCATCTTATGTTTAGTTATTTTACTCTATGCCCTTGCTTTGTGTTGGGATAGCTGTACTAAATATGGGTATTGTGGACAATGATTCCAAAAAAAATGTTTGGCAATGAGAGTATTTGGAGGTCAGAGTATTCACTGGAAGTCAGATTTACCGGCTGAATTCTATTCAGTTCTTTCCTAGAATAGAAGGAAAGAATCGGAGTCATCAGAAGGAAGGCTGACATTCTACTAGGGCTTTCTCCTTGAATAGAGGAAAGGAGTTAGATCCCCAACCTCAAAGATTCACTATATTCCAACCATTTTTTGCCAAAAAGGAACTTATGTAAGAGGATTTCGTGTATCCAAGACGAAACCCGGCCTCTCCGCTCTAACCCGCCTTGAACGCCCGTCCGGCGAAGTCCAGGAAGTAGGGCCAGTTGGGGCCGGGGGTGTGGCCCTGGTCGTGCTGGCGGTAGGCGAGGGGGCCGGAGTCGGAGAGGGCCAGGGGCGCCGGCGGGGTCTTGTTCAGCGGAGGCTTGCCGTAGAGGCCCCAGACCTCGCCCGCGCTGGCTTCGGCCTTGAACATGCCGGGCGGGTCGACCCAGCCGTCGCCATCGGAGGTCGGGCGGCCGGCGCCGACGAATACCGCGCGCGGGGCGGCCAGCGCGATCACGGCGTTGGCGTCGATCGGCAGGTCCTTGGCGCCCAGCGGGTCGGCGGCGTAGCGCAGGAAGTCCGCGCCCATCCAGTGGTACTCGTTGCCGGCGGCGACGTTCTCCACCTGCTCGCCCCAGTGGCGGCGGTAGGGGGCCGCGCCGCCCGCGCCGGAGGAGCTGATGAAGCCGGCCTTGAAGCGGTCGTCGTAGGCCATGGCCACCAGGGCCGCCTTGCCGTAGCGCGAGTGGCCGAAGATGGCGATGCGCGAGGCGTCGACGTCCGGATCGGCCTTCAGGAAATCGACCACCCGGCTGGCGCCCCAGGCCCAGGCCGACAGGGCGCCCCAGTCGTCCATCCTGCGCGGCTGGCCATGGTTGACCAGGCCGATCACCCCCTGGGTCAGGCCCGCGCCGTTGTCGGCCTGCACGGTGGTGGGATCGTAGACCACCACGCTCCAGCCGCGCTTCAGGATCAGATTGCGGTAGTCGGCGGCCGGGTTCTCCTTGGGAAAGCCCGGCGGCGGGTTGAGCCAGTTGATGGAGATGACGGCCGGGGCCGGCTTGCCGACCGACGCCTCGGGCGTCACCAGCACGGCCTTGATGTGCACGGAGATGTTCGGCGCGGCGCGATTGTCGAGCGCGCCGTCCAGGGTCTTCTCGACGACAGGCAGACCGTAATCGTCGGTATGGCGCTCCTGGGTCACGGTCCAGGTCACCTTGGGCAGGGCGGCGGGCCGGTGGCCGTAGAGGTCGTCGATATGGACACTATGCATTTATGGTTATGCCATTCAGTTTAACTACTGCGCCTGCTGCATTCATGCAATTAATGAATAATGTGTTCTAGCCATATCTTGACCAATTTGTGGTCGTATTCATCGATGATATTCTCATCTATTTCAAGACAAAGGAGGAACACGAGGAACACCTAAAAATTTCCTTGCAAACCTTACGAGAGCACCAACTTTTTGCTAAGTTGAGCAAATGTGATTTTTGGCTTAGGGAAGCCTCTTTTCTAGGCCACATTATTTCTAAAGAAGGAATTACAGTAGATCCCTCTAAGGTGGAAGCTGTTAAGAAGTGGAGCCGACCAAACACAGTGTCTGATGTTCGAAGTTTCATTGGCCTGGCTAGCTATTATAGGCGATTTATCAAAGATTTGTCCAAAATCGCCGCTCCTTTAACAAGACTCACTAGGAAGGAAAATCTTTTCGAATGGACCAGGGGATGTGAAGAAAACTTCTTAGCTCTTAAAGAACATGTCACCACGGCACCTATACTGGCATTGCCCATAGAAGGTGATAGATTTGAATTTTATACCGATGCATCTAGCATTGGCTTAGGATGCGTACTTATGCAGAATGGCAAGGTAATTTGTTATGCTTCCAGGCAGTTGAAACAACATGAGAAAAATTATCCTATACATGACTTGAAATTGGTAGCTTTCATATTTGCCTTAAAGATTTGGTGTCACTACCTTTATGGAGAGAAATGCACTGTCTATTCGGACCACAAGAGCTTGAAATATCTATTCTCTTAGAAGGAGCAAAATATGAGGCAAAAGTGATGGCTGGAGTACCTCAAAGGCATTGATTTTACTCTCCAATATCACCCTGGCAAGGCGAATGCTATTGTCGATGTGCTCAGCAGGAAACCAATGGGAAAGCTATCAAGTCTTATGAAAGGTATGACCAATCTCATATCTAAATTTGCTCAGTTGAATTTAGATATTAATATGAAGAAGAAAGAGGATTACTTTGTAGTAAATATCTGGACACAGCCCACAATGATAGAAGATCTAAAAAAGTTTATCCCGGAGTTAACTTAGAGCTAACCCCGGGATAACTCCATACCAAAGAGAGGCTCAATGACTATGGAATACGAAGCACCCTCTTTTCTTTTATCCTTTGTTGATTTTTGTATGTTATGCATTTCATAGATATCACATATCTAATGTGTTTTAAAAGAAGAAACCGGTCACTTACATAGAGCAGATGGTTTATACACCTGCATAGGGGAGAAGAGAGATGAATAGGTGACAGAACAGGGCAATAGGTAGAGCCAGCAGGCAGCAGCCATAAATGAATGCTATTTGGCACTGTGATGCCATCTTCACATGTTAAAACTTCTATAGTTAAATGTGCAAGTGTGTTGCAATCCTTGTGATCGCATGCCTATGTTGCATCCTTAATGCTTCATTCAAGAGAAGAGCCCAAGATGCATCCAAACTCTGGCTTCTTGAACAACCAATGACGTAGAGATAATTATGTTAGATTCATCCATGCTCATGAGTAAGCAATAATTTGTCCATTTCTCTCTTCATATTTCTTTTAATATGCCAGAAGGAATAAGGGTAAAGCCACAGGAATGTTATTGGAGAGCAATGTTTTGCCAGTATACCTTGATTAATTTATATATGCTGAGAAGAGAGCTTAAAATGAACTAAAGTTTGAGTCTTTCTGTAGCAAATAGATTTTCTTAAGTTTCAAGGCACGCTATATATCCAACACTGATTAACTTAATTTTCTTCAACTTCTGCACCCAACTCCGTCATTGGCTTCTTGATGCTCTTATGTAACTAGTGGTTACGATGTTTTGCCCTCTTTTTATTATGTTCTTTTATTCATTCTTCTCTCTTCTGTTTCTATGCTTGACTGCTGTTGGGCACTCAGGATTCACAACCCAACCGAATCCTCTTAGTTACAATTCATCATATGCTCTATCCAATGACAGTGGAAGTGCTGCATCAAGTGTTCTCTCCTCATGGGTTTGTGGAGAAGATTGTCACATTTCAGAAGTCTGCTGGTCAGCTCCTTCTTCCCTGTCTCTCAGTAATTGCTATCTGAGCAGAAGGTCTGTGAAAACATGGATTTTAGGGAGTAAGCCAAGTTTTTCTGTCAATGAAATTTCATGAGTAAAAGGCTGAATCATCTGTTGATTTGGAATAGAAAGCCTCAATCAATATTAGAACTTTTTGAAAAACTTGTGGTATCTCTCAGATTTGCTGAAATCTCTGTGGGGGGGGGGGAGAACCCTACCCTTGAAACGACATGGTTTCAGTGTATGCTCTTGGAACTTGTGGGTACCATGCTTTTTTAAACACAATAAAGTATAGATAAGGCATTGGTGTTCATCAATCAGAGTGAATTCCAAAACTTCTACCCTGCTAAGCAGCACTAAATGTTGTACACACAATCATAATGTCATATCAAAATTGTCTATAACCTCTAAGACCCACCTTCTGCTTCAGGAAATTCAAGCCTTTTGATGTACTGCCAGGTGCCTTTGACCATGGACCTGCAGCTTGGCAGACACCCTCCCTTCATCTATGGAGACAGTTTTAAAAATATGGCTATTTCCTTCATTCAAAATGTTCAAAATATGGCATTGACCCAATAGCCCTTTGGTTTGATCCCAAAGATTTTTTTTTAATGCCAAGAGTAACCCCCCATCAGGCCTGAATCACTGGTAGCCCGAGTCACGAGACGTGGGCAGGCCAAATGTCTCTTGGACAGTGGGCCTCGCCTCTGCCTGGCGAAGTTTGTGAGGTAGGAGCTCACATAAAACCCAGTTTGGTATCCTCCCTGCATTTATGTCCAGAGATGATGGTAATGTTCAATCTATATTTGATTTTCCAAAAAGGTGATGTGGCACGTGTATGCAACAACAGGTATCCTTTGATAGGTGCTGTACTCAAGATCTACATGGTTTACTAACTCTTCTCTGTTGCCTTAATGAAACTAACATTTTTGTTATGTCTTAAGTGTGAAGTGTGAGCACAGACAAGTTGTTGCACGCATTGGACGCCCCATCGTGAACCTCATCGCGGAGGAGTACGACGGCTCCATCTACAACGTGTTCGAGCGCCGCCAATACATCAGCGGCACCCAGTCCGTCCGAGTAAATGTGACCGAGAACGCTCATGGCGCCGACGTTGCCTGCGTCCGCGGCTGCGCGACAAGGGGCTAGAGCGACCCTATCATCGCCGGACTTCAATGCAGCCGAGCATTGCGAAGAAACTGATGGTTGCGCGGCCTCTGCCGTCGCGCCATTTGCAATCGACAGAAGTGCAATTAAAAAAAGTGAACGAACAATCATGAACATTCCTTTCATTTCGACAATCGCGCGCTGATATCGACACGTTAGTCGGATGACCACGTAATCCGTGCAAAACCATCGGAAATACTTTCAAGTAGGAAATGATAATGGTGCTATCGCAAGCCGGTAAATAGGGCTTCGGACCTAAGACCAGACGCGCCGCCTAGAGAATCCGTTAGTCTGGGACATGCGCTAGATGCGCGTCACAGATGTCGACTGCCTCTGAACGACGATGCTGAACGTCTTTCGCGCTGCAAAGCGCGTTTTCCTACGAGAGAGGCGCCTCGAACATCAAGATCGCAGGTGCCCCGCTGCCGTGTTTAAACGAGCATCCGATTTATCGATCAGATCTGGCGTATCAGCCGGATACCGCCAAGTCTCAAACGAACCAAAGTACCCGCCTTTGATCGCGGACCGCCAAAAATCAAACAATGAGTCTCACCACCCCCGAAAGCACCGCGACCAGGCCAGCGATTACGCCCGCAATGAACGAGGCCGTGGCCCGAATATCGGCAGTATTGATGCTTGTAATGGCGGCCGACGCCCTCAGGCTCACGATCTCGTCCTTGGCCACAATCTTTTGCTGTAACTGTAGCTGTCTAGTAGGCAACTATTTTCTGCTCAGTCAACATTGCCTGCGATGCTGGCGTGGGCAGTCCCAAGACGAATGCAGTCGAAATAAAAACGACCACTTTCGTGATAGCGCGACTGGATCTCGCCAGATCGGCCGTCGCCAAGTTTTTCAAACCGGTCTGCACTACCTTGTCCAAACCGCCGCGCGATTGTTGTTCGCTGCTTAACCGCGCGCTCATACCCAGCGGTCTTAACGTAGGACTAACACTTCGGGACCCAAGCTTGCTTGGGTACCTAAATCAACTTGAGAGTTGTTTTGATTGTGCAGGTCTATTTAAGAGCCAAATGGAACAAATGCTATCTGGATAGTGGATGCTCCAGACATATGACGAAAAATAAGGAACTCTTTTCATATCTGAAGGAAAAGGATGGCGGATTGGTCACCTTTGGCGGAAACGACAAAGGTAAAATTGTGAGAATTAGACGAATAGGTAAGGATTCGAACCAATCCATTGAAGAAGTTTTGCTTGTAGATGGGTTAAATCACAATTTGCTTAGCATTAGTCAACTCTGTGACAAAGGTCACAAAGTTATTTTTGAAAATACACACTGCTCAATTGTAGATAGAGATACAAATGAAATAAAATTCATTGGGCTTAGAGATAGAAACATTTGTTCTATCAATCTTGAAAATTTTTCAAATGAAAATCTATGTTTAGTTACAAATAAGTCAGATGGCGCATGGCTATGGCATCGACGGCTTGGTCATGCCAGCTTTAGTGTTCTTTCTAAACTGTATAGAAAAGAATTGATAAGAGGTTTACCAAAACTGAATTTTGATGTAAATAAAATTTATGATGCATATGCTATGGGGAAACAAACTAGGGTGTCATTCAAATCTAAAAATATTGTCACCACCACTAAACTCCTAGAACTCCTTCATTTAGATTTATTTTGTCCTACTAGGACACATAGTCTTGGTGGAAAACTTTATGGGTTTGTGATTGTAGATGATTACTCATCTTCGGTATTATTTTTAGCTCATAAGAATGATGATTTGCAGGAGTTCGAAGATCTTTACAGGAAACTACAAAATAAAAAGGGGTATCAAATCAAAGCAATTCGGAGTGACTATGGAAGAGGGTTTGATAACCATGACTTTGATGATTTTTGCAGGAAACAGGAGTTTTCTCATAATTTTTAAGCACCTAGAACCCCACAACAAAATGTAGTCATGCAACAAAATAAAAGGACGCTCATGGAGATGGCGAGAACGATGCCTCTGGAAAATGACATAACCTGTGAAGCCATCACATGGCCCCTGGACTTCTTTCTCAACAATCTGAGGAATAATGAAACCCGATGCCCCTTTTGTTAAGTACATGGACGAAATAGATATATGGAGTCTTGTGCTCTTTCCCCCAAAACATCCTCTACAAGATTTCTTTCTAAAGTTTCCCCGGTAGAGGAATTTCTAGTGGGTTGTAAACCCTCAGAGAGATACCAGGGACCTATGAAGCTATCACATTGCCTCTAGATCTCTTGTCCACTAATATGAGGTAGAATCAGGCTCTGTCCCTTTCTGTGGCTCGGCGTGTTCTGTCAGCGGAATCAGTGAGAGCTACAACCCTTGCAACCCAGCAATCCTACCTATATGCATGTTTGCATACTCATTGGTCTCTGTATCTCGCCTCCAGGAGCAATCAGACCACTTCCCTAGCTTAAAAACTCTTGAATCCCCCGTCTCTGGCTTTCCAATGCACAAAAAGCCCACGATATGGGGGCCAAACACTGTAGCTATAGTGCCAGCCACTGACTATCTCTCACGCCACACCGTAGCCACAGTGCCTTTACCGTCGAAGCTCTCTCACATCTCACTCCTACCTGCCTGCTGGTTGGCACCCCTCTGGCTGCCATATCGTGCCTTAGCCGCTGCCTCACTTCGCTAGCCACCGAATGAAGCCCCTCCTATCCTTGGCCGCCAGATCTGTTGCACCCTCCTAGCCGCCAAATCAAACGCATGCCGTCGAATCAAAAAACCAACCCTTTAAGCCTGGTCGCCATGTGCCCCTCTCTCATTGTAGCTGGCCATCGTATGGCCCTCCTATTGGTTCCCTTGCTACACATGATCTCTTGATATCCTGAGTCAGAGCCGAGTATGGTACTAAGATCCACATCAATAGGGTTCTCACTCCTACAGTATGAACATTTTTTCGAGTAACCCTGCCAGGTTAGAGAGATCCACCGCTTGCTATGGTGTGTTCCTCTTCGACCTTGCATGAGGGATAATGTCATGGCCCGAGCCATTTGTGTACAATGGAAGGCACTCGAGAATGTGAGTATCCGGCAAGACACCTCAAGCTAGCAATCAAGATCAGAGTGAAATAACATTCACATAAAAGAATGCGCAATAATTGACAATCTCTTTTTTGATAATAATACTTCAAAGTACATAAGGTTGACTCTTGACTCAAGAAAATGAAAATTACATTGTATAACTCATGAAAATAAAATTACGTCATGACTAGGCTCTAGACCATAGGACTACTAATGACCATTATGTCTTCACTCATCCTTCATTCATCATCACTCCCGAACCCATTACTGGAGTACTTCGAATCTAGCTCACTTGAATTTCCTGAAAAGATTGGAAAAGTAGGTATGAGCACACTTGCCCAGTAGGTATCTTCGCATCAACAAGGAGGCATGCTTTAAGTAATTACATTTTTAACTCAAGATGATGAAGTAAGAAAACATCCGTAAAACACATGAATAAACCATAGTAATAATCAAGAATTTGACTACAGAGATATGACAAATATGAATAGACAATGGAGTATGATCAAGCAAGATAATAAGATAATGTGGCCTTTCAATATCAAGAATGTACTTCATAACCATGAAGGGCTATGCACTAGAAACTCATGAATAAGAAAGTACTATCAAGCATGTATTTATCACGATAGTGCCTCATGATTTTCACCCATCTATAAAAAAAGTACTCCCGGCGTAGTGCGATGCTAGTATTTATCATACCCCATGATTTTCAGCACGCTTTCGGCTCTCTGTCGAGTGGACTAGCATGGAGCCCTTGGACACTATCGTTGCCTGTTCTTACATCTTCAAGTTATAGATCAGGCTACTTCTATGAGAATAAAATAACATTCCAGCCAATAATGTGCATTTCAACAAACAATTCCAAGGTAAAGCAACCAACGTAAAGAATGTATTAAAGTATGATCATGAGAATTTAAAGAAAGATTTAAATCCAGGTCATGATACGGAAGAAATTCGACAGCATAATGGCATATTCTTATATTTTTCATAAGTCATTAATCTCTTTTTGACAAAAGTCAAGTTCCTGACAATCATTAGACCATCTAGGAACTTATGAAAACCAACCCAAAGGTCAAACCTCGGGTTAGACAAGAGCTTGAGACAGGTGGTCTTTTACTAGACCGTTTATGGACTCAGACGGACGACTCAGGACCGTTTAGGGTGGTTCGACACCAGAACAAGAAGGCTCGACACAGAGTATGGATGCGGTCATGGTCTGATCATTTAATGAGAGAAGTGGTCTCGGGCCGACCGTTAATGGGCCTTAGCGGTCATTTGAGAACTATTTTTATCCAGGACACAAAAAAACACCAAAGTTTGAGAGCTTTCTGGATAATTGGGCTTTGAGGGTACAACCAGCTCGGCGTCCTAGTGAGAATCTAAGGCTCACAGAGACTTACACAGTCCTTGAAATAAGCTCACCTAGTCCGGTGGAAGGAATATCCAACGGAGGGGATCACTAGTCCAAGAATATGTGCCTACAAGTGCAAAAGTGTATCTAATGACTCCATATCGGAATACGTGTCATGTACTTAAGAAAAGACTCATATAAAACAGTGATCAAACATTAGTAAAACGAGTCCATCTATCATTCGAAATAGGAATTTAATACAAGGGTATAGTGTTTTGGCATGAAACTAACTGAAGTAAAGAAAATAATTTCTAAACGTATGTGAAACATGAAATCTACTAAGATGAACCATTAACATAACCAAGTTTATGAATGTAGTACTTAAAATAGGAATAAATTCTAATTATCTAGGCTTACTATATGATAAATTAGGCTATTCTGCATTATGTTTCGGGTTAACATAAATACAGAGCTTAGAAAAACTAGGCGGTCGGTTGCGGACCGTTTACGGGCTTTAGCGGTCTATCGTAGGGCCCCTAAAGAACTCCGGCGGTCTGATGAAGACTGTTTCTTTTCCTGTAGCAGACAGAATAAAAACCCAAAGAACATGCCTAATCCAAGGTAAATAGATGCATAGAAAAATATGCCAGCAGGTAAGTAAGGCCTGATACAACTATATAAAAACATAAAGATGCATGGGACTGCATAAATTAAGCCAAAGTTTAATTCTTTTCTTTAGGTGTAAGGGTAACCATGCAACTTAACCTAATTGCGTAATCATGATAAAACATGAAATACTATCAGTAGCAGGGATCTGGGCCTGCGTCAGCCGGATTCATCCACACTGGTAAAAGTGGCAACACTTGCATGCGAACACTATGATGATTCGGGATCTACGCATTACGTGAGAGACAGGTGGTTTGGCAGTAAGTATGTGTATGAGACAAAGGATGAGGAGCATAACTCCAAAACGATCAGAGTAAAATATGATCACCAGTTATTTAAAGATGGTAGTTGGCTGAAATGCAGCGGAAAATTTATGAGATCGTTCAAACAGATAGAATCTGCTGAAAAAAAATGTGCCCAATTAATATGGAGCAGAATCGTGAATGTCGTCCAGGCATCTAACAGCAGTAATTTTGGGCAACTAAATATTTCCATACATATGGGGGACACTTCTCTGAAACAGACATGCAAATTTGGCTGATCCGGTGGAAACCACTGTATGATCCAATGGTCCTAGCAGCACCGGTTAGACTGGTCGATGTCTCCATCAGAAGGGTGTTGTGAGAGGATGACAGTAAAGACATCATAAAAGACAAGGCCCTTAATCCAGGCGCTCAGAATGGACCATCAACAGTTGAATGCAACTGCTCATTTATCACTCCTCACCTACATGAGCTAGGTTATAGTCATATATTAAATGAGAATGGGTGGGTCCACAGGATTATTCCAAGATACAATGACAGCTAGAACACAGCCTGGATGTACAAAGAGGGGAAAGAGAGGAGGAAGGCCTACAGAACCTTTGACACATTTGACGGGAAAAAGAACATTACTCTACAGAGAAGACTTACACCTACAACAGAAGAAACGCAACGTGTATCAGTAGGATCCAGAGAACATTGTAGCCAGCAAAAGACTGTTTCGAAAGATAAGGATAAGTAGTAGTAGAGAAAGAGGTTGAGATATCAGTGTCCCGCTTACGGTAGGGCCCAGGAAACCGAGTTATGTCAAAGTGAGAGTAACCGTTAACAACGTCGGGTAGTGATGCTAAGGATAGAATCAAACCACTCCATCATAAAAGATGAAACCACCTGATAGTATTAGGACCGTCCATGGATAGGATTCTCTCTCACACACACACACACACACACACACACACACACACACACACACACACACACACACACACACACACACAGGCGAACCTAATTAAGAGCCTTGTGACGAGCTCAGCGGGGCTATCATATATACGTACATGTACATGTGAGTCGGCGTGGCATAACGTGAGCCCACGTCACTTTATTCAGCGCCATAATTTAATATGAATATATGAATGTTTAACATGGTGCGCAATCACAGATCGTCAGGAAACTCGGAGCCAACGGAGTATGATATGAGCGGGTGAAACCAATTAGAAATTAAAATAAGATCAGTGGATAACGGAGGTGCATAAACAATGGCACGATTTGGGACCAATTTAAGAATTTAGTAAGAGGGACACCTTCAGGGGGTGCTCCAAACTCCCAAGAAGGGGTCAGTCAAAGAAACCCGCCGCTCCGCAGGAAATGAGAAACTTGTAGCGACTCGGAGGAGCATCCTCCTCGATTCCCTCACATGCATCGGTTTATGCCCCATGTTTGTGATTCCTATCGCACACCGTCACAACCCCCTCCCTCCCTCTCTCTCTCTCTCTCTCTCTCCACACATTTTAATTAAAGAGGCAGATCGACATAAAGGCAGACAGGGATTTTCAATGATTGCTCAATCTCTGATTCAGGCATCGTTTGGGGATGGGAGATTTTGAATGAAGACGCAGAATTCACTAATAAGATTTTCAATTTGTTTACTTTCGATAAACTTATTTTAGATGGTTTTTGAGAGGAAGATGATACGTGTCTAGAAATGTAAAATGAATATCTACCAAGCCAGATCACGGTTCTACCGAGTGCTATCTTGGAACGCCCTGTCATGGCATAGCAAAAGATGCTGTCATTGTCATCAAACTTGACGAAAGGAGTTTGGAAATCCCTCATTAAAGAGCAACATTCCAACAATTAGAGCACTAGCCAGGAAAAATCTGTGTAGATGGCCTTTTGCCGTTTTCATTGCTCTTCCCTTTTAGCTTCTTCCGGGTCCCCGCCGGTATTCTTCCCTTAAGTGGATGGACAATGGCAAATCTAACTTGGGTAAATTTGATGTTAAAAGTGATAAAGGAATATTTCTAGGGTATTCTCTCAACTCAAGAGCTTATCGAGTGTGCAACTTGAGAACTCTTGTAGTTGAAGAAAGCCCCCATATTGTTGTCGATGAATCTACTCCCAAAGGTATTGATAAAAATCCTAATTTGCATAATGGAATAGAGGAAGACCTAGATGTGGATGATGTACCAAAAAATTTTGAAAATCAAAGAAATATGGAGGAGCAACAAGGAAATGAAGTACAAGGAGATGAAGCACAAGAAACTCAAAATGAGCAGGATCTACCAAGGAAATGGACATTTGTAAGAAATCATCCAGCTGAGAATGTGATCGGCAATGTTAAAGATGGGATTAGAACAATATCCTCCTTTAGGGAAGTAGAAAATTTAGATTACACAGGCCTGCTTTCTCAATTTGAGCCTCATTTTATAGAGGATGCATTGAAATATAATTTTTGGATCTTGGCTATGCAGTAAGAACAACACCAGTTCCAAAGGAACAAAGTGTGGTTCATCGTGCCTCACCCTAGAGATCACTCCGTGATCAGGACCAAATAGGTTTTTCGAAATAAATTAAATGATCATGGAGTGGTAACAAGGAATAAAGCCAGGCTAGTAGCCAAGGGCTACAGTCAAGAACTAGGGATTTATTTCGATAAGTCTTTTGCCCCTGTGGCAAGACTCGAGGCTGTGAGAATTCTTTTAGCATTTACTTGTTTTAACAATGTTAAATTGTTTCAAATGGATGTCAAAAGCATATTTTTTAATGGATATATTCAGGAGGTTGTCTATGTGGAGCAGCCACCAAGGTTCGAGGATCAAGAGTACTCGGACCATGTATTCAAGCCAGAGAAGGCTCTTTATGGTCTGAAACAAGCACCCCGGGCATGGTACGAGAGACTGAGTCTATTTCTCATTAAAAATGGGTTCAAGCGACGTAATATCGACGAAACTCTTTCACAAAACTCAGTGGTAAGGAAACTCTTATCGTTCAAATCTATGTAGATGACCCTGCCCGGTCAGAACCCAGAAAAGATCATTGGATGACCATTTTTGACATATAAGCGGTCTACTGGATGACCACCCAGGTCCTGTGCGGCCCTGGGAGGACCGTTTCTAACCCCAGAGTGCTGGGGCAGTCCTGGAAAGGCCGTTAAAAGGGCTAGGTGGCCCTGCGATATACTGCGTACCCCTGACAGACCCGGGAATGAACAGAACAATGGAAAAACGTGGAGGAGACTACCCAATCATGTATGAACACCCACCCAACATGCAAGACACTGAAAAATATAACGTGATGGGCACTAGTTGTCCCACCGTAATCGCCAAAAAACTGTAAGATGTAAATGTAATCTACCCCGCCCTCTAACAAGCTAATGCATGTGTATGTAAGTGTGATCGTGAAAATAACATGATAGCATGAACACGGAAAGGGCGATAAAGAACTGAGAGAACCGTGATCGCCACCCAAGGATTAGCAGTAGGAAATAGAGCTATAATGGATAAAAGATTACTACGTACCTTGGAAAAAATAAGAGGAAGATCGCGTCCAAAGGTGACCGCTACAACGTGATCGCGCCTTGAAGATGGGTGCGGGGAACTGGTGGGATCTAACCTCCTCTCCTTCCAACCGGCTAGAGGAAGAGGGCCTCACGTTCATATTGATAATCTCCTGCAAAACAAAGCCATAAAAATAAAAGAATACCCATTGGATCATGAAAGTGTAGTACGTGCCCCGAAGTGATAAAATAGCATGAAAGAAAGGGGGAGAACGCACCGGGGGAGAGTTTTTAACCCCTATAAACGGGTGCAAATCATGATGTAATTTGTCTAGGTCAAATCTTGCGTATGGTTGGTGCAATCTCACACCTGATCATTCATAATATCGGTACATGTCTAGACTTTGCCTCGCCCCTAGGACCAGATCCGGGCCCTAATAGTTTATGCCTAGCATTCAATGTTATATTAGACCCAAAGTCCCGTATCATATAAATCTAGGGAATTTATTAATGGCATCTGAATTCCAAGGATAGCTCATGTAGCCAAGATAACAAGAAGTATTCCCAGCTCTCATCAATCTGATCTTTTTTTTTTCACTAAAGTCATACTTGAACGGAGCAAGGGGAGATACTCGACCTCGGCCACCTTACAAGAAATTTTTATATATAGCAAGCAAAGAACGAAGGAGAGGGATATAAAGGACAATGAGGACCGGGGGGGATGAACCTATAGAATAGGTAGGGACACACAAGGGCGAAGCCCTAAAACACCCAAGAAATAGCCTATACAGGTAGGGGTGGGGAGGCACAACCAAAAAGAAAGCGTGAACTACAGGAGGCAACAGCTCAAGGTGGCACGAAGGCGCGGCTCGGGGAAGTGGAGTGGGTACGATGTTGCGACTGACGAGGGGCCGCAATATCGGGCTGGCGCGGCGGTCGGCTATGACCGACGAAGTTGACATGAGCAGTGATGTCGAAATAGGCTAGCCGATCAACGCCAGGAATGATGAGAGGCTCAATGTGGAGGGGGAGCTAGATCCATTCTTCGGCAGTCGGTGGAGTGGACGCAGGCGAGGCCATAGGAGGTCAGACAGAAGGTGAAGGTGAGCCACTGCCAATCGGAGTGTCACGGTCCAACTGTCGGACCGCTCTTTTCACAGCTTGAGCAAAGGACAGGCACGGTGCAGCAGTCGTGGTAGGCTGGGGCTCTGCCAAAGATTGATAGGTAGTCAGTGAAGGAGGGGCAGTGGAGCTGGGAGCAACAGGCGACCAGGCCAGAGCAGCCACGTTGAGCCCACAAGAATGGGCAAGAGGGCTAGAGGAGGAGCTCAGTGGCGCAGCATCGGGAGCAGATAAGCCCAGGATGACAGAGGCAGCACGCGAGTGCTGGTGGGTGGCAAGACCATCCCCCACATCGGAGGAGGTGGAAGGACCGGACAGAGCAGCGGCTGCCGGGTGCACAGGAGGAGGCCGCATCGACGGGGCGGGCGGGCGAGCACAGAGACGATGGGAGGCCTACGTGGAAATCATAGGTCGAGGCGAGACGAAGGACATCGGCTCCAGCCCCGGCACCAAGAGGACCTGAACAATTTTGGGTTATCATTAGTTACACTTTGCACTTAAGCACACCATCTTGGACTTGTGATCCTCTCCATTAGATATTCCTTCTACCCGACTAGGTGATCTTATTTCAAGGCCTTCAAAAGTCTCCGTGAGCCTGAGATTCTCACTGGGACGCTGAGCTGGTTGCACCTTTAAAACTCAGTTTGTCGAGAAAGCACTTACACCATCGATATTTTTTTGAGTTCTAGTTCTAAACGATCCTCAGACGATCGCTAAGGGTAACCTAACGGTCGGACTGTGACCGCTTCTATTCTCAAATGGTCATCACATGACCGCATACCTCTCTAAGTCAAGCTTTCTTTGTTTTGGCTTTGACTCGTCATAAACGGTCTTGACTTGACAACATAGTCTTTGTAATATCTCAGACCTTTTTGGATCCTCGTTCTTGGGTCTCGAATCTATTTTCTCAGAATGTCTGACTCCGTTGTGTCCAAAATTACGTTTCGGACATCTTTCATGTTTGAATTGGCGCGATCCGGAGCTGTTTCGGAGGCCCAGAGGCACTCCACGACTTTTTTCGCATGTTTTTCGATTTTTACGCGTGTTTCGACAAATCCTGCGAAACCTCCTTGTGGGTGAACCGGGTTGTTCACCCGGGCGAGTGTGGTACCGTTGCGATCGGTGCATTTTGAGGATCGCGAAAATGTGATTTTTTATTTTTTGATATTTTTTTAAAAATCTAATTTTTCTATAAAATCTGCATTTCTTTTCCTTTTTTTCCCTTCTTCTTCTTCCTTCTTCTTCTTCCTCCCCATGCCGTGACCGCGCCCCCTCCTTCTCTCTCTTCGATCGACGACGACTGCGATGACCCTCTCTCCGACTGCAAACGGCGGCGGGGTGACGATGCGGCGACGTAGGCAGCGACGAGACGATCTCGTGGGCATGTGGTGTAACGTCCTGGATTTTTGGCGGATCTTTATTGGGTCCGGCTGAATCTTTATTGAGTTTCATATCCTTTTAGAAGAGTTTCGGACTACCTTTACAGTCCAGAGTTGAGAGCACTTTATCTCAATTGCACGGGGACATATGAAATAAAGCTACACCCCGACTTAGGGGTATATGAAGAGAAATACACCCCACTTAGGGGGGCATAAAAAGCAGAAGAATTCACCCCATTCTGGGGGCATAGGAAGGGAAATACACCCCGCCTTGGGGGTAGAAGAAGCAGAATCCACTCATGCCTAAGGCATAAGAAGCAAAATTACGCCCCACCTTGAGGGCACACAAAAAGCAGAATTCATCTCGCCTTGGGGGCATAAGAAGTAAGAATTACAGCCCACCTTGGGGGCATCAGAAGCAAGAATTACACCCCATCTTGGGGGCATCAGAAGCAAGAATTACACCCCACCTTGGGGGCACAAAAAGTAAAATACACCCCACCTTGGGGGCGCAAGAAGCAAAACATGCCCCAACTTGGGGGCATATGAAGCCAAGAATTACACCCCGCCTTGGGGGCATAAGAAGTAAGATTATGCCCCACCTTGAAAAGCATAAAAAAAACCCCACCTTGGGGGCACCAAGAAGCAAAATACACCCCACCTTCGGGGCATAAGAAGCAGAATACATCCTGACCTCGGGGCACAAAAAAACCCAGTCTGGGGGGCATGAGAGCAAAAGTCACACCCCTGGTCTAGGGGCATGAAACAAATGTACATCTCGACCTAGGGGTGCATGAAAGGGACATCCACCCCGATCTAGGGGCATGAAAAGAAGAAGCCACACCCCGACCTGCGGGGCATGAAAAGCACGTACCATGTGGGCTCATTCGAGTCCCACCGGGAATCACAAAGCCCACCTCAAATGCTAGTCATCAGGTGAACGGGCCACAGAAGATGCTTGATGTAATGCCCTGGATCCTTATTGGATTCTTATTAGGTCTTTCGGATCCTTATTGGAGAGTTTCAAATCGCTTTTGTAGGTCCTGAGTTAAGTTTTACGATCCGTGTGGATTTTTCACTCGTACAAGTTACAGAACCCTACAGTGAGTTTATTCTTCAATTCATCGACTCGTGGACGTAACAGCTGTGATGTACTCTTTGTAAGGATCATTTTGACTAAAAGTTACTCTCCGTGGGTTTTGACTGAAATTAAAGGGGGAGGGGAACCACTGTGAAAAATTACTCTCCGCGAGTTTGATAGAATAAATGAAAGGAAATAAAAGGACACGCATGGGAGCGTGTGTGTGGATTGTGTGATCGCCAGGGGTTAGGGACCCCAAAAATGGAATAGAGTGATCACATTTGTACCTCAGAAGCAGGAGACCATGTGGATTCCTTCTTCCTCTTCCTTCGGTCGACCGACGAAGAGGGCTTTCTCTTGGTTACCCTTGCAAGAAATGAAACAAACACCAAATAGATTAGAACAAAAGTAGTGTAGTATCAATCCCTTGTGATGAAAATGATGAAATCATGAAGAGACACACACCTGGTTGGTGTTATTTTAAACCATTTTTAGACGCAAAGGGTAGGAAAATGAGATGATGAATGAAACGACGTATAGAACGCACAGATGCAAAACCCTCTCAAGGAGAGAAGCGTAATACGAACAGAAATGACGAATGATTCATGCAACTAATAGAATGAAAACAAAGAGAAGTAAAATAAGAAGAAAAACTTATTGGGGGCGTCGATGGTGGGCTTCAAGGAGAACTTCGACAACTTGAGGACGGCGTGGACGCGCGGTGGGACGAAATAGCCTTCCTTTTCAAGCGCACGGGAACTTAGAAATCTGGCAGAACCTCCCCTTAAGAACTCACGAGCCTAGGAACGAATTGGGCAGAGTTTTTCCTCTTCTTTGAAGATTCTCCAGCCTTTCATTTAGTGGGAGGGGGTTTTCTATTTATAGGAAAATTTGTGAAGAACGCGTCTGGTATAGGGGACGTGTTCATGTGAACGTGTCCCATTGACCAGACGTGTTCACAATTAAAAAATTAATTTTATTTAACTAGACGTGTCCCTTATCTTGGACGCGTTCTTTGAATGCGTCCATGGTCTTGGATGCATTCATTCTTTTTCACGAATGTGGCATCAAAAGGCACCGAAAGCGTCAAAAGCGAGTGTTTTCGATGCCTAACCTTGACTTTTTAAGGTCGCGTCTGGTAGGGCCTCTCTCCTCCCCCCTCCATCCTCCTCTATGTTCCCCTCCTCTCATCTTTTATGCAATGAAAATTAACCGGAGTTAAAAAAGAACCTTGGGTCGTCACATGCTCTAGCGGCCCAACCTTGGTCCGCTAGAAGATGAGTCACGTTGGGTCTGGCGGTCCTATATAGGGCCATCAAGTTGCTCTAGAGGTCCAACCCTAGTCCGCTAAGATCCCTCTGGCGCACGTACCTACGGCTGCTAGAGGGCACGTGACCCCAACGGTCAAAACACGCTCCCCGAAGCGTAATGGTCAAAATCGAAAGTAGCAGCTAAAGCTACAGCTACTACAGCAGTTGGCGGTTTATCGTGAGGCCGTCAGCCGATGAAAACCCCTACCAACAAAACAGTAACAGGTGGTGCACCCACCTTAGGCCGCCAGGGAATCTGGCATGCCTACCTTGGGCTGCCAGTGAGTGTGGCGGTCTCTAGAAGGGCCGCCACACCCACCCGAGAACAGGGTGGCAAGAAGAATCCTAAAAATCCGTTCCACGCCCCGATCATCCACGGATGAGGGGGAAAACAAGGGGGAAGCTTCCCTGACACCCCTAGCATGCATCTACGCCCTTAGATCGGTTAAAAACTTGACAAATCGACGGATCAGCGCACAAGCCCTAAAACATAGATTTCACCCTCCCAACTCAAAAATGCCCCTCTCGGCCTCTCCGCGGGCTACAAATCATGGGGAATGATGGGATGAGCATCAGGGTTCGTCTCCCTACCTCAATGGAGCTCGAGCTCTGCCGAAACGTCACCGATCGCAAGGAAGAAGCTTTTAGAACGCTGAACTCCCCACCTCTCACCGCGAAAAGGGCACCACCGCTCTCACCTCGTCACCGCCGTCACTACCATGCCGTCACCGGAGGGAGTGGGGCCACGCCTCGGTCACCCGAGGAAGAAGGAAGCTGCGGTTGGGGCACTCTCCAATGGGAAGAAGAAAGGAGGAAGAAGAAGAAAGAAAAAGGAAGGAAAAAGAGAAAAAGTGGTTGGTATTTATAGAAACACATTAAACCATTATCTGCAATGACCAAAGTGATCACTAGCATACCAAAAAAGTGATTCCAAATGTACTATATACCTTTATGTTTCCCTTTGCTTTAGTTCACTGTTTATTGCTCATTTTTCATTCTTATCTCTTGTTAGCTGTTGCATGATCCTAATCACCATTTGAACTGCCAGCCCCAGCTCAAGTAAAAAAAAATATGAAACAAAGAAGCATAAGGAACGCAGAAAAAAAAAGCAACAGGGCCATTCAATATTCCCATTAAGTGTGGAAGAATATGTGGAATCTTCAGCATCTTCATTGACAATTTTGCAATCAGATTCTGAAGTCCAGATAGGTGCCTAATGAGTGAGGAGAAGCATAGTATTACTATCACATACTCATAAGTGAGGCACTTAAAGATTGTTCAAATTATCTAGATTCCAATAATATCTACTAGAACTATCTTTGATCCACAAAATGCATCCTGTAACATAAAGTTGGGCTCATGACAGGGATATCACCGAGGTGTATCTGGTGTTCACCTCTGTGTACCCAATACTTTACCTGATTAACTGGTAGAGTTACCCCTAATTTATCTAACATCAATAAGCCATGAGATAATATCTCACTACTGTTGTATATGAGAAATTAACATCATTGCTCTACATGACATATTAACTAGTGATATCCTGATATCAGATAATATAACTGTAACTCAATAACTGACATTAAAGTTGGTTAAAGTCATGGGTACTATCAGCCATTGAATCATGATTAATATATTGATACCGGATAGATGAGGAGGGATTCATTGCCACCAGTGGCAATGGAAGAGCGGTGCCACCAGTTTCAAAAGCACATGATTCAATCGTAAATTTTCAATCCACACCGTAAAATCTTCTCTACTATCATAAATTTAACTACACATGAACAATCATTCAAATCTGATATCAAAAACTTAGATATTATATGATACCAAAAACTATATTATCTAAGCCATTCATTTTATGTTCATCGGATGCAAAAGAAATAAATGTTTGAACCATATGATTTTTAATCCACAAGTAGTTTACTAATAGTAGAAAAGATTTAATGGTGTGAATTGAAAATTTAAGATTGAATCATGTGGTTTTGAAATTGGTCGCACAGCTCTTCCGTTGCCATTGTGGCACCGCTCTTCTGTTACCACCGGTGGCAATGGATCCGTCCTCCTGGATAAATGCATGTTTATTAATGTGTTATATTGATTAAAATTTATACGATATATGCATTTGAATTGTCACGTAATCAAAGTTTGATAATGTTTCCAATTGACACAGACGTCCCTCTCAGCTTTGTTGGATGCCCACTACTTACAAGCTTCCGCATGCTACCAAGGTGCCATGAAAGATAAGATGGCGCTACCAATATTATACTCCCCATCTTCAATATTCCACATTCTCCAAGATCCCATCAAACACATTTATTCTTGTCCCCGCAAGCATGCTCCAGAGATTCTACAAGTACTCTCTTGATGCAACAGACCATGAAGTTCTCTTCCACTATAACTTAGCAAAAAGTCAAGCATGTCCATTACGGTCACAGGGGATTAATAACTCCCGAGTAAGGTCCTCTTGCAGAGCCTTCCAGACTCCCCCGGTCTCTATACAGGTGAACATAAAGATGCTCCACACCATATGACACCACACCATACTCCGCAAAAATTGGACCTCACTGTTTCACACTTGAATAGAAGGTTGCTAGCACAAAGGGAGACTAAGCCATGCAGTTCCAGATCACTTATAGTGCATTCTCCAGTCTCAAAATCCACCTGTCTTTATCATCTGGGAGAGTAGCCAAGTCGCCAGACACTTCTGCAAGTTGCTCCAAGCAAATGCGTCCAAGTTTCTTCCTCTAGCAAGGAAGTTGTTGATGGTAAAGTCCTCAGAAAGTCCACCACCACTACCCTGCTCTGAAAATGGTTCTCTAAGGTCTACCAATGTCTTCCCTCCATTCCTGGGGAAATTTGGCCCAGAGCCCTGGACTATCTGATCCCATTGCCCAAATACTACTATCCCTCATGACTAACCTGGCTGCCGGTTCAACAAGAAAGCTTGGTTTCTGTTGTGCAAGCAGGATCCTGGCCCCTGATCCTTTCTTTCCCATCAGCACCCCACTGTCCACTAGCATCAACCTTCGTCTACCCACATAGCCCATTGCTGAATAGACAACATTAATGCGGTCCACATAGCCAAGCACCAAAGGGACCAAAAACCTCCCATGTTCGGCAAAAGCAGGAAAGAAAATTCGAAAAAATGTGCAGTTGCTTTGCCAAATTCAGACCAGCAGAAAAACAGTATATGAATTATACCAGAATAGACAAAGTTGATGCTGGTGAAGATATTCTGATGTTAAAACGTAGGATGCTATAAAATCTAATTAACATAGCACCCAAAATTACTTCCGATCCCCAAATTCATGTTTACACTAATGAACCTCCTTAAATTGTCAAAACTAGATGACAGAAAGTAAATCCCAGGAAAGATAACAATCTGCACTAATAATAAAGGACAAAATGATTGGATTTGGCAGCCATTACAGGTAATTTTAGGGAACTCATTCGCATCAAACCTCTAGACGATGTTCAACCCAACCTCACCACAAAAAATTGACCCTGTGGGATGTGGGCTTCCTTCTCGTACTCCTTGTACCGGTATGATTCTAAAAACAAAGCTAGATGGACGCACTATTACACCAGAAGAGACTGTCAGAATCAAAAATATACATTGCTTGGATTCATTGGTGGATTCTCTGCCTCTTGCCATTGTCATCCTCATGCTCAACCTAACAGAAAAGGAACAAAAGAAGTGTGTGACCATCACTGTGAATGAACGCACTAACTTGTTCATGAAATATGCTAAAACATGATTAGAGCTGTTGAGATGGAAATCATAATCCTTTTTTCATATAAAGATAGAAACCAGTATTATTTAACATTCTTACTCCTGTCGAAATGACAGGATTGTGAATCTCCTAACAGCTAATGTTATCAAAGGCAATCTCACTCGCTCACCGAGGCAATGGAGTAGGGTAAGGCGAGACAAAAGCACCTCACCTTGCCTCATGTTTGCCTCATTCACCTTGGTGCTCACTATATTATCAATGCCAAATGCTTGTATTTTTTAAATTGTGGCATTGTTTTTTCTTATTATTTGTATTTTTTAAATATGTGGCATACTAGAGAGGGTGGGGTAGGGTGAAGATCCCCGTGCGAGGCTTCCCCTTCAATTTGGACATGGGTGCCCTCCATGGAAGGGATAGGGTCCAGAGGGGCATTTGTCTCCATGTGGCTAAGTGGGTGGGCTACTTCTTTTAAGGCTAATGGGGTGGGGAGGTTTTTTGAGGGTGGGGTGATGATAGCCGGTGTGTGGTTCACCCGGGGTGGTGAACAAGGGCGGGACTTTGGCGGATGGGAGAATACAAGGTTGTTGAATTTAAAGGCTCCCGGAAGGTATGGCGGATGCACTAGGCAAGTCCGACGTGTCAGGTCGATGTCGTCATTCCTTTCATCTAACCATTCCTTACCTAGGATTATGCATGGACCTGCCAATGTTCCTACTTGACACCAAGCCCCATCAAAATACTTAGTCTTCCCGAACCATTTATGGAATTCAACAAGGACCTGATCTCCATTGTGCACAATTTGTCCGGTCCTAGAAAGAGAGGCTACGATATCGGGGGATACCCAATTGTTGGACTCCAAGTCAATGAAATCAATTTTCGTGGGCACTCCATTAGGTAGGTATGCATGTAATATGATTGGGAGAGGAGCCATTTGACCTTAGACTCAATGATGACAATGGTCAGTAGACAATGCATGGGTCAGACCGATGATGACTTCAATGCAAGCGTGCCCTAGGACTTGACTTGTAGTGACAAGTCAATGACTTACTCTGATACCAATTGATGTGACACAACCTATGGATGGTAGTGGCAACCCAAACACTGAGTGGTGCATGGCGAATGACTAACCCGAAGGTTTCCTCGACGCTAGAAAGGCCATGTTCCGAACCGACGTAACCGGAACGTCTCGCGACATTTTTTGATATACCACTATGATGATGGGACCTCAATGGGTATTCTAAGACCTATGGGATGCATTACCTAACCAATGTTCCCTTAGACCTCGCAAGCATGCATAGTTTGCGAGAGAGACGGATCGATATCGATGACTACTCACCCGACGCTCACCCAAAACCCGGGGTAACTCGGCGATGCTCCATCGGATCTAGGGGAGGACACACACATGAAGATACAGAGACACGTATAGAGAGAATAGAGCAGGTCCGGATCCTCCTCCACCGGGAGTGTCCTCCTCCACTGAGAGTGATCACCTATTAAGAAACTAAGTAGGGAGGTTTTGCCGATTCTTCCCCTCTGCTTCTCCTAGCTTTTGCCCACTATGCCCACTATTTTGAGCACTCTTAGGCTCTCCAAACACTCCAGGAGTTTTCATTCATACACACATGTTTGTCCATTCCACTCTTAAGCTCTTCTACCTCTCTCTATCTTATAATTCTCTTTAAAGTACGTCTCTGACTTAAATATCGGAGGGTTATATTCTGGAGTCACGTTCAGGACTCTTTTTGACACGCTCTTTCTAATGTTTGCAGACTTTTACGGATGGTCGATTGTTCCTCCCCAACAAATAAAAGACTAAAATCTAAAATTAAGAATGTCGTTTCTTTTTACCAGGTTGGAGCACCCATTTTACAAAAAATTTAAAAGTTTTTTTTGGGTGAAGACAGCCATGACATAGTCCATGGCAATCAAAACCCTTTGCTCAAGCTTCGCCAGAATTTCTAACATCGATCCCTCCAAAATGTAAAACTCTTAAAGAGGCGTGATCGTGCCCCTTGGAATTCTATGACCCCAAGGCACGAGGCATTTGGCGCTTCAAGACTCCGTATAATGATGTGAAAAAACGAAGGCAACTAGTTTTAAAATATCAAATATTAATAATTTTGTGTTATTTTAAAATAAGATTCGTTGACTCGGTGATCCGTATCGGATCGGATCTTCTTTGATCTGATATGATACGCTTGAGTCGCAACTAGCTTGGCCCGACTCAGCGTGCATTATCTTCTCCCTCTCTATCTTTCTCTCTCTCTCTCACTATAACTCGACCTGACTCGGCCGATCCTGAGATGATCCGCAGCGTATTAAATTTTTTGAGATACAGTATGACACGCTCGAGTCGACAAATCATGTTTTAAAGACCAGTGAATTATCAACAACTGCTTTTTCAACGAAGTGGTTAAAAATCTGTGGAGCAGATAATAAATATATAGTAGAGGTATAAAACGTGCATTTTAACTAACTAACTAACTCGACCCAATCCCATGTCCTCTCTCTTCTATCTCTCCCTGTCCATCCGGACGCCAGCCAGCCATGTACGCGAAGCACAGCGGGGCAAATTTGTTAGTAGTGCAAGACCCCCTGCGGCTGACCGTGTGTGGTTGTATTCGCATTATTTGCTCCTTCGGGTCGGCGCGGGCAACGCAGCAGCCCCCACCACCCCGCACATGGCGTGCGGGGCCGCCCGGGCAGGAAGCCGCCGGTAGTTGGCCTTTTCGGTAGGACCGGCTCCGGTTGTTCTCATCTCTCCCCTCTTATTTCTTTAGATGAGTTTTTTTTTAAAATAAACTTCTGAATCAAAGTGTATTTGTGAAAATCTCATTATACAATGATCACAAAACATACACTTTGACCCCACTAAATCAATTTAGGGAGTTACTCACATGTGAAGTGAGCATATAAGCGATTATTTATATATGTTCAGCATTTTTCACACGTGATCTTTTATAAGAGTTGAGAAGAAGAGATCCGGTCAGGCCCAGCGTGGCCCGATAACGTTAGACTCGTGATGACTTGGGATAGTCACGTCTGTAATGGACCACTCTGATCCACCGGAGGCTCAATCAACATGACCCAATTGAGATCGCACGAGAGTATCACCAGTCCACGAGTAGAACATCGTCATCACACGAGCGAGATACCCACGTGCGGACATTCTGGGTGCAGCAGAATTTGCCAATGGTTGAACGTTAAGCCGCTATTATCAGACTTGCTCCGGTGTGACCTAAGTCACCCCACGCCGCCGAGATACTCTCCACGATGCCCTCCCTCCGAGAACAGATGAATAGGCGGCGCACCAATCTCATGATAGAGTAGGACTCTACTCCGTGAATGATGCCATTGCTAAGTCGGATGAGGTCACCATGACCAGTATAAATAGGTTCCCAGATAAGGACACAAAGACATAGACACAGAGAGATAAGACATAGAAAATAAACGCAAGCGGTGACCTTGAGAAGAGAAATAAGTAGACTTGTGAAAGGTGACAGTGTCCACACATATTCTCAATACTAGTAACTCATCCTATGATTTCAAAATTTACAAATTCCTACTAAAACTACTGAACTACAAACTACCGAAAAACAAAAGCATCCGAAGTCAAGCCCACAATGTATAATGCTCATGCTAAACAGAGAATACATGAGAATGATCAAAGTAGAAACATTGTACATAGTGTCATGAACTAAGGTTAGCTGGAGTTTTGCCATGGAGAAGATTTCCTTTATAGACGGAAGTGGTCCGATCGTAGTGATGGATACTTGCATGGAGATCATATGCCCCCATGGAAGCCGTGTACAGAGCTCCAACAGTTAAAAAGAGTATTGTGGCTGTGTGTGTACTGTGTGAAAGGAGAGGGAGGAGGGACGGGGGAGGGCTGTATAGGCATTGGACTCAAGACCTGTCGAGTGTGTAGGAAGGAGGAGGAGGAGAAAGAGGGGAGGGTCAGATCCAGGGCGTCGGATGCATGGGAAGGAGTAGGGAGAGGGGAGGGCCGGACATGCTGCAAGAAGGAGGAGAGAGAGGAGAGAGAGGGAGGGTTGGACTAGCAGAAAGGAGGAGAAGGAAGAGAGGGAGAGGGCCAGATGGCGGGCCATCAGATGTGCAAGAAAGAGGAGGAGGAGGAGGGAGAGGGGAGGACCGAGTGCCATACGTGCAGGAAGAGGAGGAGGAGGAGGGAGAGGGGAGGGTCGGACGCACTGAACATGCAGAAGGATATGAGGAGGAGGGAGGAGAGGGGATGGCGAGGCATTGGACACACCGGACTAGCATGCAGGAAGGAGGAGAGCGAGGAGTGAGAGGGGAGGGGCCATATGACAAGTGCATGTTGGGACGTACGGGGCAGTAGGGGTGGGGGTAGGTCGGTGATTGCCGAAAGACGGGAGGGAGGCATGCACACACCTCCTCCTCCGAGGAGAAGCTTTCACGTAGGGAGGGAGAAGGGATGTGTGTGAGGTTTAGGTTGTGAAGGGTGGTCTCTAAGTTCTGGAAGAAGGACCGCAAGCGCCGGGCGCCCGAGGTGGGCATCTCCGACAAGCTGGCCATGTACGACTTCACTTACAAGGACAGCGGCAATCGCGGTCGCGGCCCGATGGCGCAGCATGTGGAGAAGTTCGCGCCGCAGCACGTGCACACGGCGTTCGACGAGCAGCTGGGTTTCGACGTCAAGCTGCTCGACAAGTCGAGTCTGGCGCTGGACCTGATCGAGGACCTTGCGCGCCGCATGCGCGCGATGGAGAAGGAGAACAAGCTGCTTCGCCGTCAGCTTGACCGCCTGCGCAGGGGGTAACCATGTCGTCCATCCGCATCACCCTGTTCGGTGGCATCATCCCCCGCCTGTCCGACCGCGGGCTGCCGGACAACGCTGCCCAGTTCGCCATGAACGCGAGCCTGTACTCGGGCGAGCTGCGCGCGTGGTCGAAGCTGCGGGAGCTGGCGACGCTGTCGATCAGCAACCCGAAGACGGTGTTCCACTACCGCGACCTCGCCGGTGCCGACAAGTACCTCGCCTTCGACAAGGTGACCAGCGTGGTCAAGGCGCCGCTGGTCAACGAGACGCTGGGCCGGATCTACTACAGCAACGCCGACGGCGTGTTCGTCACCACCAGCACGCGCATCGCCGCTGCGCAGGCGCCGTTCAAGCTCGGCGTGCCGCAGCCGGGTGGTACCTTCACCGTCACGGCTTCCGGTGGCAACGCGCAGAACGCGGTCACGCGGGTCTATACCGTCACCCTGATCACCAGCTTCGGCGAGGAGAGCGCGCCCGGCGCGACGGTGACCGTGGACGGCAACACCGACGGCACGTGGACGGTGAACGGTCTCAACGCGCTGACGGTGGATACGGTCAACTACCCGAACATCACCACCCTGCGCCTGTACCGCACCATCAGCTCCGACACCGGCACCGACTACCGGCAGGTCGCCGAGTGGGCGATCGGCGCGCGCCCGGCCAGCTACAACGACACCATCACCGACACCGATCTGGCCGACAACTTCGCGCTCCAGTCGCTGGGGTGGGGGCTGCCGCCGATTATGTCTTGCCTGCTGATGAAGAAAAGTGAACTGAGGATGACATTAAAAATTACACTACTAACTTTAATGCTTTGAATATTATTCAATGTGCAATTCACCCTAATGAGTACACCTGTGTATCTATGTGCAGCTCTACAAAATAGATGTGGGACCAGCTTCAGCTAATATATGAAAGCACATCAAAGGTGAAAGAAACAAAGACAAATCTACTTATCTAGGATTATGAATTGTTCCAAATGAAGCTAGAAGAAAGTTTTTCTATGATGTTTGCAAGGCTAATGGAAATCACAAATGGGCTAAAAGCATTTGGCAAATAGTATAGAAATTCAAAATTGGTCAAAAAGTGTTAAGGTCATTGTCACTAGCGTGGCGCACCAAGGCCATGGTCATAGAAGATTCCAAGGATTTGTCTATGCTCTCATTGGATGAGTTCATAGGGTCTCTCATGACCTATGAGATCAACATCAAAAGAAATGAAGAAGATGTGAAGAAGAAAAAGGGAGTGGCCCTAAAGGCAAACCCCCAATCTTTGAATTCTAGTGATGAAGATTCATCGGATGATAGCTATGATGAGGAAGACGTTGCAATGTTGACAAGAATGGTCAAAAAATTCTTGAGAGGTTAAAAGAGATTCCAAGGAAAATTTATGAAGAACTCCAAGAAGCCACAAATGGTCAAGGGTGAAGGAAGCAAGCCGAACGATATCATTTGCTGCAAGTGCAAGAAGCCCAGAGACATACATGGCCAATGCATTGACTTGAAGCAAAAATTCAAGAAGGAGAAGGGCAAGAAGCCAAAAGCCATAGTCGCAACATGGAGCAACAATGAGGAGGAGGAGAAGACATAGAAGACTGTAAAGAGTTAATCCAAAGCATGTGCTTAATGGCACACAAAAGAGAGATAAGCGAGGTACATTCTGACCCCAACTTTATTTTCAATAAGGAATGGGAATCCGAATATGTTGCGTTGTATGCCAAGTTTAAAAAACTTACGTCTGAAAATAAGCATCTCAATAAGAAAATTGAAACTCTAGTTCATGAATATAGTAATGCACTAAGGGATAAAGGAGCGAGATACAATACCTGCCTTACCTATGCGGGCGAACGGATATTTTTCATGATGGCTTTTATGTCCTGCAACAGTGGGTTAGCCAACAAATAATGATAATGATAGCCATTCATCAAACAAACGAGGCATGATCTTTAAAGATGGAAGCATGTAGACCAACAATTTAACGGATTCACGAAGGTGCGCCATACAGGGAACATAACGGATTCATAGGAACTCGTTATAGTCCGCTGAACCCAAATTTTAATAATTCAACAACCCAGTTACATGGCAGACTGAATGACACGCGTTATGTGAATATAACGGTCTTGCGATAAATCGTTAAAGTCTCTGGGTTACTAAAAAACAAATGGGCCCCTCATTTCCTCATTCGGCCAATTCAAATCGTTGAAACAAAAGCTTCCCCCCAAACAAAACCCTCTCCACTCCTTCCGGCGAAACCAACTCTGGCGAAGCTCCCTCCGGCCACGAGGATGGCTCGCAAGAAGGGGAAGAAGCTGAAGGCGGTCTGAAAGGTCAAGGCAAGGGCGGAGGTTGCGGTCTCCCCGCCGGCGAGCCCATCAACGGAGGAAGAGACGGCGGCGGCGACAGCGACCCTTCCCACGGAGGAAGAGGTTCCCACGGTGCCAAGGGAAGCAGAGGAGGCTGGAGGAGGTGCTGGGGAAGCCACCGGTGTGGAAAGGGAGGTCATCCCGCTGGCAAAGCGGAAAAGGGGTCAAGACCCGGAGGTTGGTATTCACGCCCTAAAAATCAAAATTTGATTTTCGAATGTGGATGCATGTGGGTGTGGAGGGTGTAGAACGAGTCTAAAGACTCATTAGGGTCAATTGTAGGCCTTTGAGGCCATTTCCAAGGGCTCAAGAAACAAAAAGAAACCATGCCGGATGCATAGGAGCATAACGGCTCTGCCAGTAGCCGTTATGCTCTTAACGCATCTGGACAGGTGCGTTAAGGTCAACAGAACAGGACAATGCATTTTCTGAGTTTTCTGATTTTTTGATTTTTTTGTTGTTTCCCTACCAGACGCAAGGTACTGTGCATCTGTTCTCTCTCCTTTTCTTTGACCTCCATTCTTCTCCATTTATGTGGCCTATCGATATCTTTTTTTTTTATATCGCCAACAGTATGGTGGCCTCGAAGGTTGGAAAAAGGAAAGTATGGGTGTGCGGGTGCCAAATCTCTATGAGAGCTCCCATGGCGGCCCAATCAAGATTGATGGTGTTATAGTGTTTGGCATCGGTGACTAAGCTTGGAAGGTGCCACTTGGAGAGGATGGACCTCATATCTAGAGTGATGTTTGAGAGTCGAAGAGGGAGCCATTGGATTTTAGAATATCTCCTTGGGCCCGAGATGTTGGGGTAGTCCTAAAAATAAAAGGGAAAAAGGGAAGAAAAGAAGAAGAAAAGAAGAGCACCATTAGAACTTGAGGGAAGATAAGAGAGAGATAGAAGAGCTAAGGTAATTCATAAGAAACTTACTTGATTCTCTGCAATTCTTCCACTTATGTTCCAATGAATCTATGTAATCCTTGCAAATCCAACCTTTGTTCTCTTCAAAGGGCGCTGCACTATGTTCACCTTGTTCAAACCTTGGAAGCTCCCTGTTTTATTGGGTTTTCCCCCATTTCACCTTGCTTTCTCCCTCAAGTCCTTCATCTAAGCCCTCTTTGGAGCCTTTGGACCTCTTATTTGATGCAAGGAGGGGCTTTGGAGGAGCTATTTATAGAGAGGAGACTCCAACTTGCCAGAGTAGCTCGAATTCGAGCAAGATTGGGGCTGGAAGTTCATCTTTTGAGTAGGAAACGAGTTGCTAGAATCACAGAAAATTGGTGTCTGAAGCAACAGATGCCAATTCTTAATATAGCGTCCACTCTTGAAGATGCCAAGTCTTGATTTGGCACCATTATGGAAAGACGCCAATTCTTGCAACAGTGTTGTTCCCGAATTTTCATAAGAGTTACAAATTTGGATTATTACTATATATGAGTTGCATTTGATGAACATTCATTTGACTGAATTTGATAAACTCCATTCATATGTGGTCTAATTCTATATATTCAAATGAATATCAATTTTTTTAGCTTGAAAGATTAGTAAATATTTCATACTATTCCCATTTTTCCTCTAGTAATGTGAAGATATCCAACTTTAAAATTTGTTCTCTTGGAATGATGAGCATAGCAGCAGAGTGAGCATCCTGGCGACAGGGTCTGGGGGTCCGTCGATTGGACTCAGTCAGCCAGGAAAATGAACACTGCATGATTTCGGTCGACAGGATCTGGGGGTTGGTCGACAGGACTCAGCCAACCAGAACACTGGATTTCTGGAAAACAAATCTCTTGCATGATTTTGGTCGACCAATTCACAGGATCGGTCGACCGATCTCAGATAGTAAATCCTATTTGAAGATCAGTCAAATTTTGTTTGATTTCCTGTTCAAATTAAGTCGACTGGATTGACATATCGGTCGACCGATCTCAGGCAATAATTTTTTTTTACTGAGTGTAAAGGTTGAACCAACAGGGCCATTCTGTACTTACTGGAGTTACATTTTGCTTTTATGATCCAAAACTCTTACATCAACATTATTTGCCTTATGATACTATTGAAGTTTTAAGGTTCTTTAAAAATAAAATGTCTTGGGTATGGATGTAATTCTTATCATTACGATCTCCATGCAACTTCTCAATTACACTTCTCAGCAGCCAGGTGAGACACGTTTCCAATAACCACTTGTCCAAAATTAATTGGAGGTTCCTATATTGTCCAGTGGGCAAATGTTTCCTCTATAATTTGACATGCTAGTTTGGACTTATATCCAATTGGATGCCTGTCATGTGAATGTTCTATAGAGGTTAATCACAACTGATCATAAAGCTGGTATCAACCAAATAAACTACTGGTTGGTTTAGGATCTCACGTGTTTGAAGAGCACAATTTCCTTAGACATATATTTGGATGGAGAAATCATTTGAAACAGCAGCATAGCTGTTCTCCCTACTTCACTCAGAATGAATACAATCTCAAAGATTTGACCCTTTTGTTTTGTATCTGCATTCAAATTCCAAGAAGCTTTAAGTAGGGATATCCTTCCCCAAATTTCTCATCCTTTCTTTGGATCAAGCTGAAAAAATATATGTTATAGATCTGGGAGCTCTCTTTCCAACGCCACCAGTCTCGCCTTGATCTGATTTCGGATCTAAGAGAATTAATTCTTACCGCTGAGGCGCGTAATTCTGTTCCCTGTGCAGGTCCGAAATAACAGTCCAAGAGAAATTCACAAATAAATACCAAAAGTTAACTTCAGTGATCTCCACTTCAGGGAGTCGTTCAGGGACGTCCATCCATCGTCCCAACCAAGCAGCACCTTCAGAAGATCTCAGGAAGGTGACGTTCCTTTGGAGGCAACAACTTGTTACCTAGCGAGTTAGAACCGAGTCGGCGTAGCACCGAGTCGGCGCAGGACCGAGTTAGACCAGCAGGCCGAGTTCACCCCGAGAACCCTCCCAGTTTGCTACCCATCAACCTAGGGTCGGTCCTCTCGGGCCCCACTTGTAGTCCTTTACCTCACTGCGTGGAGTGGGCAATATAATTCACTGCTGTAATTAAATTTTTACCATTGTACCGGCAGTTACCGTAACTGGCCGGGGTCATCTTCTCCACGCCCGGAGCGTGGAGGTAAACTCGTCACCCTCCTCGTAGGCTTTGCTTTGCTTGTATATTTTTTATATGTCGCTGTATGTGATAGGAAATTAGTTCGCTTAAATATTTATCACCGCTGTGAGTGAGAGAGAGCGAAATCATCCCGTGACCCGATCCGGGCACGATAGTGAGTTGACCACCCTAGCTCTTGTCGATTTCTCAACCACGCACGATCATATGCTTCCCTCGTTAGGGATGATAGTGAGCTTGTCTAGAGTCCAAGGTCGGTATCCAACTTGGAGTCGAGCCCACGCGTGTCCGTCCCGCATCAAATTGGTATCAGAGCGCTAGTTGAGTCTAGGGTTATCTTTGCATTAAACAAAAAAGAAAAAATATGTGTCTTAAGTCTAAGGTAGTCATTGTTTTCAAATAAAAAAGAAAAAAAAGGTGTTTGGATTTGCATCCCAATATACAGTATATCAAAAGATGTTATCAGAAACCGCCGCCGGTGCCCCCGGCGGACCTCGGGGACCTGTGGGCGGTCCCCGGCCCGGACACCCCGCCGGACGGTGATGGCGTCGATGCGGACGCGCTGCGGGCGGGCAAGGTCCGGGAGGCCCTGGAGCGGCTGCGCATCCAGGCCGAGGCGAAGGAGCTGTACGCCGCCGAGAAGCACGCGCGCAGCTGGGTGCCGCCGACGTCGCACGGCAGCCTGTCGGTGGAGCTGGCCCTGCCGGAGGACCCGCAGGTGTGGCGGTTCCGGGGGATGCTCGGCGCCGGGCACAACGCGATCCTGGTGGCGGGGCGCAAGACCGGTAAGACGACCATGGTCAACGGGGTGATCCGGTCCTACGTGGACGGCGACGCGTTCCTCGGCAAGTTCGACGTGACCCCGGCCGACGCGGGCATCGCGGTGTTCAACTACGAGGTCGACGAACGGCAGTACCGGCGCTGGCTGCGTGACGCCGACATCATCAACACCGACCGGGTGTTCGTGCTGCACCTGCGGGGCAAGACGCTGCCGTTGCGGGATGAGCGGGTGCGGGCGTGGGTGGCGGCGTGGCTGCGGGAACGGCACATCGGCATGTGGGTCGTCGACCCGTACTCCCGCGCCTACGTCGGGTCGGTCGACAACGGCAACGACGAGGCGCAGGTCGGCGCGTTCCTCGACACCCTCGACGTGATCAAGGCGGAGGCGGGTGTGGGTGAGCTGGTGATGCCGGTGCACTCGCCGAAGGGCAAGCGGGAGGCCGGGGAGGAGACGGCGATCGGCTCGCAGCGCCTGGAGGGCTGGCCGGACGCCCTGTGGTACCTGACCCGGGACGAGGAGAGCGGCGCCCGGTTCCTGCGGGCCGAGGGTCGCGACATCAGCCTGCCGGAGTCGCAGCTCGCCTACCACGAGGGCAGCCGGTCGGTGATGTTGAACGGCGGCGGCAGCCGGGCCGAGTCGAAGGTCGGCGCGGACGTCGCTGCCGTCCTCGCCTACGTGTCCGGTCACCCCGGGTGCAGTGGGCGGGACATCACCAGCACCCTCGGGTGGGCCCAAAATAAGATTTTGACCCGGGATAAACCCTCATTCACAGGATTTGGTCCAAATCAAGACCTAGGTTACTCTTTTATTCCAGATGGAGGGTGTAACCGTAGGCAATTACTTCAGGGGTCTATAAATACCTCAGTGGGGGCCCCATTTTGGAGACAGACACAGAGATAGAGACGTAGAGAGCGCAGAAGAGGAGTGCTTGTGTTTGGTGCTTGTGCTTCTGAAGGCCCATCATATTGGGTTTTGTGCTTTGTGCTTGTGTTGTGGTTGTGTTGTACTGTGAGGGTATGATACAAAGAGAAAGTCCCTCTCTTGGCCAATGTGCATCATAAGTCCCTATGTGAGCTATGTAATTTATGCATCTCTTTGGAGAAATGAGATTATGCTCCCTCGCAATCTTAACCTCATAGAAAGGCCCTTCCGAGTCTTATAACTATGTAAACACCGGAGGTGTGTCCGGGAAATTTATATAAGCCTTGATTGTCTATGAACAAGGGGTCATGCCACTCTTTGGAGAGGGGTTATAAGAAAATTTTCTTCTAGGGGACTCTGCCTCCCGGAAACCCCCGCAAGGGGTCCTGCCCCCTTGACCCCCGCGACTTGATCGGGCAGGTCGATCCCCGGCGTTGCGCTGATGGGCGTGAAGCTGGACCCCAACCTATGAGAGCCCGAGAAGGAGAAGCAATCTCCCGAGAGTCTTTGGCCAATGTGTCTCCCCCAAGGAGGGACTTGCGCCTCATGCCAAGATTACACGAAAATCCCTCTTCAGTCCAAATGTTATCAACGTATCATTGGTCTGTACAAACTACACAAATACCCTTGAGCTTTCCTAAAATCATGCTCAAGGGATAATCACAAATAAACCCAGAAAGGGTTCAGAGCCTCTAATAAACCCTGGAAGGGTAAAAAATTGCCAATAAATCTTGAAAGGGTCAAAAATTACAAAAAATACTCTAGAAGGGTTAGAAATTGCAAAAATACCGCTGAAGGGTCAAAAATTGTAGAAATACTCCCAATGACGAAAAATTGCATAAATACTCCCGTTCCAAGAATTGACACCAACGGTGTGGTCGCCAATTCCTATGACTTTCCCCCCCCATTGCCATAGTTTTGCTTTATCAAAAACAAACAAACAAAAAAAGATTCCACTCACCTTGCTGGGCGCAGGGTCCATGAACCCTCCTCCGTCTGCTCCACTGCCATCGCTGCTAGGTCCTAGTTCTGCTCCACCGCCATCGCCGCCATTTCCTTCATCTTCTCTGCCATCATCATCTTCTCTGTCTCCTTCTTCTTCTCTGCCATCATCATTTTCTCCTTCTCCTTCTTCTTCTCTATCGTCTTCAGTTTCTTCTTCTTCTTCATCACCGTCGTGCTCCACCGCTGGAGCTTCTGCCACCACAAGAGGAGGGGCTTCCTCCTGGTCCTCATCATCAACATGGACGATAGCGGGTGCCATCACCCGCCATCTCTTCCCGGAGCTCGACCCACCCACGTAAGCCATGGAAGGAGACGACGATTGCCACCGGTGAGAGTTGCAGAGAACAGAGTGAGGAAAGGGGGGAAATGTGAGAAGCAGAGAAATGAAATGAAGTTAGAAAGACAGGAGGATTAACGGGAACTTTTTATGATTGTGGTTTCAAATGAAATAACGCCTTACTGGAAGCCGTCATTCAGAGATTAAACAACCACTCGTGAGGGTGTTATTTGACGAAAATTGTGAATTTTTGAAAATGTTAAGTATTAGCGACTAGCAGACAGGCTCTATATAATGAAAGAGCGGTTTCACGTATGGGTGCTATTTCTTTGCATGTCTTGGGAATGCAAAGATGTCAGATAATTATGAGGGTGTCATTCGAGGGTGATTAATAATAAACGACGGTTTGAACAGGCGCTATTTCATGAATATACGACAAGGAATAGAGGCGCTATTCTAGTTTTTTTCGTAATCTTTTAATGCGCAGAGCTGGGAATATTTTTTTTAGAAAAAAGGAGTAAAATAATTAGTGATAATGAGGGAGGCGCAAATCAGAGAATTACTGCCACCTATGGCAGTCGCTATTTCTTCTAGAGCCTACATTTTTGGACCCATACTCGGGATTCAACCCAGCCTAAGAGGGAGAAGCAGAAGAAAAATAGAGATAAATTTTATGCAGGATGGGAGATATCAGGATTTGAATTCCATCCAGGGCACTACCCCTCAAAGAGATAGTCTGTTGTGTCGGGACTTTGTGTCTTTGATTTTGAGACCTATATTTATTAGGCACGCATGCGACTGAGCTCATGACTTCCCGCGGCGAACTGTACTGCCACTCTTGCCATGCCTTTGATTCATAATTTTACTTTGATTTCATTTTGATTTTGAGAGCCCTTACTGGTTGGATTTCTCATGAAAGCTCACTTCTGAGGGTCAAGACTGCCCCTATTTGAGACCTCTCTCATATTACGGAGCACCTAGGTCATTCATCTCATACATCCATCTCTTGTCCCTCCACTTGGCTGAGCAGAGAAAAGAAAAGACCTTCATTCATACCCATAGTATGGCAAAAGTAGCAACGGTGTTGCCTTAGAGGAATCGACTGTGCCTTGCCGTGAAGTGTGTAAAAAATCGATACTCAAAGGTCACCCTCAACAATCGGGGAAAGAACTTGACTCCCAGTGCGGAGCTATCACCAGCCTGAGATGCTGCAGAAGTGAACTTTTTTATTTGACACAAAGCTAAGATCTAATTAAGCAAAGACTCTTAAAGCCACTCAATCATGTTAAGGAACCAGCATTATAAGCATGCGCATGAAGAAGCATAAGCAATAGCGATAGTAGCATATTCTTTGCTCAAAATAAAGATACCTTTCATATCCATAACATGAAGGTAGCACCCTGAAGCGAGAGCTTGGTCATCAAGCTTTGAGGAGCGTGAGTAGCTTTATATTCCTTGCTTGACAGGATGAAAGGGAGAGGATAGCAAATGATTGGATCCCTCGACACGGAGGAGTGACAGACATCATACTAGACGAAGAAGGATAAAAAGGAAGAGAGACGAGGGCTAGAACTCCCTCGTTAAGGCACAGAGACCCTGATAACAAAGAACCTGATACAGAATAGACAAAGATTAACTGAGATCAAGGCAGACGGTGAGTTACACGTTTTTCGAGGACCGTGGGGTTGAAATTTGGTAATTTTTTATTTTTTCAGATTTTTAAATCTCAAAATCCACCCTATAAATCCCCCACCCCCTTTCTCTTCTCTCATTCTCTCCCGCCCTCTCTCGTTACTCTCCTTGTCTCCTCCATCCACTGGGCGGCCGACGACGGCATGGAGGTGAGGCGGTGGGGAGATGGTGGCGGCGAGCACGAGAGCGAGGAACGGGTGGTGGAGCGGTGTGACAGTTCGTCGCGGAGGTGAAGAACCGGCCGCGGGGAAATCGATGTTTTCGAGTGGATTCGACAATTTCGGCACGGAAAATCTTCGTGAGAGGTAGGGGGACGGATCCTGAGCCTTTATTTGTTCCGCGATTTCGTGCCGTGGTGAGGCCGAGAGAGGGTTTATTTCATGTTTTAGGGAAAATCATGCTCGGGGTTTGAGTGACGGGTTCCCATCGATCCGAGAGCCGTTTTGTAGCCTAAATGATGCCTCTCAGTGGTTTGGATGGCGGGGACAAGTTTCCTCCATGTTTTCCTCATCGCCGGAGGCGATTGGGCGTGGTTTGGAACCCCACGGTGGGGTTAGGATTGGTTAACCGTTGGGCTCCATAGTGTTGGAACTAAGTGAGGAAATATGCTATTTTGAATTTGAACAAACCAATTATCAAACTAATCTACTATAGTTGTAAAAGAGAAAAATGAGTTTAGGATCGCCTGATTAGGAGTGACATTGTCTTTGAAACGAAAGACGCCCCCTCCTCGTAGCACATGGTTCATCGATGTTTCATCCCCGAGATATGACTAAACCCGCGATTTCGCCAACTTCTTTAGGTGTAAGGCTAGAGCAATCCTGAATCTGATCACTATTGACGAAGAACAACCCAGAGCAAAAAAGAGTTTGCAGTTGTAGAGAAAGAAAGTCAGAGAGAATCTGGCCCCGCCCTGTTTGGTATTTTATTTACTTATATTCAATTAAACCACTCAATTTGAAATATGATTCGAGCTCACGTCTTATGCCCCTTGGGTCCTAACAGATGTGTCAGTCACGATGTGACAATTTATTCAGGTTCTGAAAGAGTCACTGGTGCGCGTCGTCTGACCGGTCAGACAATTGTAGATTCCATGTCGGGATTAAAACCCGTCGCGTTATAAAGGCCATGATATTAATTACATCTCCTCGGAGAAGGAAAAATCCTTAATTGATCGCCAGGAAAATGGGTCCTATGTTCTAAGATTAACATTAATAAAATGAGATAACGAAGATCTCGAGTTGCGTTAAAATATCCCTCGGTGGGGTGAAAACGCTTAAAGCATGTTGGTCACTTATCGACCATTTCGTGTTCGGACGGAAGTCCATATTGAAAAACGTGATGAAGATGGTGATGAATCCGTGCAAATGTCTGCCGAGTATACGAGAAGTTTGATAAGAGAGCCAGATTAGATCCCATTGAAAATAGGTCTAGTTTATCGAGTTATTGGCCCGGGATAATATCGAGTCATGGCCATATCGAGGTGGTCCCCAAGGTCTAAACCCGATTTACCAAGGCGTCTTTTATATTCTCTTTATCGGGTCTGAAAAAGTGAGAGTTCCGGAGCGGGCATCGTTGTATTTTTGGTCTTGATTATTTGATTCATTCCCTTTCTCCCCTCTTTTTTTAAAATTCCAAAGCATGGATACATTCTTGATTATTTGTTATTATTACTCATATATACATATCTCCCCTTTCCTTTTTTTATTTCTCATTTGTCTTGCTCTTTCTCTTCTTTTTTTTTTGGTGAAGCAAAGGGAGGGGAGGAATGGTGATCTGGCACGCCAATGGCCGCCGAATCACCCCCCTCTCTACCTTTTCTCTCTCTCTTTTTTTATCTTATATAGGCGAATCGATGCCAAGAGAGAGACGGATGGAGAAAGTGAATCGGCACTGAGGGGAGAAGGGTGAATCGGTGCCAGGGGGGAGTGCACCTGTGCCGGTTCACCACACGCTGGAGGGGTCAACCTGAGAGTAGAGAGAGTCAGCCCCATTGACGCATCGCGTCGACACAGGCTAGGGGATCAAGGCCAAGCAGAGCCTGGGACCAGTGGAGAACTCCATTAGATCAAATGCACCGGGATCTTCCTCTACAGATCATTGGATCTGAGTATAAGAGAGCTTAGCTCCGATACCAACTGTTAGGTCCCTTGAGTGCTATCGGATCTAGAAGGGGGGGTTGAATAGATCCCTTGAAAATTTTGGCCCGATTAAAACACTTGGATGATTAAAACCAAGCCACAGCTATAATACAAATAGAACACTTAACATAATGCATCACGGATCTAAAGCAATAGCTCAAATGAGTGAATCAGAACATAGTGCACAGACTGCGGAGGTAGACACGCTCAATTGGTGAGGTCGACGCACCATCAAAGGATCATAGCTACGTGGGTAGCTGAGGTCAAAAATACCATACAGTGAGGTCGACGCACCTTCAGAGTAGGTTCGAAAATAAGGGAGATCTACTGCACTAGACTACAAGGATCTCATCAAACTCCAACTGGATGTATGAACAGAATGTTGAGTCTCTCCAAGTGATTTTGATGATAACAAAATCCCGGATGTGTCTTCCATCTCGTGCCGTGTAAAGTTACTCGAGAGCGAACACAAGAAGCAATTAAAGGCCAATTTCTATCTTGAACCAATGCTCAAATGATCATGCTTCTAAGATGCCCAGAATTAGTCAAACAAACTCAAATTGAATGAAATAAGATGGGCATACAATGCTTAAGTCATATGGATATGTTTTATTGGGCTAACAAATCTATTTTGCAGGTTCTACAGAGTTCGGTCGACCAAACACACTTGGTCAGTCGACCAAAATTTCCAGTAGCCAGAACTCTATCAAATTATAGAGTTCAGTCGACCAATTGGGCTATATCCATTGATCGATTCTCCCAGAGCTAAACGGCCAGAAATGTCCTAGACTTCGGTCGACTGATCGAAGTCTTCAGTTGACCGAACCCTTCGAAGCCCCCATTTTTGACTACATTTTCTTCAACGAGGGCAAAGCACCTCTTTAGAATTTTTAAATCTTAAAGCCTCCAGACATGCCAGAAATTGTGGATCTGTGTCTTGGCATGTCCCCCCCCCCCCCCCCCCCCCCCCCCCCCCCCCCCCCCCCCCCCCCCCCCCCCCCCCCCCCCCCCCCCCAACCCAAAAGAAAAGGACAGATCTTACAAGATGCTGTGGTACTTCTCACACCTAGACTTTAGCGGTTGTACATGTCCTTGAAAACAACTCGACATATGAGATGACACGTACAAATAGTTCACCGTGTTGAAGACATAATCAATCATCTCACATATGGGGAAGCTTGGACTCACTTCAACAGAGTTCATCCTACCTTATCAAGTGAGTCGTGGAATATCAGACTTGGCTTGATGGTTTCAATCTATTTGGAGGTTCAATGGTATGACACCATACAACCTTCCACAAAACATGTGCATGAAGCGAGATAAATTTTTTTTATCTTTTGTGATTCTTGGTCCAAAAAATCCTAGAAAAAACTTGGATGCATATCTCATAACATTGATCGATGAGTTAAAAATGTTGTGGACTGACAATATTGCTATATATGGTGCATGCAGAAAAGAAAACTTCCCCATGAAGGTTGCACTGTTGTAGACGATAAGTGACTTTCCTACATTTGAGATGTTCTCTGCCTGAAGTATACATGGGAAGTTTGCATGCCTTTACTATATGTAAGATACTAAATTATTTGCACTAAAGCATGGTGGGAAGGTATGCTGCTTCAATTGCCATCAGTGATTTTTATTGATCCACCATCCTTTTCGAAGGAAAAAAGACGTATTCAACAAGAACAGAATAGAATTAGATGAAGCAGATTTAGATCAATTGTTTGGACGACAAATGACAACACAGGTGCAAAACTTGCCTGATATAGCACAACTGTCCAACAGCACATGACAACTTCCTAAATTTGGAAAGGAGCACAGTTGAGTGAAGAGAGGCATCTTCTAGGAATTACCTTTTAGGAATTACCTTACTAGAATTTGGAAAGATAGTGTTGAATTCAGATTGCATACAATTTGACTTAAAGTTAAACCAACAACATCTGTAACTCATTGGTGCAAGTGTTGATAAATATCTAGAGAAGTCTTAAGAATGATGTGAGTGGGGTCGTACACATATTTTCGCAGCATCGACACATGGAAGACATTGTGTACGCCTGACAATTGATGTGGTAATGCCAGTCTGTAAGTCACTTCTCCCACTCTGTCTTGAATCTCGAACGGGCCAATATACCTCGGACTCAGCTTGCCGTGCATGCCAAATCTTCGAATCCCTTTTGTAGGAGAGACCTTCAAAACCAATCTCATGAAGCAAGATTGAATCGGTCGGTTGAAAAAAATGAAGAAAAGGCATTTCAGGTAAAATCTGAAACTCATTCACAAAAAGATAAATATGAGAACATTACAGGAAAAGGTGGTGGCAGAAATGGACATCGAGGAAGAGGAAGAGGCCGTGGAAGATCTGGTTGGCAAAATGATCGATGGTGCTTCTCAGATGGACAACAAAGTAATTGAGAAAAAGGTATGAGAAATCTGAAAAATATTCAGTGCCATCATTGCAAAAAAAATTGGTCACAAAGAAGCTCATTGTTGGAAAAAACAAAAGCAACAAGCAAACTATGCAGATAATGAGGAGCAAAATAAATTGTTTATGGCTTGTTTTCATTCCAATGAAAATATGAATGGTATTTGGTTTTTGGACGATAGTTGTTCTAATCATATGACTCGTGAAAAATCTTCATTCTAGTCTCTTGATGAATCTATTAAGATGATGGTCAAATTTGGAGATGATAAGCAAGTTCATGTGGAAGGAAAATGTACTATTACAGTAACAACAAGTTCAGGTAAAACAAAACTCCTTGATGATGTTTTTTATGTTCCAAAATTAGCTCACAACTTGCTAAGTGTGGGTCAACTGATGCAAAAAGATTATGCTGTCATATTTGATGATGATTGTTGCATCATTAGAGATAAAAAGTCCAATAACATCATTGCTAAGGTGCACATGGCTAGAAATAAAATATTTCCACTTAAGATATCTTGCATAGATAGTCATGCTTTAGCTGTAAATGAAATTCATAGGTCAAGACTATGGCATCATCAGTATGGGCATTTACATTTTAAAGGTTTGTATTAACAAAAATAGTATATATATAATATATCTGAAAGTCCAAAGTAAATCTAAAATTTAGTAAATGATTAACAATGAGCTTGAAACTATTTTATTATTATGAGTTGCCCAACAAAGGAGCTAAAATTAAGCCCGTCTAGAATAATGGGTTGGAGTAGCCTTAGGTCTTAATAACAATAATAATAATAATGTCAATTTCCGCTAGATGTATAAGCCCAATTTGTTAGTAGGCCTCATTGAAATTTGAACATATAAGACCCTTATAAATTCTAACATAACTAAAAGGCTTTCAATACCCCTTCACATTAAGCCCAATTAACAAGTTGAGCTTGTTTTCTTGTTGGCTTACGGTTACGTTTACATGGAAAGATATATACTATATAATGGGTCTCCTAGAAATATAAACACATGCCACGTTCGAAAGATATGGATGAGGATTAGGATTCCTGCGAATGTTGGGAAGGTGGCTGAAGATATAGCAGGGAGGAGATTAGCCTTTGGAAACTTTAAACCCACTAGGATTATACAGAGGAAGTTAAATCCCATTAGGAAAGCATGCACGTAATAAGACCCTTAGCACCCCAAAACCCTATAAATACTAGCCCCGCTCAATGCAGAAGCATCATCTTGCTGCTACGTTCGAAGGGTGTCGCTGTTGCGGCGTCTTCCTCTTCTTCCGGTGCTACTACGTGCTGTGAGAGGAAGGAGTCTCTCTTCCTCCAGCTGCTACGTTCGAGTCATCTTCTTCCCTGTTCCAACTACGTGCTTCCTCCTGTTGGTGCGATTTGTTATTGCTACTACCGTTGCAAGTAGCTTCTCCTGCTCCTCATATTTCTCCGTCGTCATTAACCTAAGAAGGTAGGCAATCTCCCAAGTCAAATCAACACTAAATAGCATGTTAGAGTTTCTCTTCCCACGGATGTTAATCACCTGCATGATTTTAATTATACCACACTTGCCTGTTTTATTTTAGTAAATTAATAACTATAGCACGTTTAAAAAGTTTATCCATGTAATCAAGTATCTAAAAATTTTAAAGTATACCGCCAGGTTCATAATCATGAGGCAAAACCCTCTTATAGAGATATGGTTAAGCGAAAGCTGAGAAGGCCATGAGCTTCAGAACAGATCGAGAGACTAGATCGAAGAGATGAGCATAGATTGATAGGTATGAACGGGAGACAGAGTGAAAGATAGAGAGCAAAGAAGCTTCAACACTTGCAACCTGCAACCTGCACACTTAGCAAACAGATCACATATCTGTTCTCAAGATAAAAAGGAATAAAAGACAAGTATTTTATTTTTATTTTTTTTGGATTTCTGACATACTTGATTTTTTATTTTTTTGACATACTTGATTTTTTTAGATTTTTCAAAATATTTGATTTTTTTGAAGTTTTGACAATAAGGCTATTTACAGCAGCCCAGGATGGGTTCAAACTACTGGCCAAGGGGTCGTCATCCTGCACCCTCTCATTAAAGATTTCCCTTGAGCAGGGCGTGCATTTGAGGGTGGCTTACCACAACCAACCGTCTCTAAAGAACGGTGTCCCTACTAAGGCCATACCCGGGATACAACCCAACCTAAGAGGGAGAAAGAAGAAAATTAAGAGATAAGTTTTGTGCAGGATGGGAGATATCAGGACTCGAATTCCTCCTAGGGCACTACCCCTCAAAGAGTAGGTCTGTTGCCCTGGGACTTTGTGTCTTTGATTTTGAGACCCACATTTATTAGGCACGCATACGATCAGACTCATGATGTCCCGCGGGGCTTTGCCACTCTTGCCATGCCGTTAATTCATAATATTACTTTAGATTTTCATATTGACTTTCACTTGACAGCCCTTTTTGGCCAGATATTGCAATAAAGTTCACTTTTTGAGGGTTAAGACTGCCCCTATTTGAGACCTCTCCCATATTTGGGAGCACCTAGGTTGGTCATCTTATCCATCAATCTCTTGTCCCTACACTCGGTCGAGCAGAGAAGAGAAAAGGCCTTTGTGCATACCCATGGTATGGCCAAAGAGCAATGGTGTTTCTCTAGAGGAGATCAGCTATGGCTCATCGTGTAGTGTGTAAAAAACCCATGTTAAAAGGTCATCCTCAATGATCGGGGAAAGAACTGGACTCCTAGCGCAGAGCTATCACCAGTATAAGGTGTTGCAGAAGCGAACTCATTTGACTAAGCAAACTAACTATGGCCTAAAGCAACTCAACCATGTTTTAAGGAACCAACATTATAACTATATGCATGAAGAAACATAAGCAATAATCATAGTAGTATGTTCTTTGCATGAAATAAATATATCTTTGTAAATCCATGGCATGAAATCATTATCCTGAAGCGAACTTGATCAACGAGCTTTGAGTAGCACGATCTTTGTATTCCTTACTTGACAGGATGAAGGATGAAAGGAGAGCAAAGAATTGGATTCCTCGATACGGAGGAGCGTTAGACACCAAACTGGATGAAGAAGGATAAAAAGGAAGAGAGACGAGGGCTAGAACTCCCTCGTTAAGGAGCAGAGACCCTGATGACAAGGAACCAAATACAGAATAAATAAGGATTAGCTGAGATCAAGGTGGGCTAAAGACTCGAAAATAGCAAGAAAAAGGGCAAAGACCTCGAAAGGGTGAGGAGGAAAGAATAGACAAACCATGAGAAGATTGTGGCAAAGATAAGGGGGTAGAGGAGTGATCACTTGATAGGGTCGGGGAAGGAGAATGAGAATCACCCGACATGGTCGGGGAAAGAAAAGGATAATCACCTGACATGGTCAGGGAAAATTGTAGATTGTTTAATAGTTCTACCCCACCCCCCTTAAACTAATATGTATGCATAAACATGCAATAATATGAATAAAGAAAAGGGGGATGAAAGGATAAGAAAGACATACTGTGATCGCCACCAATGTTTAACAATGTCAAAAGGATGAAGAGATGGAAGAAATGACGTCGTGTACCTTGGAACATGAAGAATTGATCGCGCCTAAGGAACGGGTGTGGGGAATGATGTGGATCCAAATCTCCTCATCTTCCAGCCAGCTAGAAGAAGAGGGCCTCACTTTCATATCATGCTCTCTTGCAAAACAATGCCAAAACACAAAGGCAAAAGCCTATCAGAAACTATAAGTGTAGTATCAATCCCGTAGTGACAAAGTAGGGGTAGAAATTGAGGGAGAACGCACTGGGGGGAGATTTTTAACCCCTATGGAAGGGTGCAAAAGATAGGTGTGTGTGTGTTGTGGATGCATGGGAGTTGAAATCATGAATTAAGATGCACAGAATAGGGAGAAATCATTGGTGTAAAACGTGCAAAAGTGCTGGTGTAGCAGAGTGTAGAAAACTGTGATGATTTGTGAAATTGAGGAGAGGAGCACTAAGAGCATAGACCATGAAATCAAGCCCAGAAAGATGGAATGGAATGTTGTGAGTTGGAGATGTAGTATAGCTTCACCCCACATCCAGAAAGAGCCCCCTTTGCAAGAAATCTAGATTTCAACAAAGTGTAGAATCGAGTGGTGAAACCTCAAAAGTTGGGGCTTGGAAGAGGGGGAAAAGATGAGAGAAATAAGACACATATATAATCAAAACAAAGTTAATACTCCCCTCTTCAAGATGGAGTTGAAGGGGGATGAAGAGGATGGAGAACACACAACCACTAGAGCTAAGAGAATAAGGTAGAAAAATAGTGCTTGGGGGCGTACCTGAATGCAGTCAGCTCAGAGGCCGCCTTCTTCTAGACGTGGTCCCTATGTAGTCCGCGTTCAACCCATGACAAAAAATAACAACAAAAAATGACATGAAAGAGATCTCACCCAAGTCAACCAAGTTATGATGATGAAGAATTTGTTTTATGGGTTTCAGTTGATCTTTTAATATTTTAATTAAGCACAATTCCCTCAAGAGATAGGAATCTTAAAGGAAAGAGGTCCCAAACTCTGAGTTGACCTAGGGTTTGACTCTCTCACACAATGCAAATGTAGACACTAGGGGACAACAAGTACAATCGACTAAGCATGTGTGTCGGAATCCATAGCTCGCTAAGACTTATAGAGTTCCCTCGATGGGTCCCCTTCTCAACCATAACGAATATGTCATAGAGAGGAATACACCACACCAAGGGGGGTATGAATAACTAAATATGAAATATATACATGAACCTATGTACACCAGAGTGCATACAAATCTAGCCTAGAACTAATAATCGAGATGATAGAATAATGCAATTAACAAGTAAACCAACGTGAAACCATTCATCATTAACCATGTATTATGAAGAGAAAATAAATAAGGATTATTTTTCATTTATAATCCTAAATTCTTCATACATAGGCTCGTAAGGGCAACAAAACAGGACAAACATTGCCACGCACAGTTAACCACCAGGCACAAGCTCCACACCTGTAGACTCCACGCTCCCACAACACTGTCCAAATTTGTGACCAACAATACTCCGCCACCAGACCTCCTCACCACTCAGCACCTAAAAACAGGTTATACAATAGGTTGAGTACGAGACTCAGTAGGATTCCTAACACCAACATAGCAGTTGCCCACCAACCGGAATATTTACACACATATTGTCCGAATTATAAATAAGTGCAACTGTTACGAATAAGATAAAACTTAAATGTTTGGGTGAAGTCTTAATTAGATGAGGTTAGGTGGATCAGTAATGGAGGTGTCTCATACCACCATCCAAGACTGATGAGGTCAAAGAAGAAAACATAAAAACTAGACATGATAATTACAAGTATCATGGCAGGAATGAAACTTGTAATATGATTTGCCAATATAAATGAGCATCATAAACATAACTTGCACATGGAAGAGCATAAACATATCTTGTAGTATCTTATCATTTTCATACTTAAATGAAAACTTTTCTTAACATATTCATTTATCTGGAAAGCTAACATGTGATACCTATAGGTGAGCATACTTGTACATACATACATCTAGCGCGCTCATACTTACATATCATATTCATAAGCATAATCATAGCATAGAGCCTACGCCCACATTTTCAACATATTAACCAGAGTAATTAATTAGAGTTTAAACAAGTTTAAACATGATATATGGATCGTAAGTTGAGCACAGAAAAAATATGTAATGGTAACTTCATGCTTTAGGCGGCTGCACCTACGGGTGACTCCACGTCGAATTTTCACTCCAAAACACCTAGTCTGGGTAGCCCTTTCCACTGCACATTCTAGTAGGAGTCTCAAGGAAGAAACATGACTCGATTAGGTGATAGAGTTCAGTTTCAGGTTTAATGAGGAACTTAGACCTTTGGAGTAATTACATATTTATATAATTATTTAAATTCTTGTAGGATCATGGCTGCCAAACGTGCCCAATGGCATGACATGCAACATACCGTTCAAGGTCTTACCCAGGCGCTACAACAAGTGGCGCAGGGAGGAGCCAACCGTGAAGCCGGAGATCTCCACCGGAGTTTTCACAATATGAACCCACCAAAGTTCATTGGTTCAATCGATCCCAACGATGCCGAGCACTGGATCAAGGAGATCGAACGTATATTCTGTGTCATGCAATGCACGGATGAAGAGAAAGTTTTATTAGCAACCTTCCAATTAGAGTGGGATGCTCATTTTTGGTGGGAGTCAGTAGAGGCTACCCTGCCTCAAGAACAAATCACGTGGGGTGAGTTTGTTGACTATTTTAACAATAAATACTTTTCAAATCGTATCCAAGAGAAGAAGGCTACGGAGTTCGCCGCATTGAAGCCAAGGACATTATCTGTGGCCGAGTATGAGGCCCAATTTTCCCGTTTGACAAAGTATGCACCACATCTGGTGGGAACTGAGAAAATGAGGGTGAGAAGATTTCTTAATGGGCTTCGACCCCAATACATCACCCAATTGGCATCGATGGACATTCAAGTCTACTCGGAGATGGTGCGAAGAGCCCAGTTATTAGAATATGCCACGGAGCTGTTTGATCTGATCCATTCAAAAGATAAGAAGGAGCAGGTTACCAGCTCTGGTACTTTCAAGCCAACCTTTAATAATAAGAGGTTTAGCAATTGAGGGGATTCCTCCCAAGATAAGAAGTTCAAGAAAAATAGCAAGCCCTTCTCCATTACTACCACACCTTCCAAAGAGGTGTGTAAATATTACGATAAGGCTGGCCATAGGGCTGAGGAATGATGGAGGAGATTGGGAGCTTGTCTCTATTGTGGGAGCCGTGATCATCGGATTCCTGACTGCCCCTTGCTTAATGATCAAGTCGGAGACGAGAAGCGCCCGGTGAAGAAACAAGCACGTCTCCAAGCTCTTCAGGAGACAGAACATGATCCCGCGCTTCCCGCCCCGGAAAGCCACAGCTCCATTCCAGGCAGGCTGTAGCTGTAGGTATTGATGTGATCTTCGCAGGCCGCGTGGATCTCGCGCGTCGCCGGGCTATCCTCCAGGAAAGCTTGCAGGCGGCTCGAAATCTTCTTCGCGCCGTCCCGCGAGTCCATGATGTACATCACGTTCGCGGGCTCCTCGCGCACCATCCGCACGATCCGCCCGAGCACGTGGAAGCTCGCCGCGCTCTGCGAGCTTTTCTGCAGGATCAGCTCGCGCCAGGCCTCGTCCTCGTAAAAGACGTCCAGCAGCTTCGCGATCGCCGGCGAATAGCCGGGATCATACGGGCCCGGTTTGCTCGGATTTTCCTCCGGGCGGATGATGATGTTTTTCGCCATCCACTCGCCCAGCGCTTCCCGGCTTTTCGGCAGGAAAACCGATAGGAAACACGACAGGATGACAGCCCGCTCTTTCATCATTCAAGCTCCAGGCCTTCCCGGAAATCCGCCGCGCAGCATTCGCGGAAAACCCCCGCGATCTCGTCCTTCCAGGTCTTTACCAGATCCGCATCCGAGCTCCCTGCAGTCCTCAAGGCCGGTGCCGCCTTCGCCCCGCGGCCAAGCAGCGCCCTGTAAAGCACGGTCAGGAATTCCATCGTCGCCTTTTTCGTTTCCGCCGTCCGCAGCCACTCGCCCGCCGCCTCCTTGACCGCCGGCAGCAGCTTTTCCAGCTGCCGCACTTCCGCGGAAATCGTCCGCGCCTGCTCCATGTAGCGGGAGGCCTCCGTCAGCTTCCCTGCTTTCAGCGCATCGTCGTGCATCCGGTGGGCCAGCGCCAGCGACCGGCGGAACCGGTGCAAATCCGCCTCTACCCCCAGCGCATCCCCGGAAATGTCCGGAACCTCGAATGGCTCCGTCTCCGGTTTTTTCTCCTCCCCCCCTGTCAGCCGGGCAATCGCTTCCAGCAGGCGCCCCGGCACCTTGCCCAGGTGCCGCCCCGCCCACGCTTCCATCTGCGCGGGATCCTCGAATGGCGGCAGCTCCCCCGCGTCAATGCCATTCGAAAGTCCCAAGAAGAAAATGATTTCTGACATTTTTCGAACATGGAGAAGATAATATTAGGTGCATGAAAATATATATATGTGTGTGGAGGTCGTGTCAGGAGTTATCACTGACGTGTTCTCAAAAGTAGGCGGAGATTCTCCATACAAGCCAAATAAAAAAGTAGAGAAGAGCTCCACGTGCTGAAAGATTGATTTTTTTGAGCTGTACGGAGACAGTTTTATAGCAGAAAATAAGCAAAAGAAGGGCCCTCCGGACCTGCCAGGCCGGAGGGAAGCCTCTCCGCCCTGCGCAGGCCGGAGGGATCCACCCCGCTTGCAGGCCGGAGGAGGCCCTCCTCCGCCCTGTGCGTAGGCCAGAGGGAGGTCCTCCCCAATGGCCGTCCGCTCATCAAAAAAAAAAAACTGAAACTGAAAAGGAAGAGGAAGAGGAGTAGATTGGGAGGAGAAGACCAAGGGGCTTACCTCTTTGGATTCCACCGGAGGAGGGCCAAGAAGGATCCTCCGCCCCACCTCCTATCACCTATAAAAGGAAGCTTCAACCAAAAAGAAAAAATGACAAGTGAAGAAGAGAGAAGAAGTGAGACAAGCAGAAGGCCCAAGTCAAAGTAAAAGAGAAGGGTGCACCCCTTTTTTCTCCAACACCCATTTTTTGGGTTTTGTACAGTTTACATAAAAGACTCTCCAATAGCCACACTTTTGACAAAAATACCCCTCCATGTATAAAGGGGTACTATGTTGCCATTTAATTGAAGCACATTGTACACATTTATCAAAGTCAAGCAATGATGAAAATATGTCATTTTTCTTTTTTTGTAAAAATTACGCAATGGCCCCGTATGGCTCAAAAATTGCACTTTTACCCTGAATTTTCCCAAAATCATGCAAACTATACTCATTTCAAAACAAAAAAGGAAGAAGATTCAAAAAGTGGTGAAAATTCAAGAGAGTTTTTTTCATGTGGGGAAACTCTCCCCCCTTTGTAACAATACCCTCTCTCAGGGCTAAATTTCAAGAATTACATTTCTACAAGTCAATGATATCATCGGTACTGGGACTGTACCAATGCAATGGATATCAGGTTTCTATGACTTAGATAGAAGGTCTAGGTCATACCCCTTGGTTAAGACCAAAAAGACCATGGACGCTGAGTTAATGACATCATCAGTACTGGGATTGTACCAATGTAAAGGGTATCAGATTTCTCTGACTTAGATAGAAGGTCTAGGTCAAACCCCTCAGCTAATACCAAAAGGGCCATGGGCACCAAGTCAATGACATCATCGGTACTGTGATTGTACCAATGCAAAGGATATCATGTTTCTCTGACTTAGACGGAAGGTCTAGGTCATACCCTTCGGCTAAGACCAAAAAGGCCATGGCCGTCGAGTCAATGATATCATCGCTACTGGGATTGTACCAATGCAAAGGATATCGGGTTTCTCTAACTTAGATAGAAGGTCTAGGTCATACCTCTTGGCTAAGATCAAAAGGCCATGAGTGCCGAGTTAATGGTATCATCAGTACTGGGATTGTACTAATGCAAGGGATATCGGGTTTCTTTGACTTAGATGAAAGGTCTAGGTCATACCCCTCGGCTAAGACCAAGAAGGTCATAGGCGCCGAGTTAATGGTATCATTGGTACCTGGATTGTACCAATGCAAAGGAGATTGGGTTTCTCTGACTTAGACAAAAGATCTAGGTCATACCCCTCGGCTAAGACCAAAAGGCCATGGGTGCCGAGTTAATGGTATCATCGGTACTGGGATTGTACCAATGCAAGGGATATCGAGTTTCTCTGACTTAAACAAAAGGTCTTGGTCATACCCCTCAGCTATTGGGCTCTGTGTGCCCCTCATTGTCTTTGACAATGATTTTGATGATTCCAATATATTGTGTGTTTTGTGTTTACTCTAAAGTGAAAATCTTACGTGTTCATGTTTAAAAGCGTCTCACTGATAAAAAGGCTAACATCATGATATCTTGTTTTGCAAGTGGTTCAAACACAATGGTCCTTCATGTATACATCATCCTTGATGTTGACGATTGCATTGGTGCTTTCATGCATACTGAAGAACCTCAAAAGACGGCTCAAGAAACAAGTTGAGCAGGTAGCTACCTTGCAATCCCCAGTTGAGCCAACACCCCTCCAGCAGTTACAGTGGCTTATCAACGACTTAGAGGAATATACTCCCCTTCGCCCTACCGACGTTGTCCCGCTTGACAGTTATATCCCATGGGAAGAAATGCAGAAGTGGACTCGCCTCAGAAGCTGGGTCCAAGACATGATCCAGAAGATCAAGAATGGTGAAAAGCTTCTCATCCCAGAAGAGCTCTCTTTGTTCTATATAGATAAGGAGATCACAATAGAGTAGGTGAAAAAAATACTTTGAGGCTACACCTACAACATGGTGGCTATTCCACCTCCTGACAACATCAACGCTGCTCGGCGAGGTGAGCCAGTGGCCTCCCGAACCAGACAAAGGACTACTACCCCACTCAGGCCCCACCCAGCCCCAGAACATTCGGCCCGTGGCAGAGGTCAGGGCCGAGGACGTGGAAGAGGTCGTGGAAGGATTCTCGAGCCATCTCTCCATCCGCCCACCTTCGACTCGGAGCGCATTATCCTCTTTCCAGGGGAAGAACCTACCCCCATTCCGCAGGTGGAAATTCGGGGGGGATCCAGCATCTTTGATCCTTCCGACACGGAGGAGATCCCCGCCAGCATTGCAGTCCCTGTGCCAACTCCTTCCTCTCCTGCAGAACAAGCAGGGCCATCAGGCAAGGACGGGCTGGTCCTCTTGTCATCCCCAGAAGAGCCATCATTGGCACCCATGTTCCAAGAATCCACGGGTGATTAGAGTCAGCCTGATCCCAGTGGCAAAGGCAAGGCAATGTAGCTCCCCGACGGAGAGCAGCACAGCAGCCCACAGAAACCTAGCCCGATATAGTACCGTCATTGGAGGATGCTCGAGTTTGAGCCGACTGGAAAGTCCTACACCAGATGAAGCGCTTCCCCGCCAGCATCACAATCTGGGAAGCCATTGCTTGTAGTAAAGAGTTGAGAGAAACTCTTATCAAAATACTCCAGGAGCCAAAAATCTATGAGGCACCCCCTGCTTTGGAAGATGGGGGAGGGAGAGTGAATGAGGTTAACAGGCTAACAGTGGCGCGCAATTTCGGCACTGTCCTTTCTCACACAGCTTTAAAAGAAAGACAAAGGCACATAATTTCCAACTGTAATTCATTAAGCAGCTCAAAACATGCTGTTGATAATTATACCAACAATACCAAACCATACCATTAAGACAGGGCAGACGACAGGCCACCAGATCAACAGTGAGCGATCCCGGAGGAACAGGACGCAAAATCCTGGACAACCAAGAACATAGAGAGGACATGAAAGGTTGTTACTTACAACGGGCTGTGTCCTTTACACTTGGCTTTCCATAGAAAAGAGAAACGGCAGAGGGGGAAAAAAAAGAAAAGAATTACACTAACGCAGAAAGAGGATTAGAAGGAAAAGAAAGGGTTGGCATTCACAATGAGCTATCACTTCTCCCGGGAGAAGAAAAGAACAGCATAAAAACGCTGGACAATTATGTTACGACAGGAAAGATGCCAAAAGAAAGGTAGCCACCCCTGAAAAATAGACTTTTAAGGAGGAAAGAACCTGGGACAAAATTGGTCCCCGAAGTGATGGCTCTACTGACAAAGTTTCACATGAACATACCGCAACTCGTGTGAGAGATCTACTCTTCCAGGCTCACATCCATCTTTCTCGTCTGAGATCTAAACATGTCAGCTACGTCCACTGCTGTACTGCAATCCTCGGGGCTTCTGTCCGGTACGGAGCGGACAAATCTCGGGAATCTCATGGAGATACCCCGAGAAGGATGAACAAGACCGATTGCAGCATGATGAACTGGGGAAATAGTCAAGTCTGCCCATGCGACGTGGTAAGATTAGCAATGCATGGAATCACAGGTCAAAGAAGCTTTTACCATGGAAAAGACTGAAGTTATATACCTGCGGCTCGTATTTCCCAAACAAGCTCTGGAGAGAACCACAAATCAGGTGCCTCATCTGTGTGATAGTAAGGGGGTTTTCTTGACAAAATTTTGTCACCCGAGAGAAATTCCTTCATCTGCAAATATATTTTCCTGTCGGGGTTAAATTGTATGATTTTGGGATGTGAGCTGGATTTCACATTTTGATCGTATTTTTGGGGTTTGAATGGGTCCTCTCGGTGCTAGAGAGGTTGGGGAATGGTTTCCCCTTACATCCCCCTTCACATGGGTGTGAATGGGGCGTGGAATAGATTTTTTTCATAATTTTTGCCATCTTCGATATCGGGTCGAGATTGTAGTCGCCATAGTGGCCGCGTTCCTCAAGAAGGTGACGTGTCATGCCACCTCGTTCATCGAGGAAGATGAACAGTAGGGCGGTTGGGGTTGCGGTGGTGAGACCAACTGTGACCAGGTCGCGCCCGCCGGCCCTACCGCGTCAACGCGTTGACGCACTTGGGGACCCGCCGCGTTAATTAGGATCACGCCCCTCTTGATGGGTGCGTTATTCTCAGATCGCAGTCTAGGCATGTGGCACATTCTGATTGTGCCCAGCAGGCCAGGTGCATTCTCCTTGATCGCGCCCTTCGTGTTGGGCGCGTCTTGTGATCATCGCGCCCATGGTGGGGGTCGCCTTCATGAACGCTCCCAGGACGGGGTGCGTGTTCACGTAGGCGACCAGCCTTGCGGGCCAGAGTGTGGGAAGGAGCCTGGCGTGCTTTCCTTGACCCGTGTACGTCATAGACACCCCTTGGGGACCGTGACCTTATTTTTAGGTGTCCGAAAGTATCATATTATCTCGATCAGTATGCCCGTGTGTTTAGAGGGTCCGGGCGACCCTGTGTGTGTGTTCTGGGTTTTGCGTTACGCTTGAGCAAGTCATCATGAGTCGGCATGTGTGCGGAGGGTCTTCCCCGCACGACGTGGGTTTCTCCGGAATGTGGTTTCCGAGTGGGCCATGTGGATGACCTTGGTCTGTGAGTTCATTTAACCAGCCTGGGACTGGAGATTTCAGACCTAGAGATTAGGCCAGATTGACGGTACTATGCCGTCACGTACAGCGGTCTTGACCCGAGTCGCGTGACTTAGGAATGTAAATAGATCGAGTTCGGCTCGGGTAGACCAATACCAGTCACAGGGTAGCCGCTTTTGGTTCACCCCCCCCCAAATCTGAGGCCATCTCAAACTGCCATGGATGGGCACCCTTTTGACTCCCCCCAAATGCTCCGGGTCCTAGGGAGATGCCATCAAAATTTCACGAGAAAATGTGACGGATAAAAGAAATAAATGGACCAAATAATGTTAACCATGAGAATAGCACTAAACAGAAAAAAATGAATAGAAGGGCTTTTAATTCATCAAAAGACCGCTGAATGCAGTAATGAGCACAATAAAAAAATGAAAGAGAATAAACCCAGAAAGACAAACAAAAGGGGGGCATCACGCATACGTCAGAAAAATGGGGGACCTGTATAAAGAAGCCACTGGTTTTCCCTTGAGCAAAAATAAAAAAAACTTTCTTCATATGCTAGAGATCTGAACCTGTAATGCATTTCCTAAACATTTCAGCTACTGAACCGGCATGAGTCAAAAGCATAAGTTTCTCTGCATTTCTGAATTCAAATGCATTCTATTTTAACGTCCCCCTTCCTCATACACATTGAGGCATGGCAGCATACTACGTATGAACCTATCAAAGAAAATCTCTGCAAGCCCCTCCCAGTTGTTGCCTGTGTCGACCCCAAGGCTCCCTATGTCGACCTCTTTCTCTTCCCAGTTGCTCCCTGCGTTGACCCCAGATCCCCCTTGCAACCTCTCCACGAGCTGCATCGTGAGGATGATGAGTTGCATGTGTTCGTCACAAACTGAGCATACTTTGCATCCCCCTTTCGCATTAAATATCACAAGCGTGAGGTTATAAGGGACCTTCAGGCATACATCAAACTGACTACTTCTCCATGAGCTAGCATTAAAAGGATCAAGGAGTTGCTTCCATCCATCATAAATCTAAATATTTCATACTCTCTGCATGCGTGTTTGAGAATTGCATAAAACCCTCATGTAGATCTATTTAAAAATCCACTAAAAATAAAATAAAGAAAACATATGCATAGAATGATCCATGAATGGGGGAAAAGGAGAGGGAGCATGCGATGGATGCCAATAGGAGGGGGGCTTATGAAGCATCATGAGTAATGACGAGCTTGCCTTGCTGCTGCTAAAATAGGCACGGTAGTACCACATCCACTTTGGAGAAAAATCCATGTCAAATCTAGAGTCCGCTCGAGCGGCTATTGAAGCAGAGTTGTCCCACGCAAAAAATGGTCTGCAGTATTACCATTCGCGCATCGAAGCATTGGAAAGCATGCTGGGCCAGTTGGCCGGTTTCCAGGGCGGCGCCACGGTGCCGGCCTCGCGCGGCAAGCGCGGGCCAAAGCCGGGCAGGGCAAGCATGAAAGCGGCCAGGCCGGAGAAGGGTTTGCGCCGCAAGGGCGAACGCAAGATCAACAGCAGCGGCTTGCCTTTCACCGGTGGCGATTTCTGGGAAAACCTCGTGCTCGACGAGCCGCGTTCCTTCCCCGATATCCTCGAAGCGGCCATCGGCAAGCTTGAGTTCGAGCCGACCAAGCCGCAAGTGCAGAAATTGTCCGGCCGGATGATTTTCGCCATCAATGCTCTGGTCAAGATCGGCAAGATCCGCGATTCCGGCTCCGGTCGCGCACGGCGTTTCTTTAAATAAAGCGTACAATCCCCGTTGAGTGAGCGGATGCCGTTCGCGGCATCCGCGTTCAGCCAATGAGGCTGACCTCGTCTGGTCTGAACCTACGGGAAATCATGAGCGCTCTCATCAAATCATCTCTCTTTGTCTTGTTGCTGGCTTCGGCGTGCGCATACGCCCAGGTCTTCGAATGTGTCGATGCCAACGGCAAGAAGTCTTTTGCCAAGGATTGTCCACCCAATACCGTCAAGGCGAAGGAAATGCATCCCGACGTGGTTGATCCCGGTGCACCGGTAACGTCGCGCGAAAAGATCAAGGCGCTCGAAGACGCATATGCGAAGCAGCGCGCAGTGGATAAGGCCAAGGCCGCCGAGCAGGAGCAGCAAGCCGAGGATGCCCGCAATAATGCCCAGACCTGCGCTGACTCCCGTGCGCGCCTGGAAGCCTTGGAGTCGGGCAAGCAGGCCAAACGGGTTGACCCCACTACCGGTGAACGTAATAGGGAATATCTCGGATTTTTAATCACTTTGGCGATATGGCGGTGTTTTAATCGCTATGGCGATATGCTTGTCCATTAATGAATACCAAAGTCAACGGCAGGTATGAAGTTCAAAGGAAAAGAGAACAGTCCTATTACAGAGCCAAGAACAAGATGACAGTATGAAACAAGGAACATATGATCTAGATGAACATAACATATAGAATTGGCCAAATATATATCAGAATTCCAATAACATTAAGTAAAATAACAGTCTAGTAGAATATCTAAATATTAGAATATCAAAATAACATAGTATTAGAATAATAGAATATCAAAATAACATAAGTTGGTGCAATACCGCACCTAGAATTTCCCATGATTTACAGAATGGACTTCCGTCGTACTTGGCATTGGTTATTGCAGACCCACAGCCTTGAATAATTCATAATTTTCAGATATGGCCAACATAGAGTCAAAGGGGTTATGTTCAAGAAATATCATGAGTAGAATTTACAAAGAAAATAGCATGTCATAAATAGTATGGACGATAATTAGGAAGGATATAAGGTTAACAGTACCTTAGACACTCAAATCTTAGACTTAGAAACTATAGCCAAACTGAAGAAAACATGCTCAAAACATGGGGTTAGATGCGATTGACAGACACATCGTGACATGCTGAACGCGGTTTAGGGTGCATCCGCGTTCAGAAAAGAGCACAAGGAGAGGTCTGTCGATAGAAATGCCATGTCTGTCGATAGACTTGCGGGTCTGTTGATAGACATGCCAAGTCAGTCGACAGACTTGCCTGTTCTGTCGACATGCTTGTAGGACGAGGAGAACGTGATCTACAGACCCATCATGATCTTTAGAAAGTGGTCCCTGGGCCAGCCACATTTAGAATAGGGCTGACAAAGATTGAATAGAACCCCACTCTATCAGTCCAAAGGTCGGTCGAACCCTATCCTACTCCAGTAGGACGTGGAATCTAAGGTTTTTCAGGATTTTTATGGTACAACCAGCTCGGCGTCCTTATAAGAATTCAATACCCCCGGACTTTCGGCGCATGTGACCTTCCGGGGGTTTCGCCGGAGGGGGGGATTTTGCTGGGAGGGGGATTTCTGGTGAGCAGGGAGGCTGGGGTGACAGCCCTTCAGTTTGGCGCTCCAGCAAGATTGCCACGAGAAAGGATTCATTCCAGTACTCTTTGCTCTTCCACCCCCCACTCTCTCTCTCCCCTCTTTATTCGTTTCCTTCAACAGTGTTCTCATTTCTCAGTGTCTTATGGGGAGCTTTTTTGTTCTCAAACGATTCGTTGTTTCAAGGCTGCCTGTATTTTGATAACAAATGTGCCGCCAAAATTTTTTGTCATGCTTTAGTAAGTTGTGTTGAAAATACAATCCGATTTTCTTGGAGAAATCACTGCTTTCACGCGGTTCTGCATACCAAACAGAGTGGTATTTGTTTCAGCTGCTATAGCAATGACCCTTCTCAAATATCTGTCTTTCATGTTGTTTAGTTACTGCTGGAGATCCTATGATCTGTGCTTTTTGAGTTGTATGAGGCACTTTCCAGAATGACATGCCCTATAAATGTGCAGTAGTGGACTACTGAGTGTTTCCTTGCTTGTAGGGTGCACAGGATGCAAAGAAGGCAAAGCAGTATGGAAAAATTGGAAAATAAATTGTCTCTGCATAAGTCCATCTACTGTGTGTTGATCAAGGAGGTTTCTTGATTTTTCTTGTTGTTTAATTGGGTTTGCTGTCTGCTGTGGTTTCGAGTCTGCCATGGGATCTCGGATGGGTTTTCCTCTGAATGTTTCGTTCCTTATTATAAATTTTTAACCAAGTCTTTACACTAATAATGGACATATTTGGCTTAACTTTGATAGGGGCTTCCTCTGAATAAGTTAGAATCGAGATAACGGCAAGCCAGGTATAGTTTTTTTGTATGTTTGTATATATGCTTGTGTATTATATGATGTCTGCCATTCTGTTGATGGATGCAGCCAATCTTGGGTTAAATTTCCCTGTCACTATTTTATCATGATTTGGATCTGTTTGTTGTGATTTTGATCTTTTTTGTCACTATTTTATCAGATCATGAACAAACACCTCGCTCCATACACAACACACAGCGATCATTAGAGTAGGCATAACACACAAAAGAGTATAAGTCTGGCAACGCCTCAACCACAACGAAATCCAATCATGGCATCGCTGCTACCATCTCGCCCACCGAGGAGATACAATCCTCGTCACGAGAAACATCCACCGATAAAATCTCATGCTCGGCAAACCAATCAAACATCAGCTTCACTACCAGCTGACTGATCTCAAGTCCTGCACAAGGGACAATCATCACTAAGCCTCAACCAGCTCACATTGCCATCTCAACTGACTGCCACTAATTCGTCGGCTCTACGCCATAAGCCATCTCACACCTGGCAAGCCAAACGCCAATAACAGCACTGGACCAACTTCAGTCCAAACACAACCTTCAACAAATCGCAGATCCAATATGGGAAAAGGGATATCTTAAACTCAGCCACACAAGGCCTCACTGGCACGCGGCTCTCGCCATTCTCGACCCACTACAATCGACATCTTTTGTCTGTGAAAGACCATCCGTCGGCAGCCAGTAATTCGTCAAAGGGAAACGTTGACTTACTTAGCTTATTCCTTCTTTCTTGGTCCTTCACCAAATCCGATAAGCACATTCCAACTCTCAATAGGCCATCCACAGACTCTTACTTGTCATTATCACATCTCGAGCCAAACCTCACTTGAACATCGCATCCGATGCTAATTCTCACACCAACTCTACCCTCTCAGGGGAGCACGACGATTTCAATTGGCAAGATTCCACAATCCTCGGTCCACAATAGCACTAGACTCCGGCTTACAGCAAAATCCTCCCATGCGAGTCACAGACCAAGGATTACCATCTGACGACAACGTCCCTCCGGGGACCTCCACACACAGGCATCGTCCATTACATAGTCTCATCTCAACTTCCTCACAATTATTCCAAATAGACGCTTGCCCATCCTCAGCTCTGTTTTCGGCATGGAACCATAGAACACAACCTGACTAATCTATGGCATACATCTCTAGGACCAGAAAGGTGCCACCTGCTATCCACCCTTCAGCGGTACACCCTTGGCCACCTGCCTTCAGCGGCACACCCTGGCCTCCACCCTTCAGCGGTACACCCTGGCCTCCACCCTTCAGCGGGCGGTAAGGGAGTATATTTTCTGCTACCCCAGCGTCAATTAGAATTCTATTGATAGGCTAGCCATTTAATTGCCCCTTCATGTACAAGGGTCTATTGTGGTTTGCCATTGGTAGGAGCATATCTTCATCGACAAAGGTGACAGCCGCTTCCAAACACATCTCAACAAAGCAGCTCTTGAAGTGCGTCGGGGTTTGTAAGGCTGCAATGACAGCCTGCCAAGTTTCTTCATCTAGGGAGAGTATCTCCCAGAAGTTAAATCTTTCTAAAATTCTTTTTAGTTGTTTCAATATTCGAGCACCAGCTCATACATTAGCCAGTCTTGCTTCTTCGGCTTTGTCGTACTTGTTGCAACCTGGTGCCAGAGCGGTTGGCTCAAAAGGTGGTCTATTTTCTTCTTTGGGAGTTTTCCGATCCTGACATATCTGCTCAGTTGGTTCTTTTATTTAGATGGGCTTGTTAATAGGGGCGATGTCTTCTCTGCTCTTATCTATCGGAGATGGCACACCCGAAACCTGGGTTGAAGTGCCTTTAGCCTTTGAGTTGATCTGTTGTCATAATTGCTTACTTTTTCTTTCCAACAAAAATTTAGCAAACGAAAGGACTCCCTGGCCACTTGCATCTTTGGGGTATAGGCCCAGTGGAGGCAAGACTCTTGCACCCTTTATCTCAGGCTCGGGATTTGGTACGGCTATTCTACACTGAACATAATGTTATGGTTAGCTGAGGGTGGATGTCCCCACTTCCTCCATGACCTAGGGGCATGTTGGGAGGTTGAAGTTTTAGTTTGGTTTGCTTCAGCCGATGCAAAACATATTTCTTCGTCTTCTTCTTTAGAGCTTTGGGCCATGCTAAACAAAGCCAACAAAGTATTGTAGGATATAGCGCTACCTTTCTTTTTCTTCTTTGACATCTTCTTTTCTTTCTTTTCTCTACAGGCGTCAGCTCACGGAGGAAAACCATCATTCTATTTTTCCAATAACTATAGTTATTGCCATCAAAATAAGGAGGCCTGTGTATGGAATACCCTTCGGGCATCAACCCCTTGTTAGCCATTCCTAACAGATCACTCTAAACTACTAGGTTTGAAGACAAAACAGAGCCGAGGCTCTAATACCAATTGTTGGTCTGGTTAGGAATGCAAGCAAGAGGGCGGTGAATTGATTGCGTCCCCTTTTTAAAAAACTAACAATAGAGATGAATAGATGAAATTAAAAGCACTCTAATCATAGAACAGTAAGTTTTACAAAGTAACTAGCAACCAACCTCTCACAGCTCTCCAACGTAGTTTGATGAACCACTCGGATAAAATGTAAAGATGTGGACAGAATATATAAAACCCTCAACTCACAGCATCACACTTGGAGATGGGAACAGAGAATGTAGAATGACATTCACACAAATAGCAAACCACAACGCAAGAGTTTTTAGGTGGTTCGGACCTATGTCCACCCCTCTCAACCCGAGAGGATTCCACTAAGACTGCTACACGGCGGCAACGAAATGATCACAAGAATCACACATGGGCACAATGGCCCCACACACAAGCGCGTTCTCGTGCGATGACGAGCAACCACGCACATAGAGACGATTCTCCGATATCGTCTATAAAAGAAAAGTATAAAGAAATACAATCCCAATTTAGATTTCTTAAACTATGCTCAAATAAAAGTGTAGAAGTGATAGAACAAGAGAGCCCCCTCCACCGCCTCCAAATCTTCAATAAAACCCTTCAATCGGAGTAGTAGGGTGCTCTGAAGGTGATGGACCGCAGAGTGGAAGCAGCCGGCCTTGTAGAGTGAGATGCCCAAGACAACCGACCGCGAAGAGTAGCAACATCAGCCTTCTGATTAAAGCTCAAGCGCGTGGATGGCACCTTCAGCGCCATCCTCTTCCTCCTCCTGTTATGTGCGTCACCCTTCCTCCTTCTCCTGCAAGAATAGAGATATTATCCCCAAAGAGATATCTCTTCTATGAATGGAGGTTGCAAACACATATACAAATCACAAACACGCGAGATACGAAAACCCAACCCTTAGGCTGGTTGGGGCTGGGCGGCCAGACTCCTGGCTTCCAATAACACTGGGCGGCCACATCTATGGCCGCCACTACCCTAACTTGGGCGGCCAATGGCCTGGCCACCCAGCAGTTTGGGTGGCCAACAGGCTGGCCGCCTAGTAGTCTGGGCGGCCAATAGTGTGGCAGCCCAACCTGGCCTGGGCGGCCACCTCTCTAGCTGCCAAGACCCCTGGGCGGCTAGACCCTTGGCCGCCCAGGTGGGCATGGGCCTGGGCGGCCATTACCTTGGCCACCCAGCTCCCTAGGCGGCCAAAACATTGGCCCCCCAACTGGGCGCTTCTCAGTGGCAGGGTCACCTCCGGGAACCACCTCGGAGGCTCATTCCCTTGACTTGTAGGCCCACATTGGGCACGAAAACTCCCAAAACGTGTAGGGAACCACCCCCCACCGCATTGGGAAGCACAAAACTTGAATTTGGCATGTTGATCCGATCACACATCCATAAACATGGAAATTCCCCTAAAAATGGTAAACCCTGTTCTCTCACTCAAAACTCCCATGCATGCAGGGGAAAAGCACGGGGAAGTAGTGTGGGTTTGTCCCCCAACCTCTCACGAAGAATCCATCGCGAAAATCACCACGAAACCACCTCAATCCCGCCGTTCAAACCCTGTTCCCTCGAGCTCACCGCCGAGGCACCACCTCTGGCTTCCCACCGTCGCACACCGTTGCTCGCCGCCGTGGTCGCCTGATCTTAGCCCACCACCGTCGTCCGTTGGCCTAAGGTCTGTGCAAGTGTGGCCAAGTCTGTGCAAACGTAGAACAAAGTCTGTGCATATGTAGCACAGGGTCTGTGCATAGTATGCACAAGGTCAGTGCATTTAACAAAGAGTCGACACTGAGTGTCGACACCTATTATCTACTAACCCAGAAATCCCTTTCATGAAAGATTTTGTAAGTTATAAGCCTTACCAATGCACTTTGAATATGAATGGAAATTTCAACCTGTTATTACTGTACTTATCAAACAAAGACATGACATCCTTATCTGAAGAAATTTTTACAAATTTTTTGAGTTTGACATTGGGTACTAGAGCATAGAAGTCAATGGTCTGGTCATGTCCCCACTTAATGACTTGACTAGCAAGCACTCTAAGTTCCCTCAAATGAGCATAGTCCCTTTCAAAATCATAACACTTCTGTCTAAATCCGACGGGGACCATTCTCCCATCATCATTCTGTGTCTTAAAATGCCCTCCATAATGCAACTTCAGTATATATGAATCAACCATATTTCTGCTACACATGTATACAAGAGAATAGAAAAAAAAATAGGAGGGGTTATCAATAGTTAACCCAATAAAAAAAACTCATCAACATACATGTCACTAGCTTCCACCTTATCTTATAAAGGACGACAATATGAGACCACAGTTACGTTCCCACCAGGAGAATCATTTAAACCCACGTTCTCACTTACTGCCACTATGTGACCCTACACATAAACAAAAGTCTTAAATCCCACGAATCTTTAAAACCTACCTAAAACCTATTCCCACTCAAATGCCCTCACAGACGAGGGACAGTGACATCTTTGTCAGTGATATAAATCTGAGAAAAAAATAATGATTTAGAGTGAAGGAGACGTTACGACTGTGAGAGAGATCGATGAGCAGAGCACGAAAAATCGAGACCGTGAGAGGGAGTGTGTGATGAATGTGTGATGATGAAAAAGTGTGAGACTCGCCGTAAAGAGAGATCTTCTGCCACGACGAGATAAGAAAGCACAGGCGATCGGGATGTTCCGTCAAAAGGGAAGGAAGAGCAATTAGGACTTGACGATTTCGTGATAGGAAAGACGAGGGTAAGTTCCTCATTCCGCTGTTTAACCAAACCTTAACCTAAGCAAATCTAACGACAGTTACGGCGAGGATATAACCATTAAACATATAACTAAATAGAGGGTATATATGATAATATGCTTAGATTAAATGTATATATGCAAAAACTTATATTTATGAGAATATATATACAAAAATCCTTATGTTTTAAGAGTTATAACGCACCCCTATTAAGCCGTCACATCATCAGGCTTTCTCCCTCAAGGGGTGTGAACCGATGTACTCTGGCAGACCAATGTTAGTCCGTTAGAGACTTCTGGCGCACCTTTATGAGACCGTTACCATCCTTCATGGGTTGAAATGGCAAAGGTTTATTTGTTAAATGTTATGCCCTGTTTGAACAATTTCATGCTTATGAATGGTTATGCCTTATTCGTGCTTATTCTTATGATCATGATTGATTATCTTTGTTGATGGCTAACCCTCTTATTGATCAAATCATGAACACCATAAAGACATCCATCTGATCGCCAAGCAGGTAAGTCAGGTACAGTATTTCTATCCTTATATCCCTTATTGCATTACTATATGTTATCTATGATATATTATCTCGAGAACTAGCTGGTCACTCATGTGTTCCGGGATCTGATGTTCCTCTTTACCAAAAAGAATGATGATGTAAGTGCACATGTTTAATCGTTGGATAGGCCGTTAGGTTAGAAAAGCTTGGGGCGATGGTTCTGTCTTGCACGCCATGGTTGCAGATGGTGTCCTGACCTTGGTTCATCCAGTCTAGCAATATTATTCTCGAGTATCTTATTATTTTATCCTTTCTTGGCATTCATTTTAATGATTTCTTTATTTTAGCCCAGTCTGCATCATGCGCATCTTTGAGCATTCATGAGCCTTCATTTGTTTGAGATATCTCGGTAATAGTGGATAACTATGTCCATGATCTCGAGTAAGGAGAGTCATTCCACTCTGAGTTAGAAGGTTTCCTTTGATCTACTCGCTTGGTTTGGTTAACTGAAGATTCCTGTTTGGAGTTTAGTTAATTGTCTCTCTCCTTTCCATTGCTCCGGCCACTGGCCGTGTTTTCCTCTCCTTAGTTGTTAGTTCCTCCAGACATGCATCATTTGATTTGCCATTCCTTGTGATTAGTCTGAAGTTTTTCGAAAGATTCCTGTCACTCGTTAGTTGAGAACGGGTGTCGTTTGCCTTAACACTCGCTTTTCAGTTCACTCCGCTTCATTTTCGAAAGAGAGAGAGGAGGGTGGCCAGATGAGGACTCTGTAGCCCCCACTTGCAGGCCAGGGGTGGAGGGTAGGGGGCTATGTAGCCCCATCTTGCAGGCAGAGAGAGATGGGGGGAGGGTGGCCAGATGGGGGCTCTATAGCCCCCTGTTGCAGGCACGTGTGCACTCGCAGGCATGTTGACACGCATGCGTGCGCGTGCACACACACACGGATATGGCTAGATGGGGACTCCCTGGTTGCCGACCAAATAAAGAGAGAGAAAGAGAGAGAGCACAGCAGAGCCAAGGAAGAAAGAATCGGGGGTTGAGCTCAAATCAGGGTCCAAAACCCAATACCAATCCGGCAATCCAAGTCCGACCCACAGCCGATCCAAGCCTACATTGTTTTTTTTATTTTAGAGGTTGAAATGAGTTTACATACTTATACAGGAGGTTTTATACAAAAGTGTAACCTAATTATCGTTATTAAGGGTGTCTAGGGTTCTTTTCCGCCACAGCCCACCCCCTCTAGGCAAAAGCTCCGGGCAGGAAATGGACGGAAGAGGAGGAGAAGGTAGCATCGGCAGCCGGTAGCAACGGCGATGGCTGTTGGTGGCAACGACGACGGCGATGGCGACAGCAGGTGGTTACAGCAATGGGAACGATGAGAGCAACAGATAAGCTTTTTTTCCCTTTTTGGTTTTTCCTCTTCTTCAACTCTCCGTCTTCTTCTTCCTCTTCCTCTTCTTCTTCTTCGGTTCTTCTTCTCCTCCATTTTTGTTTTCAATTTACTGGGTAGGTCTGTGGGGCTGGCCTGGGGATTGTGTTGGATCGACTGATTCAAGGCCGCTCCCTATGTTATCAAACGTGCTTGAGGCACTTGCCTAGGCGATGAGGCGAGGTGAGGTACCAACAGTTCACCTCGCCTTAGTGATTAGGCAGGGCCATGGACGCCTTTGGGGCAAGTCCACTAGGGTCACCCAACCCATTCCTATAACGCATGTGCATGTATGAATTAAGTATTCCCAAAGATTTTATACGCGTGGTTGAGATATTTAATAGAAATGTGAGAGTCTAATTGGAGATCCACAGGATGTCCTAAATTAGGCGTCTACAAGCCCCACTTTAAGTTCGCAACCCTCAGCTATCGTAATGAGTCAACTTGGTGGAGATACAAGTTGACTTCTTCTTTGAGCATGGCTGGATCTAAGCTTCTAGAATTCTATGAGTCGACTTGGTTATAGCTCTCTGCCCTGACTGGAGAATTTGAGTCGACTTGATGCAAATACTGAGTCAACTTAACCTCATTAGAAATTTGAAGCATAATACTAGATATCTTCTGAGTCGACTTATTTACTGCCTTAAGTCGACTTGCAAGGTGCTTTGTTAGATAAATTCTTAACTTGAGTCGGCTTATTGCTCAGGCCAAGTGGACTTGGCCTTTGTTGTTGCTTATTGTATGACCAAGTAGGTCGACACATGTGTGAAAACAAGTTGACTTATCTTAAAGTAAGTCGACTCATCTGTTGAAGTAGGTCGAGTCATCTTGTGAAATAGGTCAACCATCTGTTGAAGTAGGTCAACTCATATATAAACCAAGTCGACCCATCTGTGAAGTTTTCTCTCATCTATTGACCGGCCAGTCATATCACTCGACTGACATCACCTTGTTCCTGAGAAGATCTGACTTGATGGAAGCTTCACTTATGACCTGTATCAAATGACTTTGAACAGTAAGTCAATTTCTGCACATTTAGCCAATCATAACAGGAGTTGTTTCATGTGTTCTCAAATTGACTTGCTAATGGCTTATGAGTCTGACATCATCAAAACACAATGCACAAAACATTCTCTCCCTTCTTGATAATGGCAACTATTAGTCATTATGCCTGTGTTTATGAAGGTTGAAGTAGGCATAAGCATCGCCCCTTTCAGTAGACAACTGGACATCAAGCATCATTTCCCCCTTGAGCAATTTGCAAAATCAAATGAGAAGGGACAAGCAGGTAAATAGAAATGATAAAGACATAATGACATAAAGGATAAAGATAGAATGACTCAACAAAATCCTCTCCCCCTTTGACATCATCAAAAGAACATTCATTGGATTTTAATTGGATATGTCTATTATAATCATGGATGCAAGTTGGGGCTTTATGTAGTCCTAGTTCAACACAAACTCTGCAGATTAAGCTCCGGGACCTTCTTCCAAGAGCCATAACTTCCTGATCCTTCCACTAAAAAGAGTCCCGTCTTCTCCTATGTCCTATATTGACTATTATCTCGAGATTAATACAAAGATCTCAGATTTTGGTGGATTCTATCTCTTAAAACTGTGGGGAAACTTTCTAGATTTTCTGCAGCTTCTATATAAAGAGCCCTGTGCAGACCTGGCGAAAGGGACGCATTTCAGAGGCGACGGCGAAGCCATGGCAGACTTTCTTCATCCTCCTTCAACCCTAGCCTGAAGAGGGAAGTATTAATTTCGTTTTGGTTCTATTTTGGATTCATTTCATCATCATTTACCCTCCCTTCGTCGCCCAAACTTTTGGCAAATCATCAGTTTGTTGGTTTTCTGCTACAACATTGCAACGGGGGCATGTTCATCAAGCCTTGGCAGAGTTATTCTTCATCTTCTTCGCCCTCCTTCCACTCAATATTGAAGAGGGGAGTATTAACTTCATGTTGATCATATATTTACCTTATTTCTCACATCGTTTCCCCCTCTTCCAAGCCCCAACTTTTGAGGTTTCACCACTCTGTTCTGCACTTCTGAAACCCAGATTTCTTGCGACGGGGGCACGTTTGCGTCGCCGAAGCGAGGCCATGGTGCACTTATGATCCGTCCTTCCAACTCCAGGCTCTTAAGGGAAGTATAATCTTTATTTTTTCTCCATTATAGGTTCATTATGTTGTCATCTTCATACATATTTTCTCTATCATTTCTGCACATTCATTCTGTTTTCACAATCTCTGTTATGTTCTGCACCTCTTTCTTTTTTTGTGTTTTCTACCCCGTTGTTCACTGATGTCTTCCCCATTTTAAACCCTTCTTTTCACCTTCGTTTCACCACAATATTCTCACCTTTCCATAGCATCCTTTATTTTCCTTTTTGGTGTCTTATTCTGCAAGCTATTCATCATTCTTGAATAAATTTGACGCCTTCTCTGTAGTATGTCGTCTGGTTAAATTTGTCACTCTTCTCATATTTTATTATTGTTTTTGTTCCAGTTGCTTCCCCCCTTCTTTTTTGTCCCTTTTTTGCAGATTTTCACTCCTCAAGGAGGTGTTTGCAGCCACCCGATGTCTGTAATGCAAGTGGGAGGTGAAGAAAAGACATAAAATGTTGTTACCTTATGCAATACCCTCTGTCCCGGTGTGCATGCTCAATGATGTTATTTCTTTTTGCAGAGGCAACAAGAAATGAAGTTATGTGATAGCGTATAACGTCCTCTTCAGGCAGGTATCTTACTTTAGTTTGTATTTTATTTATTTTTATTTTTATGGCTTGAGATCTTTAGTGCATGCAATATTCTAGAGGGATGTGTCTTGAATTCCCAATTTAAACTGTGGATGCACATGGATATCATTAAATGGGGTTCGAAACAAGGGGACATGAAACATTATTGTGAATGATGTCATTTGATGGGCATTAGCTCTCTGTTTGAAGCTAGTGTATCTTGCTGGTATTTTGGAGTTTTGAATAAATGCTACATAGTTTTTGATGCAACCTTTGTTTCTAGTTTCTTTAAATACTTCTCTGTCCACTCCAGCTAAGTAATTAGAATATTAAAAATAAGTTTCATGCTATGTTGATTTTCAGTTTGTTGAATAATATTGTAGATTTTTGCAGTCTTTTGAAGGATATGGGTATCATGGAAAGTTGGAAACACGCTCAAGTAGTCATATCATTGTTATCTTGTATGTTTCGTTGATAAGGTAAAATTTAGGTGCATAAACTTATTTCACTACTTTTTACCGGTTCTACCTTTTTTATCTTTCAGAGTACATGGTATTTTCAAGAGATCAAGAGTAGAGACATCAAATAATGTCGATGCATCAAACAACCACGTTCTTGCTTCTCTTGAAAAATGGTTTGTTTGATGTAATAGCTATGAGATGAGGCTTGAAAAATGGTTTGAAATCAGAGAAAAGGCTTGAAAAATGGTTTGAACGAAAACCGGCTGGGATCGGTGCAACGACAGCACACAAGCAGAAGGCTAGCAGGTGACCAAAAAATATGAAGAAGATGCTTGCTTCTTCGTGCAGAATCAACCGTGGTAGCAGAGGACAAATCCCACGGTGACTACGGCAGCAAGAGGAAGAGGAAGATGACTCTGGCAGAAGACCTCCTTCGAACGCAGCAGCAATACGATGCTCTGCTTGTTCGGGGGGTTCATATTTATAGGGATTTAGCTTCAACAACTCTATCGCATCCTATTGGGATTTGAATTCCCACGTAAAGAATCCTAATAGGTTTTAATCTTCTTTCCTTCCTCATCGATAGTCGCTTTCTCTGTTTGAATACAAACCCTAATCCTTCATGCATATGTTCGATGGTAACATGGTATTGGTATAAACAGAAATCCCTACACATATATATATCTACATATTTACCCTTGGCCCAAATCATAAGGCCCATTTGGCTTTTGGTCTTCTAGTTGGGTTTATGTATCACATGTGGGTTGGTGGGTTGGGCCTTATTCAATCATTTTAAGAGTTTAATTATAGTGGATTTTATTCCTCTACTAAAATTATAATTTTATATAGTGTTTATTTTTATCGAGGTGCTACATATGAAGAGGGCTTTCTCTTGGTTACCTTAGTTGGTGTTGTTTTAAACTCCTTTGGATGCGAAGGGTGGGAAAATGATATAATGAAATGAGGTTTTGTGTAGAAATGCACAATTGCAAGGCCTTCTCAAGGAGAGAAGTGCGATACGAGCAGAAATAATGAGTGATACATGCAACTATCAAAATGAAACAAAGAAGTACAAAAGGGGAAGAAAAAGCTTATTGGGGGCACCGATGGCGGGCTTCGAGGAGAGCTTTGGCAATGTGAGGGCAGCCTAGACATGTGTTGGGACAAAATGACCTTCTCTTTCAAGTGTACGAGCACTAAAAAATCTGGCAGAGCCTCCCCTTAAAAGCTCATGAGCTCGGAAGCAAATTGAACAGAGTATCCCCTCCTCTCTGAAGATTTTTAAAGCCCTTGATTTTGAGGGAGGGGGTCCGAAGCCGTCCGATTTCAGTCGAAACCAGACCTGTTTGACCCAATTTTGGCCTTTTCTGACTGTTTTGAACCGGTTTCGGTCGAAACCGAAACTGGTACGTATCGGTTTCGGTCCTGGCCGAAACCGTGCCTGCCATCCTTGGTCTCCCCCTCCGACGCCGGCACTGCCGGCACAATCAAGTTCCAATGACAGGTATTGTGCTCGTTAATTGGTTCTTGATTAGACAAGTCTTGTTTGTCTCATAAGCTATTTTATCACAATGATTTGCAGGTGAGGCACCTTTGAGAGTTCCATTTTTGAGAGAATATTCGCTGTTGGTTGTAAGAGAGTGAGAGATCCTATTTATCTATTTATACGTTGGATTGATTACATTGATTGTTGACTGCATCCTAATCACCAAGTAGTTTCCTAACTACCATCGATCCACTGGTTCATCTTTGGGGAGGATGATACTGTAAATTTGTAAATTTATTTCAGATTGGAATTAATTATTCTTTTGGATCCATCAAGTTGCCATAATTTTCTGGTGAGCGTTTACGAGATATTGCTTTAGTCATTGTCATTTAGGTCGAGTCAATCATCCATCATCAGCACTCTTCATTGAACGAAGCTGTAGTGGCAGAGGTATCCTTGGAAAGAGAGCTCTTCATCAAAGGAAGTTGGATTAGTTGGCCAAGTGGAGCAAACCAACTCGAAAAATATTAGTCAAAAGCATCTCTAGAGAAGAAAAATCTTTGGGCATGGAAAGAGAAGGATGAGGTTCTAACCAGGGAAGGGTGACATAATCCTAGAATGTTAGTATTCCTTTCCACAGTTTATGTTGGATCTCTCCAACTCCTATTGTATACAATTCAAGGTGATGAATAGGTGGGGAACAATATTTTGAAGATCAGGACGCCATCAGAAGGGAGACACTGTTAAAAATCTTCTTCAATTTTGGAGTGACGATGAGATCCATATTGGCAGGCTAAATTAGTTTTGATCACCTGGGCAGAGAAGGGGATGTAGGATCGAGCAACGGTGATGACGATGATCTCAATCACACTTACTCAATTGTTTATCTGCCTTGATTTCCCACATGTTTGAGCAAGCCGGCGAACTCCACTTTCCTTTCTCTTTTTAGCTCTATTCTTCTTGCGTGAATACCTTGATTTCTGTGCATCCAACTACCTCAATTTCTATGCAATCAACAATCTTAGCTTCTAAGAGCATATTCCATGGTATTTGTTCTGCCAAAGTTCTTTCTCAAATCTCAATTTACTTTTCTTGATTTCTCTCAATCTTGGCTTGCCCATACTTAACGGTCTTGAGTCATTTGAGCCTTTTGCTTAGAGCGTGTTGTAGCTATAGCTACTGTTGTAAGCTTGAGTGACTAGCTTCTTCTACTGTCGTACTCTTTCTGCAGGCTTTCAATGAAGTAGCTCTATTTTTTGTGCGGGGAATAAAATCATGTATTATTCACAACAGGATTTCATGCATGATTCAAGAGATTAAACATGAGACTTTATGGCATGAGGTCTTTACACATATGAGGGTCTCATGAATATCATGGCAGCATAAAATAATGAATCATGACACTTATTACATTGAATCATAGTTAGATCAAAATCAATATTACACTAATGAGTCATAGTTAGACATCATCAAAACCATCAAGATAATGCGTGAACCACACATGCACAACATCGGGTAGTATGCCAGGTAACTCTTTGGGAAATACATCAGAATATTCTCTAACAATAGATATTTCTTCCAGAATAGGTTTCTTGGGTTCGATTTTGAGGAGAGAAGTTAAGAATGCAACACATCCTTTCTTCATCATTTTTTGAGTTTGAAGGGCAGAGATGAGAAGAGGGTGTCTAGGATAGTCATTTCTAGAGAAACATAGTTCAGAGTATCCTGGTTCACCAAAGGTTACACTTCTCTGCCTGCAATCTACCTTAGCATTATACTTGGCCAACCAGTCAGCACCTAAGATTACATCATAACCCTCTATATCCATACATATCAAATCAGTGGCTAAGTTATGACCATTAATCAATACTTCACTAGAGGGAAAATAATGTTTAATCTCAGTGCTTGATGAAATATTAAATAAATTTTTTTAAAGTGAACCAGGGGGAACTCCCCCGGTTAAGTGGGGACCAAGCAAAGAAGAGAGGGAACCGGGGGGAGGTTCCCCCGATTACCTAGCAGGCGAAGAGACGAGAAGAGAGGGAACCGAGTTGAGGTTCCCTGAGTTACCATGTAGGCGAAGAGACGAGAAGAGACAAAACCGTGTTGAGGTTCCCTAAGTTACCATGTAGGCGAAGAGACGAGGAGAGAGAGAGAGAGAGAGCCGAGGGGAGGTTCCCCCTGTTACCTGGCAGGTGGAGAGAGGAGGGGGGGTTCCCGGGTTACCGTTTGGAAGAGGAGGAGGGGGGAAATCCCCCGATTCACACCCAGGGTGTAAATGGGGGAGGTTTCCCCCAGTTCGCACCCAGGCGGAATCGGGGGGACTGCCCCCGATTACTTGTTTGTAACCGGGTGGGGGGGGCGTCCTCCCCCCTTCCTCTCTTTCTCCCTTTTTTATCCCCTTTCTTATTTTTTGTTGCTGGAGAACAGAGAGAGGGAGGCTGCGGTTCCCTACGCCCACAGTCTGAGGGGGAGAAAGAACAGAAAAGAAAAAGGGCAGGTGGGCGGCCACTTATCCCCCCCTTGTGGGTCTAAAATCCCTGTAAAGAGGGTTGGGATCTGTCTTTTCCGAATCTCTTTTCCATCATTTTCTGCCACAAGATCCAAGGACGCAGCGGCACATGGAACTTTGTGAGGTTTTGTTCCTTCTTTGATGCTGACTTAATGTCGGGTCTTCTTGGACCGCTTGGGACCGTGCATCGGGGAGGGGTCGAAAGCAATCTCCATAGGTCGGAGGAAACATTATCCATCTATTCTTTGAACGGGTTCATAGCTTTATCCCGCCCACCATGTGTTCGACAAAATTATTGTGCATAAAACACGTGAGATTTATGGTTTTATGCCGCCCGTAATATGTTTGATAAAATTTTGTGCATGAAAACACGTGGGGTTCATGACTTTTATGCAGCCCATCGGGATTTCTTACTCACAGAGACGATTTTTTATTGTCTCGAGTGTAAGCATAGAAGACTGAACATGAAAATTGGTGTGACAGGGCACTGGATGTCAGGGTCTGGGTGTTGGGTGATAGGAAAGATGACTGGGTGTGGGCTAGTTTTTTGGGAGATAAAAGCCTATGTTACTTATGAGGCCGACCCAGACTCATGGGGAGGCCTTGGTCTACACTGTTAAGGCTACTGAGGAGACTCTGGAGTGCGCCGGTCATAGACTGAGAGAAAGGGTATCGACTGATGTCATGTTGTTAGTCGGAAATGTAATTCACATTAGCCTGGGAAGATGGTGCCGAGCCTACTGGGGGAAGCATTATGACTAAGAGTTGGGACTGGAGTAGAGCTCGAAGGTGAGGACTGGGATTGGATGGCTAGCCTATGGAGGTGTCGTAGCTGGTAGTTAGGGATGGGAGCTGGGACTGGAGCTGGGTGGCCAGCATGTGGAGGCGTCGTATCTGAAACACTGGGACTAGAAGCTGGAGCTGGGTGGCTAGCCTATGGAGGCGTCGTAGCTGAAATATTGGGACTGGAGACTAGAGACTGGCATTAGAGCTAGGTGGCTAGCCTGTGGAGGCGTAGTAACTAAAATACTGGGACTGGAGACTTGAGTTGGAGCTGGGTGGCTAGCCTGTGGAGGCGTCGTAGCCGAAATACTGGGACTGGAGACTAGAGTTGGAGCTAGGTGGCTAGCCTATGGAGGCGTCATAGCCGAAATACTGGGACTAGAGACTGGAGTTGGTCGGCTGGCCTGTAAAGCCATTGTAGCCGGAAGCTGGAACTGGAGACTGGAGTGGGGCTGGCCGGCTAGCTACCGATGCGTAATAGCCGGAAGGCTGGCACTGGTCGACTGCCCTTTGAGGTGTGTAGCCGAGTACTGGAACTGGGGCTGACGATGGTGAATGCTCGGGGATGTTGCGGCCATCATTATTGTAGAGTGATGGTGAGGTTGCTTCGGCTGGATGCCATGGTTGATGGCTTTCATCAGTGGGGAGTGTTTAGTATAAGAGATGGTGCAAACATGATTAAGAGTGGGGGTGTTTGGTTTAACCTCGAGTCAACACCAACACACACAACATGCTTAACTCTTAAGCTCAAGCGGCACTGAATCCAAGGTAAGTCAAAGCCAAACTAAGAGTGAAAGGTGTCACCTGTTCTCTTCTCTTCGATTTACGAGGGGGGAGTAAGGACTCTGTTAGATCACCGAACCTATCCGCCGCCCTAGTAGGTGGAAGTCAAGGCACAAAAGGGAGTAAAAATCTGCCAAAAACCTATGTAAAGTCATTTCTAATTAAAAGGGAGCATGTCAAGAGGGCAAAGTCCCCGCAGAAAAAATCCTGGGCGTAAGCATGCATGAGGAGCAAAGTCATTTCTAATAAAAAAAAAAGAGCATGTCAAGAGGGCAAAGTCCCCGCAAGGAAAACCCTGGACGTAAGTATGCATTCCAAAGGCAAGGGCAACCCAAATTTCCCTAAGCCATGGACCAAACCCCAACGGACAATAGGATAGGAGAGGAACATCTCCAAGCCTCTCACCCCCTCGTAAACTTCCTTCAGTTATTGTCTTCCTTCTCCCTCCAAGGTGTGCTATAAGCTCAAGGGGCAGTAAAGACCAACCTAGGAGGGTGTGCCGTGCGAGGTGCCGAGTAGAAGCAAAGTCCCAGCACGTTAACCCTTTGTTAGACTGTTAAGAATATCAAATGAATTTAGGGTGGTAAACGAGTAACATTCCTAATGGTATGTGCATGCTACCATTCTCTGAAAATAAAAAAAAAACAAACAAAAACACAAAACAAAATAAAAAAAACACAAACAAAAAAATAAAAAATAAAAACACAAACAAAAAAAAGAAAAAAAGAAAAAAAAGGAAAAAAAGAAAAAAAAAGAAAAAAATGACATTTGCTTGATTACATGTTTGCTTCATCACTTTTCCTCTTCAGTACACATCTGCTTGATTACATGTCATATTTTCCTATATCTTTTCGTTGTTTGCCTTAGTTGACTAAAGGTTTGGTGCCTTGACCCTTTCTCAAGGTCACAAGGAACATCCCCTTGCTTAATGAGCAAGGGGCCAAGCCGAACAGATTACACTTATGGGCTTTACACGGAAGGGGACCCAATTGGGCCAAAGGAAAGGGCGCCCCTATATAGGGTGCCAATTCATGAAATAGAGCCCCTTAGTGTGGGCGCCATTTTTCCAAGGGCTAGGAATGGTGTTGTTTGTACATAGAGAAGGGCGCCCCTTGATCAGACGCCACTTTTCAATAGCGCCTCTTGCTTGGGTGCTATATCCCTTCAGGATTTAAATGGAAAACGACCGACCGTGTTTCGTTCTATGCAGGACACTAGTGGCTATTCGGGAAGGTCTTGATCTGGAAGGATTAATACATAGGAAATTTTAGTTGCAATAGGATCCTTACGTAGGAAATGTAAATCCCATTAGAACTCCAACCCCGATTAGATCATCCTTCTCTATAAATACCCTCCTCTAGAACCCTGTAGAGGTTAATGCCTCTGGGTTCTGCACCGAAGATGACCTTACCGTGGAAGATTTCTTCTTCTTCCCCTGACTATTGCTTCACTCTGCTGTTCATCCTCTACTACTGGTTCCTCTTACTATTGTTTCACCATCACCCTGAAGCAACAGAAGCCAATCTTCCCTGTTCATCTCTGCATAAAAGAAGTGTTTTACCATTAAAAGCTGCTTCTTCCTCTTACTGTCACTAAGAGGAAGTGTTACCCTTCTCCTTTGGCTGAGCGTGAAGGAAAGCATCCTCCGTTCCGATTGCTATTGAAGCTGCACCCCTCTGCTTCTTCTCAAATTCCTGGAGCTACCTTTTTCTTCTTACTCTACTTCATTGTAGACAGTTGGTGCTGCTGCTATTCTTGCGGTTATAATTAGTTGTTACTACATATCTTCAGATTTTTCCCCTCTGATTCTCTTTGTTCGTCAACCCAATCAACCCACAAGGTAGGTGTTCTCAAGTACTAAGCCCAACCTAATAAATCTCAGAGCATATGCATGCATATAGACATGTAGTATGATTTCTGTAGTTCTTTATTCTTTTCTGAGTTTTCAGATAAAGGGTGCCCCTATTTAGGGCGCTATTTCCTTTGAACGACCTAACGCACAGCGGCTCATCAGCATCCCTAAGTAATTGGCACCTCCCCTCCATCCTCCCTGCCATCCTCGTCTCCCATGAAGCCGAACATCGAGCTCCCAAGCCCCCTGTTCTGGGAGTCACCCTGCCATCCTACCACTACACCTGCTCCCCTGCCAGCCATCCACCCCTCCACCAATAGTAGACCCACAGAAAGAGACTGCCAACAGCCTTCAACGATCTGTCCCTCACCAGTAAACCGCACATCCCAGCTTCCGTCAGAGGCAAGTCGAGAACTATCTTGGCCGCCTCACGGTATCATGGGAGCATGAGGAGGTAGCTGGGCATCCCCGCAGGGCTCTGTAGCCTGATCCCGCACGCCCTGGAGAAGAATGGCGACCACTACGAGGCCAGCTACACGATCGTCGCTGGTCCCTGCTGAGCTCGCAACAAGCCTCCAGCGCCCACCACCTGCAACTCAACCACCACCGCACGTAAACAACCCCCCCTCACCTCACTCTGCATCCTACGTGCTTCCCCTCCCCTGGTCAGAACCCCACTCCTCCAGCTCCACCCTGTTGAGCTCTCCGCCAGCTGCCTTGTGCCGACTGTCTGCATCACGTGCCCACCGTTGTTGGCTCCAGCAACAATGAGCTCCAAGCTCCATCCCCTCCCCATCGCTGTGTGCCTGCCCCATCTGAGAACCCACGACCCCGTCGTCTGCCTCCCTGTTGTCACCCCCACTAGGACATGACCCGGCCACCCCATCGTCATTGCCCTTCCCTAGCCTGCCTTACAGGGGCCACCACCAGTCACCATCTTGTCTTCCCACTGCTTCCCCACCTTGCCACCCACGGCATTGCCCAGCGCCCATCTCCATGAGAACCCATCCCCTCACCACCATGCACCCTGCCTCGTCAAAGAACCCTACCCCTCCAACTCCATCGCCATGCACGTGGCCGCTCTTGCCCCCCTTCCCACCGGTGCAACTCTCCCCATTCCCACACGTGCAAGCCAACCTTCCCCCTCTCCCTACTACCTCCATCACCCCTCGGCCTCCTTCCTCTCCTTGCCTAGGAAGCAAGGAAGAGCCCCTCTCCATAATGCCCACCTTCCTAGATCCCTTCGACCCTTTCACATGGAAGTTTAAAGGCTGTCCCACACCCATACACATGGAAGTCATCTTTGGCCCTACATTATGTTATTTTTTCATATTTTTTTTTGATTGTCCCATCCAGCCACGGGTACCCGCCGTCTACTATGGAGTGCTCTCCGATGACTTCATTAGGGGAAAATTGAATAAGTCATCTCAATGGCGAACAATGTCCTGCGGCTTCTCCGACCCTCTCGAATCTCGGGCTTTGATAAGCCCATTGTTACCGACCCCGTCTCGGCTCTCTGTGGATGGGTATCTTATATATATATCCCTTGGCATATCCCGAGATAAGAGGAGATCCTGTCAAAATTAATTCAAGGGGACATTTTATAATATCGTATCGTGCTTTTCGATTACCTCACCGAGTCACGGGGATCTACCGTCTACCATGGCATGCTCTCGGGTGACCTCACTAGGGGAACAATGAATAAATTGCCCTAATAGTGAATAACATCCCGCGCTTCCCTTTGGCCCTCTCAGCTCTCCGGCTTTGATGTGTCCATGTATTATGGACCTTGTCTCGGCTCTCTGTGGACGGGTATATCCTATCCATCTCTCGACATATCCCGAGATATTGGGGGGGGATGCTACTAGAATTAAAAGGGAGGCATCGTTATGTCATACCTTCCCCTATATTGCAATCATTCCATTAGGCCACAAAGCTTCATAAGATATCGTAGCATGAGCTCCGGTGACATCGATGGAGAAATAGAACTTTAATCGCTCCTAAGGTGAATATTGCCCCCTGACCTTTTATGTCCCTTACCTTGCGGTCATGCTAACTCCCTTGGGAGCTATTATGCATACCCCGTGGTGCTAATGGGCCAACAGTGATCGGTAAAACTCACCCAGACTATCAGCTTTGATATGTCCATCTATTTCGGAACCCGTCTCGACACTCCATGGATGGGTCTCCTATACCTCTCCCCAAAAATATTCTGGGGCAGGGGGTGATGATGAGCTAGGAAGAAAATCCATGTAAATCTGGTAAACTCGTCAACAATAACAAATCCAAATCTTTTTCCATTTATGCTAGCAGTCTTAGTTGGTCCAAATAGATCCATATGCAAAAATTCAAGTGGCATGGATGATAATGGTTCATTCTTACGTTTGAATGATTTTCTGGTCTGTTTACTTAGGGAGCATGCTTCACAGATTTTGATATTTTGTTTAAATGACAACTTAGGTAAGCCTTTAACCATGTTGTACTTAACAAGCTTATGTAACACATGATAGCTAACTTGCCCTAGTCTCCTATGCCACAATAGTGCATCCTCGGACTGATTAGCAGACAAGCATAAATTTTCATTACATGAGCTATCTCAATCTACTATATAAATATTATTTACCTTTTGTCCTACAAACTTCACATTATTAGACTTTATTTCAAAGATCTTGCAGCCATGAGCATCAAACAGAACTTTATGCCCTTTATCACACAATTGACTGATGCTCAGCAAGTTGTGTTCCAGACCTTCTACTAACATGACATTTTCAACAAGATTGGTAGAATTTTTACTTACAGTTTCTGAACCAATGATCTTACCTTTATCATTTCCTCCAAATCTTACCTGTCCTGCATCTCTCTTGATCAGTTGACTTAATTTCTTTTTATCCCTTGTCATATGCCTCGAGCAGCCACTGTCCAAGTACCATCTGTTGTGATTGACTGCAAGATATTTCTGCACAGGACAAATTAAGCAGAAAATTTTAGAACCCAAGCAAATTTGGGTTCACAGTTATCATTGAAAACATCCAGCAAACATTTGGAAATTCATACTTGCTTGACAGACTTTGTTTTCTGGCTAGACCAGCATTGATTACTTATGTGTCCTGGTCTGTTGCAAGCATGGCAGATAGGTTTCGCAAAACGCATGAAGTGAGAGGCAGTGTGTGACTTCACATATGGTTTTCTGAATTGATTGAATCTATTATGATATGTACCCCTGTTTGAGTTGAATTTAAGGTCATTCCTTATATTCCACCTTGACTTAGGCCCTTGATCTCCAATGACCTCGTAGGAGAATAATATATGAGCCACCTTGAAGGTGAATAGTACCTCGATCCTTCTAGACCTCTCGGTCCACAGTTATGCTGGCACTCTCTCGAGCCTTCGTGCATATACCAAGGTGCCGAAATGGGTCAAAATTACTCAGCAAAAATATTCATCACCCGTTATAGGGTCAGGGTTGTCGATCTAGCATGGCCGTCTTCTACAGAGTCCATGTAAGCTCATTGTGGATGGATCTCTTATACATCCCCCTAACACACTTCAAGACAGGGAGAGATACTGTCGAAATTCTTCTAACCCGTGATTTAATTTAGCATCGTGTCTCCCCGGCTTTCCGCTCAGTTTTCACCTCATATGGTGATAACGGCCTCACGGTCACCCATGCCGAATTATGAGGGTAGAGTACCCAACAAAGGGAATAAATCGATAATAAGTGTCACCTCTTGGCATACATCATCCTGGTAATATATGAGTCTGCCTGAACATGGTCATGCCAGGTTTACTTAGTGTACCCGCATGCATGCATTGTAATGCTGAACACGGTCTCATAATAAATGGTAATTATCGACTGATAGCCCTACGAGTGATTGGGACTACCTGGAGGGCTAGCCCTTGGGTTCCCCAATCATCATAGGGTAAGGGATTGCCATTTAGTCATGATCATTTGTCAGGAGATCGTCTCGACGTTTTGTGGACGCGTCTCCTATGCCCTCCCCGTACTCCTCAGGATAGGGGAGGTGTTGTCGAAATCTTCCCTGAATACGTCAATGAACATGTGAATAAATGATTAAATAATGTAATGGCAATATGCTTCCCATCAATCCGCACTAGGTCAAAACCGACTTCCATCCATGGCTCAAATAATCTCAATTTCTACACGCGGTTCTTAATAAAGAAATAAACTCCTATATGCTCGTTCACTTGTATTCAGGTGTACAAACACCTATACGTGAGTGCTTGCATTTCCCGATTCCTCGATATATAAAATGGTGATTTACTGAAGGCCTTTGGATAAGTTCGACTAGAAGTCCCCGTTCCACAACAGTAAGCTTATGAGTAGAATTAGTTCCACCTAAACCATGTGGAAGTATACTTATGTCCCAAACTAAAGTATGATACTAACATATGAATAAGAATGTGAATCTGAATACAATATGTATATTATGAATGGAAAATAGCAGCATTCTGTAAGGTAGGACTTCGGTCCCTTCTACGGGACGATGATACGTAATGCTGCAGAAGTAAAAGATCCTAGGGGACAGCGATACGTAACACCTTGGTCAAAACCTATTGATTCGGCTGGTTCATTCTGTGGGACGGTGATACATAATGCCATAGAACCCAGGGGACGACGATATGTAATGCCCCATGCAGCAGGAGTCTAGGTGGGAGTTCACTCCCAGGTCTACGCAGTACACTTTCGTTTGTTGTATGTGTGGGCCTCCTGTGTTTGCAGCAGCTGTCCGGTTCCTTGAATAACAAAAATATGAGAACTCATGAAAATGTGATAATGCATAACTGCTCATTCACAGAGATCTTGTTGCATGCATGAGTACCTTATATGTCAGTTAAAGAATATGTATTTTCCTCATATGAGTTATTTTAAGTAGATGATAATGAATGGATAATGCTATTATTAACATCTGAACTATGTATATAATTCGTTATATAGATGTGAGTTAACCCCGGTTTGTTTAGGCTGCCTATTGAGCGTCACACTCCGCCCCTTTGTGACACATATTTTTAGGAGACATAGAGGAGGTTGAGGAGGAAGCGGTAGCTGAGGAGTAGTGCTAGCTCATTATTCGTCTGGGTTTGCAGTGGATGAGTGTCCCTCTTATATGTATGGTTATGGGGTGGTGAGCCTATGTGGACTCATGTTTAATCTGGAACAATGGACATATACTCTCTTTGAAAATTATGAATGGCTGAGCTGTTACCTACATTTCTTGTAATCTGTGGTTTCTCTCTCTCTTGCGAATGTATGCATGTTTATATACATTTGTGCTTCCGTGATACGTACGAAGTAATGTCTCGAGGTCTGATGGTAGAAAGGAAAAGAAAAAAAAAGCCCGACCCACCCTGCCACCGAGCTTCGCGAGTATCACGATGACACCATCGCCAGCCACCGCCGCCGTGCGGGTGCGCATGAACAATGAAGTTTAACAATTAGAATGACAATAATAAAAAATGCTATAACCACGCATACCTTGGGACCCTCGCTTCCCCGGACTGAGTGCGAAGAGAAAAGCAACGATGCCCCATGGCATCGGACGTGGACCTCGGGAGCCCCCGATATGGCCATGATCCGCACTCATCTCGGGCCAATAGTTTGTTAGCTTGACCAGCTTCTACTGGGATCCAATCTCATTAAACTTGCTGTATCTGCGGCGGACATTTGCACAATTTTATCACCGTCCTTTTCGCTACAAATGCGGACTTCCGTCTGAGCAAGAAATGGTCCGCAAGTGACTGACATAAGTGTATCTTTGAATGTTTACACCCCAATGCGGGGTCTGTTTGAATGCAATCTGAGGTTTCGCTCTCACTTTTAGTATCATGAATTTCATGCCATAAGGCTCCTTTTCCTGGCAATCAAGAGGGGATGTAATTAACATCATAGCCTTTACGGTACGGCGGGTTCTCAGTCCCGACACGATACACACAATCGTCTAACTAGTCAGATCGAGCGCACCATGGGCTTCCTCGAAGCCCAAATAAATCGTCACCTAGGTGACTGGCATGCCCTTGCACTAATAAACCGAATAACCAAATGAACAAATGAACAAACGAAGAAACAAAAAGGAAGTGTCCCGAAAGTGCGTCCACAAGGTTCCCTTAGGGTTCTTCTCTCCTATCTCTCAGAGCATTCTCCTAGCCTTCAAAGCACTCTTTGGGATGCACGCTCCTATGCTCAGGCTCCCGCATTCTACCCTCTCCAGCTCTCCTCTTACTTTAGCTCTTCTCCCTTTTTACTTCTCTAAGTCACTGACTTAAGCATGAGAAGGTTCTCCCCTAGGATCACTCCCAAGACTCTTTTTGATGTCGTCCTCTAGTGGATGCAGGTTTCCTCAGGTGGCCAACTGCTCTTCTCCAACAAATAAATATCAAAGGTGTGGTATGAGGTAAAAGAGGAACACTTTTTAGCCTCTATACTTTTTGGCGCCATCTAAGAAAATGAGCAAGAAGTCATGGCACCCCGAGGAAGCTATCGTAACATTAGCAACCGCTAGGGGGCCCAGGGTTCTCAACGAGCCCCAAGTTCCTGGCAGGGGTCACAGGAAGCACCCGCTTCCACTCAACCACCCCGCGGAACGACTCCACTCGACCCTGCCGCGAAAGAGTTGGCAGAGATGCACCGCTAGATCCAAACACTAACGGAGGTATGCCAAGACCTCCTTAATCACTAGGTGCAATAGGAACAATCCCCGATGATATCCCCCCCAAAATGATGGTGTTGTTCCTGACAGATGGCAATCAAGAGGGGAGGGGTGAATTGATTACCTTTAAAAACTTTCACCCCTTTCAAAATATACTAAAAAGTGCGATTGAACAAGATAAACTAACACTCTGACTCACCCACAAAGGATCGCACATGTAACAATAATGTGATGGAAGAATAGACTGATGAATGAAGATACGAATCACTCCACTTGGCAGAGAGCCCACACGTGATATCACAGCAAAAGCAAACCACAATGAACTCGACAATTTTTAGGTGGTTCGGGTTCACCACTGTGCACCCTATGTCCACCCCTCACAGAGTGAGGCTTCCCTTCACTATTAAGTGAAAAATTACACACACACGCTGTGAAACTCACAACCCACACACGCTACAAACTGTAGCCACACACACAATGTATGTCGGAGTGTATGTATATGAGTCAGATATACAATATGCACTTGAGAAGATGAAAATGAAATCAGGATATGTAGGAAAACTCAGGCAAGCACTAGAAATCCCCCTTCAATGTAAGATGCTCTACTCGTATTTTCTCAGTCTGGATGTGTTGAGCAAATGAGGCTTGAATTAGTAGAATGGCAATGTTAGGTCCCTTGGGTGCAATCGGATTTAGAAGGGGGGAGGTTGAATAGATCTGGTACAAACTTTACCCAATTAAAAACTTAACTAATAAACACGCAAACTTCTGCTAACATCCTAGTGGAACACTTAAACATAATGCACAGCGGATCTAATAACATCAACACAAATCAATGACACATGACCCCTTACGCAGACTGTTGGGTCAACGTAACATGCAAGGTGGAGTCAACATAGTGGCATCAAGAGCTCAGTAGTTAGATTGAACTATTGCACGTCAGGCTCCTGGTGTGTGTGAGCAAGCTGTTAATGTGATCGTTGGAGGATAACTAAAAGTGTACGCGTTGAAGCTACCACACGAACCTGTGAATGGGGAAAAAAGACATGGAACAATCACACAGGTCACAACCTACTGCACAGAAAATTTTAAGGTGGTTCAGTTTGTAAATTTGTAGACCTACGTCCACCCCTCACCAAACCCGGTGAGATTTTACCACACGCTATAAATGCAGCATGGGGACAAGTCCCCAACACACACGCTGATACACAGCTTACGGGGACGAACCCCACATAAACACGAGAACCAGGTTCTCACGAGGACAAGGTCCTCACACTACAGGACTGCAGTACACGGGGATGACGCCCCACACACCCACACACACAAAAAAGATAACAAGTAACACGCTGCAAGTGCAGTCAAGAACACACAGGGACATAGCCCCAAGCACACACAGCAAGAATCAGCCTAAGACCTACCTCTGATCTCTAAACAAAGCACCAGACACACTACTATAAGCACAACAACACACGGTTCAAAGATATGAGAGTACAAAGAAGAACAAATAACAAAACCAAGGAAAACACTCTATAGCTTCAGAACAAGTCTGGAAGCACTATGAGCAGATCTAAACACTGGTTCAATCTAAACTCTCCTTTCTTAGATGCTGGCTGGCTATAATGGTAGTTGCTCTCCTCTCTCTCTTCTTTCTGCTCTCCTCTTTACAACACTGGCCTATGCGGAACTAGAGTTAGGTTGCACACACTCCCCTTTTCTTCTACTCACAGATATCCACTTGAATACTCAAGGGCATGGCTTTCTTCCCAGGGCAGCAACAGCAGCAGCTTCTTTCAGCAAAAGCTTCATACTTATAGAAAGCTGGTGGAGGATTTTCCCTCCAAGAAGTCTTGTTCAAATCCAAATAATTTTCTTTTACCACAAACCTTCTTGCATCATTGCATGATGTCTTCACATTGCTTATCTTCATGAGGCGCTAATTTTGACTCGAACTGCATGCACCTGAACTGCATACGTGTTGACATCATCAAATGCATACAAGACTCATCAATGAGTCATAGTCTGACATCATCAAAACCAAAGAGTTATGTGTGTACCACGCATGCACAACATTCTCCCCCTTTTTGATAATGACAATTATGAGTCATTGTGAGTTCATTATAAGTCATCTCTTGAGGGAATACAATCATGAAATGGACAATGACTCATCAAAACATCTGCCCCTTTGCCATCAGCAAAGAGGATCACATGAAAGTAGAAAGACATCTCCCCCTTCTTGAAATAGATACCAGGATAAGCTTGTGAAACATCTCCCTCTATTGGCATTAGCAAGACATGCATAGTTTAACATCTCTCCCTTACAACACAGTCAATGAGCATGGAAATTTTAGAGGATGATCAAGTTTTGCAGAGAAGCCAATGAACAAGTTGAGTTGCAGCCATGAGAGTTAGGTCCCTAAATTGAGTGTTGTGTCGGCAAGTAAAGCTGGGATTATGCAAAGAGCCGAGTAGACAAGGAGTTGATATCACTTGTTAGTGACTGATGCCAAGTGTTTAGAGAGCAAGTGATACCAATTGTTGATGAACAAACATGATACAAAGTTGGGTCCCTACTGACATAGACAGTGCACAGATTTTATAGAAAGCAAACCACTCAAAAAATGACATGGGAATACAGTCGAGGTTTGATACCAACTATTAGTGAATAAATAGGCTTGAGTAGACAATCGTTGAAGGACTAATATCACTTGTGAGGATTAAGAATTTTTCACATGCCGAGTGGTAATAAACAAGTAAACAAGAGAGCCACATATATGTTGGAAAGTGCTCAAGTGACAACAACGCAGTTGTAGATTTTAACGATGATGATTTACAATCTGAAGCATTGTTCAAAAATAGGAGCAGTTGCTGGTAGCAGAGTGCGCCCGAGCTGAGTGGCAGGTGGCTGAGACTATGGCTGAGGCTAGTGCTCAGCCATGGCAGAAGAGTACAGCACAACCAACCGACAAGATCGCGGTCTACATAATGCCGAATTCAGACTTACAAGGATCTCCTCCCATGCTAACCACAACCAACAAACCAACACACAACCTCCACAACCTGCCAAACCCTAGCTCCGTTCTCAATACAGAATCATGGGACACAACTACAAACTAGGTCACATCAGGGCATAATCACGACTGACCACATGGCTAAAAAGGGACTAGCCACGCGTAGCTTACCAATAAGGACCCACAAGTAACACTTAGAAAAATGCATCTCTAGGACCACAATCGCGTCCCCAGAGCACAAACTTCCAAGAAACACAGACAAAGAAAGGGTACTCAATCAACATATCTGCTAATAGATTTCCCCAATTCTCAAAACGGCCAGTGCCTACAATCATAATGCCACAAGCAACGGCACGACAACCAACAGCATCAAGGCACACATAGCCAAGATGAACTCACACAGAAGAAACAATCCTCTCAACTAGCCTAAATCTTCCAACCTCGATCCTCGACCTGTGGGTTATGAGCCCAAATTCTTCCACTACGCACTCAACACAATGCACACAGGCATCTCGAACAACTCGATATCAGCATCCCAGCACACCTCTCAGCGCTATTGTAATTCACGAAATGATAATGTACCACGTCTCGAGTACCGATCCTACTAACAGTCGATCACAAGTTGCCATAGTGCCAACCCTTGTGCCAAGAGTCACATCACAAGCTGCAAAGAACACCAATCTTAGATTATCCTCATGTCCCCGCTGACACTCATTTTCAGCCTACAAGTTGAGTTATTTCTCTTATTCATCCTCTGTGATGTCCTTATTAACCATTATTTTGGAGCCCCCTTTGAGATTATTTCGAGCCATTTCTTGACCATTTTTCACGCCCATTGAGCCTTGGAAGCTTTTATCTTCAATTCCCCAACTATTGGGCTTGTTTCGAGTCAGTTTGGAGCACAAACGAATGACCGCGCGCGATGTCGGGCCACTCCCTCTGGTAGCAGTCATTGGCTGACCGCCCTCGATGGCTTATAAAGCCTTACAATTGCGTACATACTTTCCCAAGGATATAAACACAAACTAAAAGGACATAAATAAACTATACATGCTCGGCGTCGATTCCCATCAAAGGGTCAGCCAAATGGTCAGGCCATGACCGCATGGGAGTGAGCCACAGTAGAGCCTAGCGGTCTATCGCCAGACCGCTTGGCCAGCCAAACAGTCCTCACTGGATCGCAAGGTAATAAGAAACAGTCGTGCCCCGACTGCTACCCAGCACGTGGCTCCCAACGGTCGAAAACATGCACCCCGAGGGTGCAACAGTCAAAATGGGAGAAATGGTCACCTAGCGACCGCCAATCCATGGTTAGCGGTCCATCGCACGACCGCTACACAGAGCCTAGCGATCCTGGGTAGACCGTTAAGGCCTGCCGACAATATAGTAACGTGAAACTGTCTCTTGGAGACCGCTATGGGAGCCTAGCGGTCCCTGGAAGGGCCGCTAAGCTCACTCGAGCTCGAAACTGACGAAAAACACCCAAAAATCTCGATCCACGTCCCGATCATCGCCCGATGATGGGGAAACAAAAGGGAATTCATCCCCAAGCCTCCTAGGATGCATCTACACCCTTAGATCGGTCAAAAATCTCACGAAACGAGAGATCTGGCGCTCAACCCCAAATCATGGAATTTGACCCGCCCGGTAAAAAAATGACCCTCTCAACCTCTCCTCGGCCTACAAATCGCGGGGGAAGCAGTAAAGAGCGTAGGGATCCATCCCCCTACCTCAATGGAGCTCAAAAGTCGCCAGATCGCCGCCGATCTTGAAATCACGCTTCTAAATCCATGATCTTCATGCCCCACGCCGCGAGAATACCGCCGCCACGATCACCACGCCACCGCCGTCGGTCTGCCGTCTGCAGTCGGAGGAAGAAGGAGGCGTCGCGGGCCACGCACGGGAAGAATCCATGGCCGGGGAGGGGGGTTTCTCCAATAGGAAAGAAGGAAGAAGAAGAAGAAAGAAGAAGGGAAAAAGGAAAAAGGAAAAAGGAGGGGGGTATTTCAACTGGCCGATGAGGACCATGTCCGGCGGCGGGGACTGCGTCCTTCGGAAGGGAAAGAAGCCGCGGGGTTTCTCCTCCACGGCGACAAGGCGGATTGTCTCGCTCATGATGCCTCCGCAGGAGGTTCGAGGATGTCCAACGCCGCCTGCGAGATCCCGAGCTTGCGACCAGCGAGAGCGGCGAGAAACAGTTCCTGGGTGCGCTCGATTTCAGCTTCCAGGTCGGCCCGCTCCTGGCCGTGGCGGGAGTCGAGCGCTTTTACGTCGCTCTGATGCTGCCACGTCAGGCTTGCGACCTCGGCGGCATGGCGTGCCTTGGCGCTCGCCAGCCTGTTCTCCGCCTGCTTCACCTGATCGGCGAGCGCATCCAGAGATGCCGGTGGCAACGTGATGATCTTTGCAGGATCGTCAGGTGTCGATGCGTTCTTCATGGCCTGTCTCAATATTGCTAGTGCCATTGGTATTTGCCTCCGTGGTGGGAATTGGGGTGACGGCCGAAGACGGCCTATCGGCAGTCGCCGATGCGTTGAACTTGATGTCGCCGCATACCAGAGCGGCCACTATGCATGTGTGGATGTCGGCGGCGGCATCGTCGTTCTCGGGGCGCCAATGCGTGAGCACAAAATCTGCCGCGCGCTGTAGCGGCTTCACGAACTCATCCTCGGAGGCGATAGCCTGCGAGGTCTTTACTGAGCTGGCGTCGACACCATTCTCCTCCGTCACTACAGGTGATGGCTGGGATGGTGCAGGAGGGGAGGATGCGAGAGCCTTATCGATGACGTAGATGTGGTCGTGAGGCCTGTAGTTGATGCGCCCCATCGCAATGTCTTCGTTGTACGAGCGTACTTTTAAAAGCGCCTCCCTCAGCCTCTCCCTCTCTTGCTGCCATCCGTCAGAACTTGGGGGAGGTGGGGAGGCGGGAGCCTTGCGCAGCCGTGCGAACACCTCACCCGCTGCAATCGAGCGCTGGCGATGTATTTCGGTCAGGCCGAACTGTTTCTCCGACCAGAATTTCTTGATCTGCGCCTCTTCCTCGTCGATGGTTAGTACATCCTGTCCATGCCATAATTAACCAAAAAGATAATAACTTTGATGGAAACCATACTTTCTCATGCATTGGCTACATGTTATCCTGCTTACTGTCTCAGTTTTATGAACGTTTCATCATTATTTGCCATAGAATAGGCTATGCACAACGGACCTTTGTTTCTGTCTGGTGACAGACAGATAGCGATCTTGCAGAGATCGCGGATTCCTAGTAGCGGTCTTTGATAAACCGTGATCTGCATTCTGTTAACCCTAAATAGAAACCGGATCCACCCTTATGACTCCTTGTTAAGTATAAGTAACTATGCTATATTTCTTGTTATTTTGTCACATTCATGATTTCTGTCATGTCATGTTTCAATCAGGTTATGCTTTATGCCTCTCATGCGAGAAGGAAAAATTATTTTCATGATATGTTAGTTTCACAAATGAACCCCTATAATTTTGTACTTAAAGGAGTTCCATGACTTAGTTACACCTTGATTTGGTTCTTACTTGTTCTTTTCTTATCTTATTTCTATTTTAATACTTCACACATAGCCCATACTCCGGTACAACGCTATTAGTTCACCACACTTGATATGAAATCTTCTTGGACTTGAGAGCCTCTCCATCGGATATTCCTTCTATCGGACTAGGTTATCTTGTTTCAAGGCCTTCGTAAGACTCTGCGAGCCTGGGATTCCCACTAGGACGTCGAGCTGGTTGTACCCTAAATGCCCAATGGTCTAGAAAGCACTTCATGTTGTTTGCATTTTTTGTACACTGTACTAATAGCGACCTTCAGGCGACCGCTACTTTAAGATAGCGGCCCTGGCGCAATTGCTTTCTACCAGTTGACCCTGGCATCGACCTGTTATTTTTCTGTGTCAACTTTGCCCCTGATTGCAGTCTTGACTTGATCGTTAGCTCAAGAAAACGGTCCTACCTTGACCACGTTCTGTCTAAATGTTGTTCAACCTGTGGTTTGACCCAAGGGTTGGTTCTACTCTGTTCTTAGATAGTCTCCATATTATCTGGAACCCAACACCTTATTCCACAAGCCGTATTTGCCAGGTTCACGGGGCTGATTCGCGACGGCGATCGGCGAGCTCGGGCCGCCGGCCCGGCGACCGCAGCCGTATAGTGTTTTAAGGGTGGCAAGAAATGAACAGACGGGCCGCATTACTCTCAACGTGTTCGGCGATATTTCTCATATCCGGAGCGTTCTCGCAGGCAGCGCACGCGGCGTGCACGGCGACCAACGCCACCTTGAACAGCTGTGACGAGACGTCGGTCGTCGCCATATCGAACGCGGGCGCGTCCAGTCTGACGGTCGATAGCGTCAACTCCGTCGGCATCTACTTCAGCCCGCCCAATAACATTGGGTCCGGAACCTACGACCAGACCCTGGATGTGACGGGCAACACCACCCTGTCGAGCGCCGATGGCCAGACCAACGTCAATGGCGGCGCGGGCATATCGATGGTTTCCACGCAGTCCAACAACAATAGTGGCGCCACCGAGAATTCCACGGTCACGATCGGCGCCAACGTCACCATCATCTCCCATGCCGAATACGGTGGCGGCGTATTCCTGCGCAACGACGGTTCCGGCAACACGTCGATCACCAACTACGGCGCGGTGAGCGTGGTCGGCGTCGACTCGAGCAACGTCCAGTTCTCCAACGACACGGTCAACAGCGGCGCGGCCTATGCCGACGGCTTGAACGCGGTCACCGGTCTTGGCGCGTCGACCATCGTCAACGCCGGCAATGTGACGGCCCTCAGCGGTCGCGGTCTCTACGCCGAGGGCAACGGCAACGCCGTGACCAGCGACGGCGACTACAATATCACCGCGATCCTTTCGCCCGCCGTGACGGTCAGCGTGGACAATACGGCCACGGGCGTCGTCAACGCCTATCTCGCCGGCATTCGGGTGATCAACTACTACGGCGCCTCGCTCGCCACGAACGAGGGCTATGTGCACTCGACCGAGCGCCAGGCCATCGTGACCTGGGCGCCCAACGGCAACTCCACGATCATCAACTCCGGCACGGCCATCGCCGACGACCGCAACGCCATCATCGCCGAAACGGAGCCTTTTCAACTTTTTCAAGAGTTTTCTTAACTCATCATTAATAGCTTTGATGGCTTCATACTTCTCACGGTTTAGCTTTACTTCCTCTTAGTGCTGCTGACATTTGATTGTGGCTTCTTCAAGTTGTTTTTGGAGATTGTCATTCTCTTCCTTTGAGCTCTCTAGTTCTGAATGATTGGTTTTAAAAATTCTAGCTTGTTTCTTCAGCTCTTCATTTTAAGCTCTTAGTGTTTCCAACTCCTTGTTAACAGGATTATCATGAATCAGTGCATTGATTTTCATATTAAGGTGCCTATTTTCTTTCTTAAACACTTCATATCTTTCAAACAAGATAGTATATGCCTCTTCCCAATCTTCAACAGAGAAATGATCAAATATTGTAGTTACTTGATCTTCTTCTTCCTCATTTTCGTCTGCTATCGGGCAGAAGTCACCCTCATCTTCTCATGCGGAGGGGCTTTCACTTTCTTCCTCTTCGTTGTTCCAAGTACAAACTATTCCTTTGGGCTTCTTTCCCTTGGCTTTGGCAATCTTTTTTAGCATCTTTGGGCATTCTTCTTGCATATGTCCTGGTTTCCTGCAATGGTATCAAGTGACCTTATCAGAGTTTTTGGTTTGGGAAGATTTAAAATTGGATATCTTCCTTACTTGACCCATTCTCTTTTTTCTTTTAGTATTTACCTCTATTCGTTAAGACCTTCTTAAATTGTCTAGTGAATAGGGCATGATCAGCTGAGCTTATCTCTAGGATATCATCATCATTAGCCTCATTAGAGCTATCTGTGCTCTCAGAAACTTTGAGAGCTACAGTCTTCTTTGGCTTGACTCCACACATCCAATGCTCTCTTTCTATAAATCTAAATCAACCATAAGAGTCTCATTGAGCCCTTCAAGCGTAGGGTAATTTTTAAAAGGAGAGGCATCAACAGGATTTCTTTCAAACTTCTTTTTCAATTTTCTGTTTTCATATTTTATCCTCTTATATTGCTTAGCCAACTCATCATATGCATCCATTAATTCTTCAAAATAAGAAAAACACTCTAACCAACGCAACCCGAACCTCGGCATGCCACCCACGAGTCCGAAGACTCGAAAGGGTTAAAGGATGGTGTGAGGGTACGTAAGAAGCTAAAATAACCGTAGAGATAGCACAATAAATAACTAAATAATAATAATACAGAAATTAAATAAATAAATAAACTGCTATAAAGTCTAGTACATCTCATGTCCAAATATAAGTACAGTCAACAGAAAGTAGGTACAAGTACACGGGGCATACCCCGGCTCTAGCAACTGGCAACTAACCCTGGCTAGTAGAACTACGCTGAAACTCTGCCGCACCTCCCGAAGACCCAGCCTCACCTGAAAACACAGGGGTGAGCCTCATTTCATAGGCTCAGTAGGGGATCCTGTGGACCCCCACCTCGCATGAAAGAAACAAAGCAAGAAACACAGGCGAGCATGAAAAGTAATGCTATCTAACAAAAGTACGGTGGAACCAACAATCAGTAATAAATAAAGTGAAAAAGCCGTCTAACTAACTGTGCTGCACGAACCAACCTCAGTGCGACAAAATGCGAGTCCACACCTGCTAGGAGACAGGAGCTCTACCCTCTAGAAGAACGGCCAGATGCGTCCCCCGACGTCTTACACCGCGCCACAAATGTCTCCCTACAAGTCCCAGGTGGAAACTAAGACACGCCACAAGTGCCACGAACAAGGACTAGCTGGGGTCACGCTCGTCGGCGCTAGTCCTGAGCCCCCAACTACGTGTGCACACACAGACCATCTGCTCTAGGTCGGGTCCTCTAGCTGATTTTCTCCCCAGTCGGACTTGGGCTGCAAAGGTAAGGGACCCTATGGTAAACCAGCCTAAAAATCGTCTCTCATCAATTCACGCTCTCCACCACTCTCGGATGGGTCCGCACCCGCGTGCGCAGGAAGCTACGACTAGTGGATAGGTCACTGGAAGAGTAGACTCTCTAGTCACGAAAAATGATATCTGAACTGAACAAGTACAAGGACCGCTCCTCGTACGACACCGACTCACGGTAACACAAGTCGAGAACACCACCTCCCGGGACGGCCACCGCGGAGTGAGGTGAGAGCAACCACTTAACCCACGCCCTTGGCATGTTGGTCGCCCGTGATTTGGGCATCCTTGGCCCTTAGGGGTTCAATCTTACGCTAGCCAAGCTCCGGAGTAGCGAGGTTCTATCCCAGACCCTCACTACCATCACCCGATTACCTACGGATACAAGAGTGCACTTAGTGGGTGAGTCTACTTGAGTGAAGTCACCGATCCACGCATTACTTGCTTGCTAGGTCTGAGGGGTCTTCGGTCTTGTGGCTACCACCACCAAGCTGGTGTCACATCATCTGCCCATCTTTCTTCCCCGTCTGCTGTGAAACCTTTTCTAATGGAGTGATCCTTTGCTGATGTTTTGGCATCTTCCATGTCTCCACTGAAAGTTTTGGGTTCGGTGCATGCCCCTGCTTCTACGGACAGCAGGGAACCGGTGGTGTTCTTCTCAAAGCAGGAGATCTCCCAAAGCTTGCTCCCTTTTGACTTTGTGATTGTGGTGCGCACTCCACGTGGAAGACTGGCATTTCCAGAGATTAGGAGCCATCTCTCCAATAGATGCAAGTTCAAAGAAGATTTCATGATCAGTGCTTTGGATTCTTGTCATCTTCTATTTAGGTTTCGTAACTATGAGGATTATCTGTCGCTATAGTTGAGGGAGTCAATGTATGTTCACGGTAGGCTATTTCAATTTTTCAAGTGGATGAATTCTCTCTAGACTTTGACTCGCCTATTTACCCATCTAGATTTCATTCCCCGGTCTTCCGGTCAATTTTTTCCTGGAACATATGATCCGCTCTATTACTGGCAATATTGGTCGAGTTTTGAAGATTGACCCATCTTCACTCAACTTATCGAATACTACTGCAGCGAAGGCTTGTGTTGTACTGGATATCTCCAAACCTCACCCATCTCGTATTTGGATTGGTTATCCAAGAGGCAAGGCTTGGCATGAAGTTTGTTTCCCAGAGCTGCCGCATTTTTGCTCTTCCTATGCTCGTCTTAGTCACTCAGTGTCTGATTGTAAACACTCTACTAGACCTCCCCTGTCTTCAGATGCTCCTTTGTGGCTTGTGTCTAAACAATTACGATAACCAGTTGCGAGGAGAAAGACAGTGGGTAATTCAGACTGTATTCAGGAAGCAGTCTCTACCTCCTCTTATGCTGAAGAACTAGTCATCCCTGCGAAATTGGGATTTAAATCCCTCTCGGTCATTCCAATCTCTATTCCTTCTCTGATGGATAACGCTGCGGTGACGGCCTTGGCTTCCTCTTCAGTTGCAAGTCCGCTACTCTCACCCATCAAGGATGTTTCTATTTTGGGGACTCCCTCCTTGGCTAATGAGCTTGATACTATGGTAGATCAAGCTTCTGATTTGGATCCTGGCACAGTTGCTCTTTCTCCCCTCAGAGGTCCTACTTTATTGGCTAGGGAGCCTTCAATGAAGCTAGATGGTCCTCTCCAACCGGAGCTCCCTTCATTCCAAATAGTAGACTTGGCTGGAGCTATTGTCCCTATTCTAGAATTGGAAATTGTGGATGCTCAATGTGGTACAAAAGGCAAAGGCAAATGTCAAGAGGATGGAACTCAAAATCGAAGAGAGCTAATAGCACTATCTACCGATATTACAAATGCTCGCATTATGCAAAAAGGGCAACCTGGAGTAATCACAAGATCGATGAAAAGGACTAGTTCCACGGGTACCTTTCCTAACATTTCTAATTTACAATGACATTTATCATTTGGAATGTTAGAGGTATTGGAAATGATCTCACTATGGGTCGTGTAAAACTCCTTATTAAAACCCATAACATCAAATGTATTGCTATTCTGGAGCCTAAAATAGATGTTAGCTGTCTAGATAAGACCTGTAGAAGGCTGGGCATAGATAAGACAGTTGCGAATGGTGATAATAATGCCCACATTTAGGTAATGTGGAAAGATCCATTGCAATTCTCTATTTCTTATCAGGATGATCAACAAATTACTCTTAGGCAGAATGCTTCTTCCATTCCAATCTTTCATGTGACTTTGGTTTATGCAAAATGCTCCATTGCTGAAAGGTGCAATCTTTGGTCTTCTTTAAACAACATAAATCTGCAGATCAATTGTCCTTGACTGGTTGCAGGGGATTTCAATTGTATTCTTGACCTTGAAGAAAAAATTGGAGGGAATCCGCCATCTATTAAGTCTATGTCTGATTGTAAAGATTGTCTGAATAACTGTGCACTCACTGACACTGGCTTTCTAGGATCTAAATTCACCTGGCATAATAACCAAAGTGGTGACAAGGCCATTTGGTCTAGACTGGACAGAGTTCTCACAAATGCTCCTTAGCAAATGTTTCTACCTCGTACGGTTGAACATCTTTCTAGAGAGGCCTCGAGTCATGCTCCTTTACTTGTTAAACTTACTAATTTGCCTAAATTCCGGAACAAGTTTTGTTACTAACAAATGTGGTCATCCCATGACCACTTTTTGAGGGATATGGAAATTAACTTGCGCAACAATCCTCTGGCCACCTCTGCCATTTCTACTCTTTATTTGAAGCTAAAGCATATGAGGAAAAGCAGGTTTTTAGAAACAAACACAAGAATTTAATGGCAGCTGAAGACTCTATATTGAAGGCAAAGTTCCAATATGATGCCCATCGAAACCAGGCTAACTATGAACTGCTTGAGACTACTAAATCTGACTTGGCTAATAGACTTATTCAGTAAGAAACTTTTTGGAGACAAAAATCTAGAGTTAGATGGCTTGCCGAAGGAGATAGGAATACTAAATTCTTCTACATGAAAACTATTGCCAATAGGAAAAGGAACCTGATTCCACACCGAAGGAATTCAGCTGGTCTTCTTACTTCGGATCATGAGGAGCGAAGAGTAGTGCAGTTGCTCATTTCCAGAAAGCATTCTCATCTCAGTATCACCACATTGATGAGAATTTCCTTGAAAATATTCCTTAGCTAGTTTCCTCAATTGATAATGATAGATTGTGTGCTAGTCCCTCTGAAACTGAAATTCAGGAAGCTATTTTCCAACTATCCCCAGACAGTGCCCTAGGCCCAGATGGATTTTCAGGGGCTTTCTTCCACAACACTTGGAGTATTACTATAGGTGTGGTGGTCTCTACCATTCAGGAATTCTTCTTGTCTTGAAAATTACTGCCCAGATTTTTAACTGCCACACTTATTACTCTAGGCGAATGGACTAGTCAAAAATCCCAATAACACTAGATTAAAAGGCATTAAGGCCAGGCTCGGTTAAGCCAAGGGTAGTTGGCTCGAGGAATTGCCAAGCGTACTATGGTCACATTGAACCACTCCGAGAACCACCACCGGTGATATTCCTTTCCAGTTGGTGTATGGCATAGATGCTGTAATTCCATTGGAAGTCGACAGCCCATCTCTCCGAGTCATCAACTTCTCACCCGAGGTGAATGAGCAGAAACTGCTAGAGAATCTCGATATGGCAAGCGAGATATGAGAGATCGCAGGCATTCGAGCGACGGAATATCAGCGGTGCATCACTCGATATTACAATGCCAAAGTCTAAGACAAGCACTTCCATACAGGAGACTTCATCCTAAGGAAAGTCGAAGCCTCTCAACCATTGGAAGAAGCGGGAAAGCTAGCCCCTAATTGGGAAGGCCCATACCTAGTGGTCGAGACGCTCGGGAAGGAGGCGTATCGACTGTCTACCATGGAAGGAGCGCCTATCCCCCAGACATGGAACGCGACAACATTACGTAAGTTTTATTTTTGAGCTTTTCTCAAAAAATGTAAGTGACATATGGTAATAGCAGCTTTCCTTTTCCTTTCATTAATGTTTCTTTGTACATCAGATAGGTCACAGCCAATACAATGCATATCCAAAAATAAAGATATTACATCCACTGGTACTATAGCATGAACTGATTACTCGGCTCAGATATGGCTAGCACCCCTAAGCCAAGCCACTGACTACCTAGTGTAGAAACTGGCTCGGATAACGGGATGGTTGACCCTATTGGCTCAGGAAGCTTAGAGAAAAGGTGTCCGAGGAGGAGAGAAAGAAAGGGAAGGAATGCCCTGATGTCGAGAAAGCAAGAGAAGGCCGCCTCTGCCAACTCTTCGGAAGGGACAAGGCCGAAAGCCAAATAGAAGGCAAGCATCCCCGACTGGCGCAAGCAAGGGTCAAGTTACAGGCATCCTCCAAAGAGTGAAAGAAAAGAAGAGAAGTTGGTTGAAGAGCAAAAGAGGAAGGAATATTCCATTGGGCCATGTGATAGGAAGGAATATTCTATCCTTAGAATCATCTGGAAGTGAGCCAATCATCTTAGGATCACGTGTTAGGAGCTTGACCTTGGAACTCGGCGTGTGGTAGACACAAGTTTCCTAGAATTCAGCCTACCGAGCTATTTATCAGACTTAATGAGCATTTTACACCCTTATCGGACATTTTGTCAGCCTTAGACACCAATTTCTCACCCTTATCACTGGGAGCTGTCGCCTTAGCCAGTTCACCTTTCAACACTGAGCCGTCGCCTTTAGATATTTGTCACCACTAAAGGCTTATTTGTCACCCATATGTGCTCATTTATCACCATTACTCACTCATTTTTCACCCTTGTCTTCTTCAACAGGCAAACACTTCTAGCGAGCTCGTGCGTCGACCCATCACACCATTGCGTTAACCCACCTTCTGTTTAACACCTCCTGAAGCATGTGTTCTCCTTTGATAATTGTCCTCCATGTTGTGTTCTGTCTATCAATTCAACAGCCATTATTCTTCAGTGTGCTTTGTTTCTTTCTCTTGTGCTTTGCTTGATCTCCTTGTAAACTAGTCTTCTGTCCATGTGATCCACTTCTTTTCTTGTAATTCTCATCTGACATTTGATTTATTCAATTTTCAGTAAGTTTGATCCTCTTTGAGTTTTGCCATTGACTGCGTCGCTATATTTGTCACCACAAGAAGTATACAGGAACTTGTTGCTGCTGACTGCGTCGACGTAAGTACCCTTGGCATCGACGCAACAAGGAGAAATGTGAAGGCTTCATCACTACAAGACATTTTTCACCTATGAAGACCTATTTGTCACTCCAAATGATCATTTGTAAGCACTAGGCAGCTATTTGTCAGCCTTATTCACAAACAGTTGTCGCCATTGCAAAATCATTTGTCATTGTTATCCTTCGGATGACGTGTGCTTCTAGCAAGCTTTTGGAGTAGACTCTGATGTGGATCTAGATGGGGGGTGAATAGATCAGTCCCCAAATTAAAATCTACAGTAGCTGGAATAGTTAATAACAAATAAATAAAAGAAGAAAATAAACATCAAACAATAGTCTGGCACGCCCGGTGGGACCAATGTCACCTTTCATCTCTTTGCTGAAATATGTGGGCCCTGAGGCCCTCCCAAAGACTGCTGATCGTTTGCTTGTTCTGTGTTGGCAGGCAAATAATGACGTCGTTAAGATGTGCTGTGCTTACTTTTGGCCCCGCGATTGTCTCCGGCCATGCTGAACACGGGTACCTGGCGGTGCCCACTGTCTTCGGGATGTTCCCCGCTACTGTAGGCTTCCCCAACTTTTTGGGGCTGGCCTTCGCTGACCTACTTCAAGTGGAGTCTTCAGAGCCTGCCGAAGAGACCGCGAAGAAAGTCGAAGCCTTGAAGGCTCGATGCCGTGCAGGCTCGCTCAAGAGCCCGATTCAAGTCGCCAGCTGCCTGGTGCACCACATTGCCTATGGGGCCTGCCCCATCCCTCCCAAGAACTCCAGAGGACGCTAGCGCAGGGGTTTTCGGAGGAATGCTGCTGCTGTTACTAGACGCATCTCTGCGTCTGACAAATCTCTGCTGATCGGGGGAGTTTGCGTCTTCCTGGACGGGTGCAATGCTCAAGCAATCCCAGAGCGAGTGATCCCCATCGTACCTGTCTACAATTCCTACTAGGTCCTCTCTAGAGGAGAGTCAAGAAAGAAGAAATTGGCCACTATGGCCAAGGGAAGCTGACCCCCAGGCCAAAGATATTTAAGCAGGTCTGGGTCCCCAAGAAGATCCAACCCGCCCACCAGGATGCACTAGTCCGTCACCACCTTGCACGTGACGGAGCAGAAGAGAAGAAGGAAAGGGGCCTGTCCCCAAGGAGGGAAGAGACGGTCGTGGACTCCCCGTGATGTGAAAGCTTCAGGGCCTGCACCCGACAAGCCAACATCCCCACAGTGGGAAGAAGATTCCAACAACTTGTCGGAAGAGCCAGGCTTGCATACATCCCTCCGATGGGAGGCCAACAACTATCCCCAGTCCTACATCAGGGACGGGGGCAAGAAGAAATGACCAACATGGCTTCTTTCTATTGTCTCTCTTTCTCTGTTGTAATACCTTCTAGTTGGTTACTTAACCAGGGGTATTTTAGTCTTAAGAGGACTGTGTTATGACTGCCCTAATTAATGTAAGAGAGTTAGAGGGCCGTGGCTAGGAAGTGAGATCGTGGTCCCAGAAACGACAAGAACCTCTCTTCGGGTCATCTCTCCCATGTCTTCCTTTCTCTCTCTCTTCTCAATCTACAAGACTCCAAAGAATAATTACAGTTCTGTCCTCTTGTGCAAGAGCAACCAGAAAGAAAAGGAAAAATTAAAAAAAACTTTGTAACTTCCAATATTACAGAAATATTCCTGTTGATTTACAGAGATACCCCTGTTTTTCTACAGTTTTGATTATCAATATTAGAGTTGAATGATTTCTGTTTTATCACGTGGTCATGCCATTTAAGTTTCAACTTTCTATTGCGTCAGGTTGATGACTAGTCAGTACTCTTATCAAATCCCTGAGGCTGTGTGCCAGATGTACACTTTGAGAATTTACCAAGTTTGGCACCTCAAAATGCTTTCTACATGGAAATGCTCTGTGACCTCCAAAACTATGCTAAAACTTAAATAAATGACTTTGATTTCCAGGGAGGTTCCAAAGATGAGGGTTGCAAACTTGATCACTGTTGAACCAATTTATTTTCCTTCTTTAGGTAATCAGGGGAGAATGGATTTTAAATCCAGTGGTGGACACAACATGACACAATAGTCTGTGCCGTCTCAATGTTGGGCGATATGTGTGTGGGTCTTGGGAAAGTTCTGTCGGGTGCGCGGAATGACCAAATTACCCGCAAAGAAAATAAGTTCTGCGAGGGATTAATGTTTTATAGCTCACATGGTGAGTAAGATTGACGAGGAAGGCACAACTTGGGAAAATGGAGCCCTTCCATGCAATAATTGGTGCAGGGAGCCGCAAACCAAGCACAAAAGCACCAAACATACGAGGGAAACGTCGTTTTCCCTTCCTCCACGTGGAAGAAAAAATGAACAATAGGGGCTATTTATAGGGGTCACCCTCTTAACGAAATTTCGACAGAGTTTCCCCTAGGCCGGAGGCGTAAGGGGAAAACATGGGTGCACATCCACAAGGAGTGACAGCCCCAACAAAGTCACGGTGTGCCCCGAGGGTGACACCGAAAATTTCTCCTATTGAAGAAGTCCCTGTCTACCCGGTACACCTGCGGCCGCTACCCGGCACACCCTCTTGCGCGTTTACCTGGCACACTAGCAGTGGCCTTCCCCGGTACGCCCCCCAGCGGTTTCACCTCGCACACTCCTTGTGCCCTAACCCGGCACACTAGCGGTGGCCTTCCCCGGTACACCCTAGGGTGGTCTCCCTGGTACACCCCTGCATGCCCTTGCCTGGTACACCCATGGGTATCTCCCCCGGCACGCTCAGCTGGGACACCCTATACCCGGTACACCCGTGCCGCCCTTCCAACGGCACAGTCGTGCCCCACTCATCCCGGCACACTATCCGTGTCCTAGCCATCGACACACCCGCGCCTCCCGTCCCCGGTGCACCCTGGAGCCCCACACCCGGTGCACACCCTGGCCTTAGCCCGGCACAGTCGACGCCCCCTCCCAACGGCACGCCTGGGCTCTCTGTCAATGGAACACCCTGTGCTCCTCACCCAGGCACCACCGGCGACGCCCCACTGCCCTCCATGGTTCCAGAGAAGAAAGGGGAGGAGAAGAAGGGGAGGAGAAGAAGGAGAAGAGAAGAAGGGGGAGAGAAGAGAGAGGGGGGGAGAAGGGACAAGGAGAAGAGGAACCTAGGGTTCCACCATCCCGATCGAACGAAAGGAGAAGAAGAGGGAAAGGAGAAGAAGAAGAAGAAGAAAAGAGATGAGAGAGGGGGGGCTCTGTCGCCTTCTCACCCCGGCAACAACGACAGTGACGGCATCCAGAGACGGAGAAGAAGAGGGAGAGGGAAGAGGATGAGGTGCTCGTCCGCCGAAGAGAGAGCAAGAGGGAGGGAAAGAGAGAGATTGAGAGGAGGGGGTGGCTCGGCACGTCACCCCTGCCCCTTTTATATGGCGAACAAAAAAGAGAAAGATAGCCGCCCAGAGGCTTGGGTGGCCATCGGGCTAGCTGCCCAGACCTGGCCCTTACTGAGTGAGGGCGGCCAGGGTCTTGGTCACCCAACACCCCTGGGTGGCCAAACCTTTGGCTGCCCAGTGGCCTTGGTGGCTAGGGTCTTGGCCGCCCAGACCAGGGCATAGACGGCCACAAAGGTGGCCGCCTCCAGCGCTTTTCGACAGACAGACTGAGCTCCACCCCGAGCTTGGTTCCATGCCCCATTCATCCCCAGGTGAAGGGGAAAACAAGGGGAATTCATCCCCGGACATTCCCACAACCCAAAAATCGAATTCAAACCACGATCGGGCCTCAAATCGGCCAAAAATTACCGCTCACCCTAAACATGTAATTTTGACCCCAACGTGAAATAAACCCACTCTCTGCCTCACCTCGACTTATAAAATGTGGGAAAAGAAAGTACGCAGGTTAGGGAACCATCCCCCTACCTCCACTGAAGAGTCTGCGTGCCGAGGACGTCGATCCATTGGGAAACGTCACTAGAAACCCCACTGGTGCCCCACGCTCGCAAACCGGCTCGCCATGTGCCACCACCTCGTCCCTCATCCCATCCTCGTCATCCCTCACCCCACGAACCTCGCCGCCTCACCCCCGTCCACCTACGTCGACCGTCAGAGAAGAGAGGGAGAGAAAGGGAGAGCGTGAGAAGAGAAAGAGTAAGGAAGAGAGAATGAGATTAAGAGAGAGGGGTGGGAGGTTTAAATAGGAAAATTTGGAATTTTTAGAAAACACCAAAAATAGGGAAAAATGCCCCCCTCGATCCTCAAAAAATGTGCAACGCGCTGGTAACGTCTCGGAGTCAAAGAACGCAACGGTTCACCCTGTATAGGGTTCCGTAGGTTCCTCAAGAAGAAACACACGTAAACCGCAAAACGTATTTCGGGACCCACGAAATCGATCCGAAATGCACGGATCCTGATCCAAAAATATCCAAAAAAATCTGGGGCATTACAACTATGGACCCCGGGGACTATTCCCTGGCATGGCTATAGGTCAGCCTCGCGGTCGGGGGCCAGACGGTCGGCGAGGTCGTGTCCGAGCCGGGCGCGTCGCCGCGCTGGAACGAACAGGCGAAGCGCTGGTACGCGCGCCTGTCCTGGACCTACAGCCACTAGAAGCCACCACCCCGAAGGAGTCGCCATGAGCGACCTGGTTCGCGTGCGCGAAAACGGTATCGAGCGCAACGAAGGCCGCGCCCGCGCCATCGCTAGAGGGCTCGAAATCCTCGACGAGCCGACCCACATCCACGGCAACCCCCGCAAGGCCACCCGAGTCGGCGGCCGTTCGGTGAAGCCGCGCAAGCGCCTGAAGAAGGCGACCCCCAAGACCTCCCCGGCCCCAGTGCCGGAGGAGACAAAGGCGGCGGTCACCGAGTCCGCCCCGGAAGTAGAGGAGAACCGATGACCGTCGAAATGCCCGAGACTGTCAAGTCTCAGGGGATGACCCGGCTGGTGGTGCTGGACACCGCCCCCGCAGGTCTTCCCACCGAGATCCTGCACGCCGAGCTCGAGGCCGGTGTGGCGATCCAGTGCCACGTGTACGGCGACTTCGCTGCCACGCCGACCCAGAACGTGGGCCAGGCCCCCCGGAAGATGTGCTCGACGACCTCCCCGCAGGAGTTCGGCGAGGTCACGTACCCGATCAGCGACATCCAGTACTCCTACGTGCCCCAGGCCCTCGCCACCCCCGGCTCGCCGGGGAACGAGGCGTTCGAGGCGCTGCCGCCGGGCGCTGAGAAGTGGCTCGTGGAGATCCCCGGCGTGGACAGTCGGGTGTCCGATTTCGACGACGTGGACATCGCCAACGTCTACCACGTGACGTGCGGCATCCAGCGTCGCGGACGCACAGGCGACGGAGAGTTCGACCAGTTCAGCACCACCCAGGGCTTCATCATGGCCGACGGTGCCGAGCCGCTGTACGACGTCCCGGTCGACGCGACCTGATCCACCTCAGTCGGTGGGCGGCGCGCCGGGCCGTCGCGTCGCTCACCTTCGGCCCACCACGGTCCAGGAGTCACCATGAGCAAGTCACTGGCGGACCTCCGCTGATTGTGAGAGCCGCTGTGCTTAAATTCTTAACTAATATGGGATATTCTATTCTGAATCAAGTAATGAGTGTCTACGAAACTGCCTTGGGTTGTTTCTCCGAAAGAGACCCTTGTTTGGATATATCAACTACTCTTTTCCTTTTATTCCCAATGGACCCACCTTGGCCGCAGTACTTCCACAATGGCTGGTAACCGCTCCCCAAGGTGAAACCTGTGTCTACGACCCAGGTACTTCCGCGCAGAGAAGTTGGTCTCCTTTCTCTGTTCGTGCCTGAGCGCACATTATTTCCTTTCCTTGTCCAATTACCATCCAAACAACTGTTGATTTAGGAAGAACCTCTTCGGGGTTATTTCACTGAAACTCAAGAAAAATTTCAATCACGTAATGTTGAAAGCATGTCTCATCACACCTTGACATCCACCTTTCAGTCTACTCCACTGCGTTTCAATACACTCCACTTCATTCCATTACGTGTCCCTCCCCTACAAAGTGGACGCCAAGGCGGGGCAGTTGTAGACACGTAAATTTTGACATTACCGTGAGAAAATCCTATATTATATTATAACACCCCGAAGCGGCTCGCACGGTTAAGTTATTTTACTGATCCCCAAATTTTATCTGATGATCTCGTCCCGAGAAGATTAAAATTATTATTTTCTTTTAATGAGGGAGGCAATTGAATCAAGTGGATGGACTTGTGGTCATTCTTTTCCTTCATAAGATATATATGTATACGTGTTAATGGGCTTGGCCCATGTTTTAATTCCTATAAGAAAAGCAACAAATAAACACACTTGTGTTAATGGGTTGAACTTATCCCTCTTCTATATATGTGTTTGTACGTACATGTTAATGGGCTTGGCCCATTCCTATTCTAAAAATAAATGAATGAATAGGCTTGGCCCATCTTTTGTTCACCTAATAAATAAATAAATGATATTAATGGGCTTGGCCCATTCTTCAATCCACTTGTATGTATATATACATATGCATAAATAATAATGTTATTATTATTTATTATCCATATTAACTCCTCCCAACTTGAAATTTGAGAATAAGGTCTTAATAGACTGCCCTATTTGAGACTTCCTCTTGTCGGGGTGTGCTTAGGTTAGTTGTCTTGCCCAGAATATCTCTACCCTCATATTTCAACCGAGTAGAGAAGAGAAAAAGACCCTGTGCCCTCAAGCATGGCCCAAGTAGCAATGGTATTTTACCAAGAGAGACGGCTAAGGATGTCGTGAAGTGTGTGCAGTGCCTAGCTAAGGGTTGCCCTTAATGAGCGGGGAGGGAATGTCGAACTCCTAGCGCGGGATTCTCATCACCAAATATGTTGCAAAAGCAAGCCTAATTACTCTTTTTATTTTAATTAAGATAAAGACCTAGGACTAGGCCTAGACTGCCACTCTTAATCATGTTAAGAAGCACTTCATTTTGAAAACCATGTGTAGAAGAATGTGATAATGCAAAATGCGCACTTACGCAAAATAATTTACCTTGCGACCTTGGTGTAAAAGTAGCTGCCGGAGGTGATGTTGATCCAACATGGGATTTGTTCTCACCATTTAAGAGGCAAGGAGTTGAAGTGGCTTAACAAGGAGCAGTGCCTAGACTGGACTCAGACGAATAAGAAAAAAAAGGAAAAGAGGTGAGGGCCAAAACTCCCTCACTAAGGTGCAAAGACCTTGATCACATGGAAGGTCTATAGAAGGAAAGGAAAATTAGGATGAGGAGTGAGGACTAAAGTCTCGAAAGCACTGGGAGAAAGGGAAGATGCCCAAAGCAGTTGATGCGGAAGAAGTTGAGTCAGACCCGAGATCGGAAGGGATTAGGAGAAGGAATTGATAAAGAGAGAGTGGTGGATCCGGAGGGTCTGGAGGAAGAGGAGGAGAATCATGAGTGGAAGAATCTGGAGGTTCCAGAGGAAGAAAGTGCCGAGGGACGCGATGCCTCGAGAAAAGATGGTTTCAAAGATGCCGGAAGAGGGGAGTGAGAAGGGACACAATGCCCTGGAAGAGTAGGAAGATAACTTGGAGGAAAGAAGAGAAATCTGGAGATCTTGGAGGGGAATAAGAAGGAAGCTTTTGTCAATACTCTGAGGTAATGATGTTGTGAGGGTGTGTTCAAAAATTTACAGTGTTGCGTTGCTTTGTCCTGAGATTTAATGCATCTTAATTAAAGTTGTTTTGTCTGAGATCTTTGTAACATGTTATATATTTGATTAAATACTCACGAGAGCTCGAAATATTTTGATGGGGTGAACCGTTTTTGTCCTGCATCACATTTCATTATCAAACTCGCTCTTAGGAGAGTGTGTGTAATAATCTCTGTTGAGAGAAATTGGGAAATGCTTCCCGGGGCACCAATATCTCTCATCTCTAGTCTCCTTTACTGGAATCTCCTGTGGTAAAAAAAAAAAGAACATTGTACATGGCCATCCAATTTCCCATGTGTCATAGCTCATAATTTCACCCACAAGATCCAAGCACCCCTGATGGGGGTCAACCTCTTAAAATGTCATAGCCAATACCGTGGCGTTTGGTCTAGCGGGGGTTATATATGTAATCCCGTCACCCGCCATTTCATTCATGGCTGACAATTACGTGACATCATTCTTCCGTCCACCTTCTTCATTCCTGCTTCGTGTGGCTTTATGGAATCTTCGTCCGGTTTCCTTGCTTGGCATCTCGGAGATATCAGCGAATTCTTCTGCATTTCACAGGTAGGAAGCCCTGCCCTCTCAGATTTCTCCAGGTTGGTGAAGAAAACTTCTCGCAATCTGAGGAGTTCTCTCCACTCCCAATTGATCTGGGAAGAAGGGCCCCAAGGGGTCGCGTATAGCGGAGCCGCCGTGAGTAACAACCGTGTGGACGAACGAGTCTCATCCCGAGCCTTCAATGTAACACAACCCTGACCCTCCTCAACCCAACTCATTACCACCTCTATTTATTAAACTGTCAGTGCTTAAATTGGAATCACATGGTAGATGTCTACTATGTAAACGCTTCAAATCAAATCAGAATGACCGCAATTTGAATATCTCCAGATCACCTATGATTTTTTTTAAAAAAAAACCGTTGTAGGAGTTTTCTATTTCCTATCATGTGATGTATTTTCTTCTCTCTCCTTTGACCATCAATCATAAATCTTCCTTTTCTTCTTCCGTGGAAGTGGTTTCTTCTTCTTCTTCCTCCTCATCACTCCACGTGCAGACCATGGTCTTGTTCTTTTTGCCCTTTTATTTTGGCATTATTTTCTTTGCTCCTTCTGGACATCTAGACTTGATGTGTCTGGGTTACTTGCATGAGAACAAATGAGCTTTTCAGATTTCTTAAAATTCTCAGGTTTTGACCTGAAACCCTTCTTTACTTGAGGCTTCCTTTTTGTGAAGCCTTTACCTTCCTTTCTTAGGAACCTTCTGAATTTTTGAGTAAGCATGGCTACTTCGTCCTCATCTTGGTTGCTACTTGAAGATTCACCTTCATCAGAGGTATCCTTGTTACTTGGTCCAGTCTTTAGAGCCATAGGCTTTTTCTTACTTACCTCTGCTTCCTAGTTCTTCAAGTTCATCTCATAGGTCAACAGAGATCCTATGAGCTCCTCAAATTTAGTTGTTGCCAAATCCTTGGACTCTTCAACTACTATAGCCTTAGTGTGCCACGCAGAAGTCAAAGATCAGAGAATCTTCCTCACGATGTCCTGTTCGGAGAAACTTTTTCCTAATTCTGTCAAGCTGTTAGTGAGCATCGTTAACCAAGCATACATATCTGAAATTGATTCATTAGGTTTCATATTGAATTTCTCATATTCTGAAACTAACATATTTGCCTTAGTTTCACGTACCTGGGATGCCCCCTCATAAATTACATCGAGATGGTCCCACATCTCCTTGGCAGTGACACACGTCGTGTCACGCCCCGAGATATGCAGCAGAAATAATCAGAAATGTGAACAGCCGACATGGTAAGTCTCTTGTAATCAAGAATAATCAGAGCACAAGAACAATCACACCAAGGTAATTGTACAATAATTTAATCAACCTTCACTTTCATTAATAATCAAAATCCAAGTACATGAAGTATTAATCCTCTTTAATTTGCTAGACTCAATAAAGGAAAAATTACAAAGACTCAATCTAGACATTATTGACTCCCTAAGTCTTCACAAATTTTATATGGTTCATGGACTTGACTAGTTTGATTTGATCGCTGTTTTATCACGATCCTTTCTTATCTATGAGTCATTTTTTTAAGTACATGACACATATTTTGGTATAATGTCATTAGATATACTTTACACTTAAGCACCTAATCTTGGACTTGTGATCCTCTCCGTTAGATATTCCTTCCACCAGACTAGGTGATCTTGTTTCAAGGCCTCCGTAAGCCTCCGCGAGCCTAGGATTCTCACTAAGACATCGAGCTGGTTGTACCCTAAAAGCCCATTGGATTAGAAAGCATATGTCATACCAACGTTTTTCTATGAACGAACCTAAACGCGGCCATTGAGCGACCGCTACTTCATGATAGCGGTCTTGGCGTGACCGCGTTTTGGTTTCAACACTCATGCGCCAACCCTTTCCTTCTCTGGAGTTGACTCTACTTAAAAGTAGCCCATGCATGACCACTATCTTCAAGAAACGGTCCTGAATAGACCACCTTCTTCTGTCTTGTTGTGAAACCCTAGGTTTGGCCCAAAGGTTTACTCTATTCCGTTCCTAAATAGTTTAAGGATTATTGGAGCCCAAACCCTTATGCAATATGTTATTAACAAATTATGAAATTAATGAAAGTACTGTTATGCGACCGGATTCCTCCCGTAGCATGACGTTATCCTTAATTCGTTCTTTGAACTCATGATTCATATTTGGTACGTTCTTATCTTGATATTTACTATCATGAAACTATTGTTTAAACTTCACATTATTGGCCATATTTATTATTTCTCGTGAAAATAGCTTGATTTATAACTTGAAGATGCAAGAGCGGGCATGGATAGTGTCCAAGGGCTCGACGCTAGCCCCCTCAGTAGATGGCCGAAAATATACTATAAACTATGGGATATGTTGAACACTGGCGTCGCATTGTGTCGGGAGTACTTTTTTTATAAACGGCTGAAATTCACGAGACTATCTTATGAAATTTACGTGCTTGCTAGTACATTCTTGTTACATGACTTTCTAGTGCATAACCTTCAAGGTTATGAAAGACCTAACGTCTGAACACCTTTAGAAATCTTAAGGTCCTCTATAAGGGTCCTGATACTGAGGGAAGGCTTGCTTGCACGGCTCAAAGCTAGTTCCCATTCACCACTGAAATACTAATAAAATTAGGGTTTCATCAAAGGCCGCTAGGTTGGGCAAGAAACCTTGTACTTTGAAGATATGACTGCGATTTCGTAGAAGCCATAGACACTTTTGAAGTGTCTAGAGGTTCCCTGGACTCTAGGGATATTTTGATAATTCTGCGTTTTCAGGGGTATTTTGGTAATTTTACCAGGCTAGGGGCTTTTCTGAAATTTTCGGGTTGGAGGGAGATTGTCATGTAATCTTTGACTTGCAAGGGCACTGAAGCAATTCCTGGAAGGTTTTGAGGTTGTTAGGCCATTTCTAGGTCATAGGGGTACTTTGGTAATTTTACCACACTCGAGGCGGACCTAGGTTTGAGATGACACTTCGGCGCAAAGTTGAGCTAGCAAGGTCCCTAAGCAAAGGAGCAACAATGGGCTTTATAGGAGACGCTTGTGCATTGATTCGCAAAAGAGGGGCATATGCACAATTTCTCGAAAGTTGGGACTCATTTGTAATTTTTCTTGGCCAACACATAAAGGAACAAGTGAGTGCATTTATGATCCATATGAGTACAAGAGTTGTCAGCGAGTTGTTGACTGCACAAGAGAAAGGGGGTCTCCACTCTGACGCGGGACGTAGGGACATAGCCCCAATTACAAAAAGTTGCAGGGTAAAATTGCAAGTAACAGGACTTGAATTTCCTTGTAATCTCGGGAGGGGCATTTTTATAATTCTTAGTTATCTGGAGAAATTACATAATTGGTCCCCCGCTAGAATGCGTAGTAAATTACAGACATAGTCTCCAGGGGCATAAATATAAGAACCCTCCAGGGACATAAATACAAGACCCCAGATGTAACATACCCTTAGTTGGCCAAACAATGAACAAAGCTCCTTGCGCTGTGTTGCTCTCTCCGTAAGTCCATATGTGTGTCTCTCCATTCAGATCCTCCTCTTCTTCGACTCCGCCATCTCCAGAAGCTGTCGTCGGTGCCATTGGAAAGAAGACTTGAAGACGGTCGTTTCAGCACCAGTCACACCTCCATCCGAGTTCGGGGCTGTCCGTGGCGCCACCCCAAAAATCTAATTTAGATAAAAGCTTTAAATATTTAAACCCTTAAAGATCCAATAGTTTAACCAATAGCTAAAATCTTTGGGCCCAATATGAATAAGCTTGATGGGCCTTTTTTGTTAAACCCAATAGAAGCATAGTTGAAGAAGGATTGGGTCAATCCATGGATGGAGCTTTAGGGTTCTTATCAAACAAGGAATCAAACAAGGGATAGCAACTGAAATTAAGGCAAGATTAGGTTTATCCAGAGGAAATTTAAAACCAACTAGGATACCATGAACACACTAGGATTCGTAGATTCCAAAACCTTATCAATAGTACCCCTGCGAGTGACAGATGCATGCTGCTGCTACTGCCATTCAAGACCTCCAGTGCCGTGGATTGAAGAAGAACCTATAGAGACTTCTTCCTCCTCCTCTCGTGCGTCGACATCTTTCCCCGTCATCCCGGTGCTGTTGCGGCTATTGCGGTTGCTACTGCCGTTGCATGAAGCTGTGAAGAAGAGGCGCGTGTCTTCTTCATCCTCTTCCTCTTCCTTTCTGCTTTGGTTTCCTCCTTCCCCAGACGTCAAGGTAGGTGATCTCAATATCTTAAGCCAAACTCGATAATTAAAAGGGGTCATGCATGCAATGCCATCCAGTTTAGGGAAATCCACATACTTCATAGTTGTTCTCATGATTATTTCTCGTAGTTTTATGTAAGTTGTAAAACCCTCTGTTTAATCAAGAAATAGTGACCAGTACAGAGGATGCTATTTAATTGCTGCCTTTCCAGAAGGGCGCTAATTGTTGAATTAGCATCAATTGGTCAGATGTCAATTAATGAGCGCCCATTACCCCTGACACTATTTCTTGTAGTGTATTTAATAAATAACACAAGTTTAAAATTTAATAAGTATGGAGCCTAGTTGTAAATTTTTTGAATGAGTATCCTTGAGTAAAAAGGTGTAGTCATGCTTGAATGCTAAAGTAAATAAACAAAAAGAAAAAGAAAAATATGGTTGACTCTGTGTCACTTTCGAAAACTTAAAACTATTTATCTCCAATATAAGGTAGATTTTTATACCATTTGTGTCTAATGAAAATGACAAGTAAGGTTGATGGTTTTTGGATTAGGCATAGTACATTGATTAGATTGGTTTATCTCCATTGTCTCAACATAAAAGATTTTATTTAAGAATATTAAGTATCAAGATTTAATCCTTATAAGCCACAAATCACATAAATGTTAGGAAAGGCAATATACTCTGAAGAGAAGGGTAGTTTTGTAAATGTCTTTAAAATAGGTAAAGTTAATGGTTTTTGCCTTACTTTGCCCTATTTTAAGCGTCTACCTTTCCGTTGATACCCAACGCATCTAGGTTGAGCCTTCTCCTATTCGAAAACCCATCGCACCGATGCGATTGAGTCATCCGTGATCCTTACCACCTGTGTGATTCTGTTTTCTTCATCCTTGTTCTCCACCTTCCTTGTATTCCTTCAACTCCGTGCTATTAGTTTGTGTTTCCCACATCATTGTCAATCATGTCATCTCCGGCCACCAAAAGTAAAGGGAAATGACGGTTTCAGGAGGAGCAACAACCAATGGATGTATAATCAGAGAAAGATGTCGAAATACCTCGCAAGGAGGGCAGATCAAAGCGTGTGCATGACAAGGGCACTGATTTAGGCATGCTTGTAGAGAAATCAGCTAAGGGTAAAGAGAAGATGTCCAAGGTACTAGCCAAGCGGCACCGAATTGCTGCAGAGGAGGAAACACACCAGTTGCCTGAGGAGGAAGCTAAGTCTGATTCAGTATCTGATCAAGCAGAGGAACCGATTGAGTTTGCAAAAATTATCTTTCCTCAGTATGTTGATTTTCATGACTAGCTGATATTTGATGAATTTTCTGAACTGATGGATCTACTTAAATTCCAAGGTTGGAAGAAGTTTATGGGAAAACATAGGTATTATTATCGTAGGCTGGTCACTGACCACTGCGTCCACGCTCTCACTTGAGTGAGTTAACGCCTTGGCTCAATTTTATAGGCGAGGGCAGAGCGCCTCGAGCCGAGGGAAAAGGATTTTATGAATCTTGCCCAATGAGACAAAGGCTATTTTCAAGCTCGGCGAGGGTGGAGCACCTCAAGCCAAGAAAAGGCTTTATGAACCCAGCCTAGAGGGGCAAAGGGTAATTTTAGGGCTCGACGAGGGCAGAGCGTCTCGGGCCAAGGGAAAAGGGTTTCATGAACCTTGCCCAATGGGACAAAGGCTATTTTCAAGTTCGGCTAGGGCGGAGCACCTCAGGCCAAGGAAAAGGGTTTTATGAACCCTGCCCAGTGGGACAGAAGGTAATTTTTTAAATTCGGCTAGGGCAGAGCACCTCTGGCCAAGGGAAAGCTTTACGGATACATCCCGGCAGGACTGATGGTCAAAGTGTTGAGCTTAGCAAGGGCAGAGTGCCTTATGCTAAGGAAAGGGAGATTTTATTAGGCCGACATTGGGCAAGAAATCTGAACCAGCCGTGATAGGAGAGTCCTGTAGGACAAACATGACATTGTTGTGGCTAAATGCCAAAAGGCCATGAGAGTGCATTGGCTGGGAGCATAGGTCCCAGATCAAGGGTGGACGGTTAGTCCCGATGGGACGAGTGGGGAGTACACCTATAGGATGGGGAGATGACATGGCACCAAGGATTCCGGTGGGACTAGGGGCGCTGAGATAGGCCACTAGAAATCGAAAGGCGCTTATTTGTTGGCTTGATGAGGAGGAAGGAGCTGAGGGTGCAGGCAACTCGTCAGGACTTGTTCTTTTCATTCCCCAGTAGGGTTTGGACCCTATTTGAAACAGGAGGTCTAATGGCCAATGAAGGCTCTTTAGCGTCGGTGGGACCATTGATTATATGATCCCCATGGGTTTATTCAGCGACAGCTATGCATCAGAACAGTAGCTATCTTCATTTGTCATTGATTTCTTCAGGAGATGCTCCAAACAACTTCGGCTCAAGCCTCCGGTGCTTACGCCAAGTGTTTTCCCCACGCTCAGGGCATAGGGAAGACGTCCCGGCCAAGATCCGTAACTCCCGATATAGTGGTAAAATTTAATTAGAGCAATGATTTTACAGCCCACTCCACGCAGGGAGGTAACCGGCTACACAACGACGCCGAGAGAACTGATCTTGGGTTGATGGGCAGCAAGGCGGCGGAGTTCTAGGGCGGTTGTGGGCTGCGGCTCTGGATCTGCAATTTGCTGGCCAACAAGACAGTGAACAAACATGTCCAAAGGGACATTGACCTCCGGGGACCTTCTAAAGGTGATAGCTCACCGGGACGATGGCGGAGGGTCCATGGTCGACCCCCGGGAGTTGCGGTTGCTGGATCTACACCGGCATATTTTTGGAGGAATTAATCGGTAACCTCCTTTGCTGGCCTGTCTCGGGACTGGACTACGCACTTCCATGAAAACGGTCACCACGTCGAGATCCGGTGTCGGATCGTGACGAAACTAGTGCCGTTACGAAGGGAACTCAGAGAGCTTCAACATATGTGAATTTAAGATCCATCCAACTATCAGGATCGAAATGAAAACCTCTGCAACTCTGTAGTTGTTTCTGACTCGGGTTATAGAATAGGTAGGACATAGTGAGATCTGCCTGAAAATGAATTTTGACCAAAGGAAAGTTGGCAGATATGAACTTTGAGAATTTTATGGGTGAGAGGGGGGAAGTGAGGATCACTCACAAATATTTTTGTAATTTGCTGAGATGCTTTACGGGGTGAGAAAATTTGTGGAATAGGTTGCTTTCTCACAGATCTGTAGAAAGGTAGACTACAAGGGGTGGAAAGAATTAACTGGGAGGAGGGGCAAACGACATATGATCGACGTGAAAATTTAATTGGGAGAAGGGGGAAACACGGGGAACAAACCCTCAAAATCTCAGCTCGATCAGATGGCTGGATCTGGAGATACAACTTTTTCTTTGAGCTTCAGTTCTACAGGTCGCAGATCTGGATAGCTAGCCAGAAATTGGCCCGTGGCGGCTTGATGGCGGCACGAATGGAGGCGACGGCAGCGGTGCTCGAGGTATGCTTTTCAAAAAATTACACGAAGTACGTCTTTCGGAAGCAAAACCTGCTCGAGTTATGCCTTTCAAAAAACTACATGAAGTATGTCTGGAAGCAAAACCTGCTCGAGGTACGCCTTTCGGAAAACTGCATGAAGTACGTCTTTCGGAAGTAAAACCTGCTCAAGGTATGCCTTTCGAAAAACTACACGAAGTACATTTTTCGGAGGCAAAACCTGCACGAAGTATACTTTTCGTAAAACTGCACGAGGTGTGTTTTACGAAAGTAAAACCTACACGAAGTATGCTTTTCGTAAAATTGCACGAGGTACATTTTACGAAAGTAAAACCTATACGAAGTAAAGAAATCTACTTGAAGTGTAACTCTGTTAGGGAAAAGCTGCACAAAGAATGACTTTGTCAGGCAAAACCTGCACGAAGTAAAGTAACCCAAAATAGCACGAAGTGAATTACTCCAAAGTGAGTTTGTGCATGAAGAATGAAATAGCTTTACTGACCTCTTTAAGCACGAAGTAGGAAATGGAAAGACAACACGAGGTATGAAACTCAAGCATGAGCTATACAACGCAAGTGTGCACGAAGTAGGCAATTTCAAGTGAAAAGAATTTCGTGCACGAAGTATAGAAACTCCACGTGAAGAAACTTTTGTGCACGAAGTATGGAATTTATCTGCACAAAGAGTGGTGAGGTTCAAACAAGTAATAGTAACTTTAATCAGCATGGTTAAAATGTTGACAAAATAAATGCATAGCGATTTATATAGTGTCAGCATCATCAAAATAATAGGAAAAAATACAACATTCTCCCCCTTTTTGATGATGGCAATATTGTATAAATTACTGTTAAATGATGCTCCCCCTTTCTAACACTTCTCTCTCCATTTCTCTTTCTCCTGCACCTTCTCTCCCCCTATCTCATGGCAACTGGCGACAATTCTTCTCCCAAATTCTCATTGCCCAAATACTTACTTTCTCTCTTAATTACTCCACTATCTCTCTTTCTCCAGTCTCTCTCTCTCCACTCTCTCTCTCCCCCTTTTTTGTTTCCCTTCTTTTTTATGCTGGGCTTCCTAGTGCAGGCTCACCTGCTATGCGGGATATTGTGTCCAACGGGACAAAGGGTAATTTTGACCTCGGCGAGGGTAGAGCACCTTAGGCCAAGGAAGAGGAGGCTTATAGCCTAATCTATTAGAGCTCAGCGAGGGCGAAGTGCCTCCGGCAAAAGGGAAAGGGTTTTATGAGCTCAATCTAGTGGAACAAGGGGTAATTTTGGGGCTCGACGAGGGCGGAGTGCCTCAGGCCAAGGAGAAAGGTTTTACGAACCTAGCCCAGTGGGACAAAGGCTAAATTTTGAACTCCGCCAAGACTGATTGTCCTGGGCCAAAGGAAGGGAAATTTCATGAGCGCAGTCCGGTGGGAATGATGGGCAAAGTTTTGAGCTCGGCATGGGTGGAGCGCCTTATGCCAAGGAAAAGGAGATTTTATTGGGCCAACATTGGGCAAGGAGTTCGAACCGGCAGTGGTGGGATAGCCCCGCTGGACAAATATGGCGTCTCTTCACGTATTTGAATAATTGTTGGCTGAATTTCAGAAGACAAAGAGAATGCGTTGGCCGAGAGCATAGGTCCCAGATGAAGGGTAGGGGTTAATCCCGATGGGACAAATGGGGAATATCCCCGCAGGATGAGATATTGGTGAGGCACCACAAATACAGGTGGGACCGGGGATGCTAAGGGGGACCAACATGGGCCGTGCTTGTCTCTTCAATTGCACCTTGCTTAGCATCATTCAGCCCTAGCTGATGGGGATCATTTGCCAGGGGATTCATCCTCCTGCCTCTCTTGTATTATTTGTGCTTATTGCATCCACTCAGCTGCTTCATCACTTGCAGAGATTCAACTAGTGAGCAGATTTCTACTGCCCCCCCCACTTAGTTGCATGAAAGGTGAGTGGAAGTAAGCATTCATTCTTCTACTTTTTTCTTCTTTTTTTTAGGATGGTGCCAATAGTTTAGTGTAATGCGGGGTTGTCACCCTTCATTCATCATTTTTTTAAAAAAAAATTGACCAAGGCAGGCACCCTCAAGCCGAATGTGACTGTCCCAGATAAGTACCGTCTTACCGGCGCGAGACGTCGCCGGTGCAAGCTTTGTACCCTCGCGGCTATGGCGCTACCCCCGTTGAGCAGGAGTAGCGTTGGCGACGCCTGCCATAGGCGTGGCATCATTGTGGTGGTAATGCTGCCCCCGTTGAGCAGGGGCAGCACCTTTGAGGGTGGCCGCAGTAGAGCTTAAGCCGTTGGGGCGGCGACGTTGCCCCCGTTGAGCAAGAGCGACGCCAAGAATAATCTGATTGATCGAGAAAACCTAGTCGTTTGTTGAGATGAAGGGCCTGACACCCCCGGTAGTTGTCTTGTAGATCGAGTGAACCTGGCCAGTTGCTGGAGTGAAGGTACTGATACCCCTGATGGTTGGCTTGTTGACCGGGTGAACCTGGCCTGTTGATGAAGCCGAGGGCCTAACAACCCCCACTACAGTCTTGTTGACCAGGCGGACCTAGCCAGTTGCTAAAGCCGAGGGCCTGACACCTCGGACGGCTAGCTTGTTGACCGAGCGGACCCGGCCAGTTGATGAAGCGGAGGGTCTGACACCCTCGGTAGTTGTCTTCTTGGCCGAATGAACCTGGCCAGTTGCTGGGGCGGAGGGCCTCACGACCCCAACCGTTGCTACTGCAGACATGAATGAACTGAATTCAGTCATAGGTACGATGCCCAAGAAGAAGGGAGAGTCGACGACTACTGGGAAGTCACCGAAGACGATGGGGGTTGTCAGGTATCCGAACCTGACATGGTTGGCGATGACCTGGGGGCCGTAAGTAACAGTTACCATCGTTGTCATTGTTGTTGGTGGTGGTGCATAGCACAAATGCAGAAGTGCGCAAATGCACAAAGGGCTCTCAGATGAGCAGAGAGACATGCCCTTCTCTTCCCATCCTGTAAGAGGAAGAGGGGGCAAATCAGAACCTTGAAGAAGGTTTGAAGGCTTTCTTTGACAGAAAGAAGAAAGGCGGGAAAGGTCCCACTGGGCATGCCAGTCTGTCGACCACGGAATTTTTTTTATCGTTTTTGAACAATTAGACCTAACACTATTCACTTAATACAATTTTATTTTTTTATATTTTTTTGGACCGTCTGATGTGACTATGTTTTTATGACAAGTGAGGTTGACTTGGGATCCACATTGAGAAGGGTAAAATCGGCTCGACCCATATAAGGCCCAATCTCGCCAGGCCCATTCGGGCCTACGGTCTACAACACACCCAGGGGCCCCAACAGTTGTGGCCTGTAACAAACGACCCACTACGACTGAGCCTCAGATTCGCCAGCAGAGGAAGGGCCTCGACCCGGGTGCAATGGCCGCTAGATGACCCTCCAGCGACCGTACATTGCCTCCCACGACATCGGCCTCAACTCCACTAAGGGCAAGCACGTCCCACGGGCGCCGTAAGATCCGCTAGGGATTCGGCCATCTCCGGGATAATTGTCCCTCAACGAGAAACTCCCCCCACAATTATGGGGAATGTTACTCCACGACTGGCGCCATTCCCTGTTAAGGGATGAGGGCCCCCCTCTAGGACAACTCCCTATAAAAGGGACTTCGACGGACAGAAGTAGGGGGGATTTCGGACCAAGAAAGCGCATACTCCACTCCAAGCAACAAGAAAGAGAGACTACTTGTTGTCCAAAGAGAAGGTCCCCGCCAAGCACCGATTGCCTTTCGAGCACCCTTACCGCTCAGCGAGCACTCTCCGAACACTCGCTGGTCACGACGAGCATTTCTCGGGAGACAGTCCGACTCTCCAGGCTTACTCCACGACCTCTTGACTCTCTCTCTCTCTAACTCTCCTTCCTGCTTCTCTATCTCCCAAGTGCTAACTTAAGTATCAGAGGGTTATCTCCTGGGATAACACCCGAGACTCCTTTTGATGCCCTTCTTTTCTGGTGTATATAGGCTTTCACGAGTGCCAGACGGTCTTTCCTGACAAATAAATAAAAAAGTGTGGTACGAGGGTTAGAGACCAGATTTATGTCTCTACACATATTATCTATTTTTTTAAAAAAGATTTATTTGGTACACACCCTGGTTGAAAATTAACTCAGTGTGATCTCATATCTTGAAAATTAGTGATTAATTGATTCTCGAAATTGAGTTAGAAGATTGGTTTTCCCAAAATTGATTCAAAGTCGTACATGAATGCCTACTAGGCTTAAAGGGAAAAAGTTAAAATAAATTAAAATAGAAAGTAATCAAGGATAATACTGTTAACCTGCCCATACCGGGTCAAAAAGCTGATTTGTGAGCTGATACTAACCCAAAGCCTATTTATCTGCGCACCAACTCACAAAAGGGAATCATCATCCCCAGTCTTGGACTGCTCAACGGACTATCCGTGCGACTAAGATTCCTATAGAATTATCATTATTTTTGATGAAAGGGAACTCAAGTTCCAGATTTACCAAAGCCACAAGATCCTTGATATAATCTAATAGAGTAGATATCATATAATAGGAATGCATACAGGGAGAGATGGTGATAGTAATGAGCATGAAGGGAACTAAGAGATGGAGTGTAGTCACCGTGGGTGCTGAGTGACGTCCGTATGGTGGGACCAAAAGCTTCTTCCTGTGCTCAAAGATTTGTTAGCCAAGATATCATAAAAGATAAGCAACGAATATTAAGCATTTAAGCATAGCATGGCGTGATAAGAGGCATAGCATGTATGGCAAATGACATTGATGGCATTGGATAGCATGAAAGCATAGCAAAAGACATAGTATCAAAATAAAGCATGTTTATCATCAAAACATGGCATTCATGCACGTGTCAATCATTGCTTGTTATTTATAAATCATGAAGATGATAACTTGGCTAATCACAAGATTTGATGTTTGAATGATCCAGCTTGATGTCTAGAATAGTCAGGCAAAGCTAGCAGGAATGACTGTAGAAAGAGTTGCTCTTGAAGGATCAGAGTGATGCCCAGAGCGACAGGGACAATCAGGTAAAGTTAAGAATGATTGAGAGGTGATAACCGGGAGTGCCCGGAGTGGCAAATCATAGTGATCAATATAAGGAACATAGGTAAGAATCAACAATGATGTAAGTGAAAGGAGAGGACTCATCCTAAGTTTTTGGTCCTTGTAAAATAAGCATGCGCATGAAGAAGCATAAGCAATAGCGATAGTAGCATATTCTTTGCACAAAATAAAGATACCTTTCATATCCATAGTGTGAACTTAAGTGAGAGCTTGGTCATCGAGCTTTGAGGAGCATGAGTAGCTTTGTATTCCTTGCTTGACAGGACGAAAGGGAGAGCATAGCAAATATTAAAAGATTCCTCTACACGGAGGAGCGATAGACACCAAACTGGACGAAGAAGGATAAAAAGGAAGAGAAACGAGGGCTAGAACTCTCTCGTTAAGGCACAGAGACCCTGATAATAAAGAACCAGATACAAAATAGACAAAGATTAACTAAGATCAAGGCATACTAAAGTCTCAAAAATAGCAAGAAAAAGGGTGAGAACCCCGAAAGGGTAAAGAGAAAAGAATAGACAAACCATGAGAAGATTATGGTAAACATAAGGGAGAATAGGAGTGATCATCCGACGTGATTGGAGAAAAAGAACATGAGTCATCCGACAAGGTCAGAGAAGGAGAATGAGAATCACCTGACATGGTTGGGGAAAGAAAATGAGTGACACCCGATAAGGTCGGGGAAAGAAAAGGGTAATCACCCGACATGGTCAGGGAAGGATCAGAAATAGAGCCTGGGGTTACCAAAGGAGAAGGATCAAAAGAAGTCCCGAAAGTGGGATGAAAGGATGACATAGGCTGAGGTCTAGAATCATGAGAAAATAGAGAATTCAGAGGCTCTGGATGGGGGGAGAAAGAAGAATGGGGGTTTACGGACCCGAACAGAGAGGGGAAAATCATGGTAGCTGGATTAGAAGAAGGGAGGTACACCCCTCAAGGGTGGGAGCCGAGCAGAAGGAAAGATGAATGAAAGGAAGAGAAAGAGGAAGAAGTGGACCCCTGAGTGCATAAAGGACGGCCCTTAAACTTATGTCACTGCCTCTTCTTAGTTGACACTTCCTGAACAAGGACCCGCTTAACACAAACTCAGACCTTCGGCCTTCTTAATCTACAATACCTTCTCAAATAATGGGCCCACCTGGCAGATGGCCTAATAACATATGCTTCAAAATAGCTCTAAATACTATGAAAATATGTAATTCTAAGCATGATTCCATACTGAAACCTAAAATCATGAGAAACAGGTTAATTCTACTTAACTTGGCATAATTATAAGTTTAATAGATAATTTTTAATCCTGTCTCCTGTTGACATAACACAGTGTAAATAACGGACTAGTTCAGGGGCGTCATAGAGCATGACGGACTAGCCTGGGTCCGTTATGATTCACAGACTACGTAAAACACATTCAGAGAGTATAACGGATCCGTAGACATGCATTATGCCACATAACGGCCCGGTTCTGGTCCGCAGAAACTGAGAAATATGCAACCTCAAGATGTAAACATACTCTAACTTAACGATGCTGATCATGATCAACGAAATAAGACCATCTATATGCATAGGATAGAATGCTTCAACAAAAGAATGTCTTGTTATCTTGATTTAGGCTAAGGTATGTATGTATGTCTAGCATAAAGTAAAACATGAAATAAATACTCAATAATGCATGGAATCTATTTCCAGTCAAGGTTTTTATCCTAACATGTTATTTTTGGCCGTTCATGAGATAACCTACCTCTTAACTAAGCTTTAATTCCTTCCTTTAATCTTCTAAAGCTAGTCCTAGCTTCTCTCTTCCTTGTGACTTTTCAGCAACTTTCAGCTGCTCAATCTCCTCAACCACTTGACCTATGGACGTGAAATTTGAGAGTTAGGAAGAAGAAACTAAGGGGAACAAATAGTTCTAAAGGCATAAACTTTAATTACCTCATTTTGGATTCCTAAATCTTTGATCTTCAGCAACCTTCTGCTCTAAAATCTGGGTTGCTGTGGTAAGATTAGCGTCTTTGGAGGCTTCTATCTTCCTGGATACTCAAGCTCCTAGCATGAAATTTTGAGGGCAATAAGTCCTTAATATTAGAAACAAACAACTCTAAAGAACTTACTCAAAATTTAGACTCCTTATCTTGATTCTTCACGGGCCAAAGTAAGGGTTACTCAGTTCAGAACTAGGTCCTATTTATAGAACTTGGAGTCTTCTTTCCCATCTGCTTCTCACTCTCAACCATTCTTAGATTCTAATCCTCAAGAAGTTTGTGTTCCTTACTCAAGCCCACATCACGCTATTACTGATTGCCATACAGTGGCCCAACTCCCTCCATTTATCCAAGAACATATTTTTACTGTCTAGGGTGTCTCCAAGCCTACATACAATCCATATTCTAACACTTACAATCCAGGCTAGAGAAATCACCCAAATTTTTCTTGGAAGAATCAACAAGGATCATCCCAGCAGTCTAATCCCTTAAATCAGTCAACCCAAAAATAATCATTCCAAGTTCCAGTTCAATCTCACCAAAACTGTTCGTACACACCTTTTCCAAATCAATCTCAGCTTCAGTAACCTCCATTTCAACATTCGCAGGCCCAGTACCCTCAAGCTCAGTTTTATCAGGGCCAATATTAGTAGCCTCCTCCTTACCATTTTAATCAAGCTCAAGTTCCTTATCAGCCACCCCCTCCTCACTCCAACTTCGATGAGAAATTCAATCAACTCCAACAACTGATTCTTACTCAGGAGTAATCTATTTCTAAATTGGAGAGTCAGTTAGGGCAGTTGGCAGCAGCAAGCATGAGGAGAGAGGTAGGGCAGTTCCCTAGCCAACTAGTGGCCAATCCCAAGAATCAATCTCCTGGCTTTCCTCAAAGAGCTCCTCTTCTTCCGCAACCAAACCCTCCTCAGATTCTCCCTCCTATAGGACCCCAATTTGAAAATGCTAAGGCGATCTCTACTCTTAGGAGCAGGAAGGTTTTAGATGATCCTTATAAGGCTAAGGGAATTGGTAGTAGTTTGGCCTAAGAGGCCCAGGATGAGAGTGACAGTGAGGAGGAGCCAATGATCATTGAAGGAAAGAAGAAGCTAGAAGGTAAAGGGCAAGATAAGGAGCTTGATAAAGGAAAAATTAAGATTGAGGAAAGATCCTAAGAGTACATGCCGAAAGTCCTTTTCCAGATGCATTAAAGTCATCAGCTAACAAGAAACTACCAGTCCAACAAGAAGAACTGATACAATTGCTTACTTGCACCATATATGGGCATATGATTATATAATCATGTTTCTTGGATTCCCACCTTCCTGTGTTTTTCTCATTTGATTATTGATGATGTGGAAGAGACACTAGGCGATGTAAGACTGAAAGGACTAATAGAAATAGAAGGCTTCTTTATCGGAACTAATAATCTAAGTGGAGATATGTCTAGACAACAATGTTGCAACATGGATGCGTCAAAATGGTGCCCCCAGAAAAAAGATGATTTTGTTGCATTTGTGTGTCAGTGGGACTCAAGTCAGAATTATATGATAAGTGAAAGCACCAGGGAGGGCAGGGGAGTAAAAGATGGCTCATGTCCATTTACACACCTAATTATATGTGATATCCCATGCTCGATGCTCATGTTCATCTCTAACATATTTCTTGTTTGTTTCACAGGTAGGATGGAAGCTGTGGCCCTTTGCACACCTGATTACCTATGGAGTAATACTTGTCGAGCAGTGACTACTTTGAAAGTGGCTGGTACTACAAATTGTATTAAAAGTAAAAGAGGTGGTATATAAGTGTAAAGTGTGACCTCTCAAAAAATCCCTGTACAAAATGACCACACCAAGGGGGTGTGGTACTCAATAAACCCCCAACAAAGCCAAATAGAAGACATGAATTGTATTTGCGACAGAAGAGACACAGCAGGATGTCTATTTATAGTCTTTCTGAATGTGCAAGCAAATTCTGTTTTTAGCCCTGCCAACCATATTGAAGGCAACGGACCAAGTGCTGAAAAGTTCAGTGTCATGCAAATGTTGTTTTCTTCATTTGTTTGATTTCCCAGTTTTCTTCATTTGTACCCATTGTATTTGACTTGCAACAATGTTTTGCATGAACTTTCATAAAAAAACAATGATTTGTATGAACCCTGTTTTCTCTGGACTTCCAGAAAGCTCCTTAGCTTTGGTAAAGCATGAAATTCCAAATGCTTCTTCATTTGTTGTCTCTTTTCCCTATTGATCTGACTACAAACTACCTTGGCTGTATAGGTTTCATTCAGAAATTTCTGTTTGCTGGTTTCTTCTCTCAATAACCCCATTTTGCTGAGGGGTCCTTGGTGATAAAAATCTGTGTGATATACCTTCAGCCCTGCAAAGATCAAAGAATTCAGCATTGTCGAATTCACCACCATGGTCAGATTGAATGTTGGAGATCTTAAACTCACTGTCTTGCTTTATCCTCATGTAGAGTGCCTGAAACTCATCAAATGCGTCATTCTTATGTGTGAGAAAGAAAATCCAAGTGAACCTAGAGAAGTCATCCACTAAGACATATCCATATTTTCTACCACTTAGACTAGCAGTTCTTGTTGGTCCAAACAGGTCCATATGAATCAGCTCCAGTGGTTTAGATGAAAGATTCTTATATCTAGTCTTGAAGAATTTTCTCGTTTGTTTCCCTAGAGCACATGCATCACAAATTTTATTATCTTGCTTAAATGAGAGCTCAGGAAGCTCTTTCACCAATGAATGCTTCATGAGTTTATGCAGGACATTGTAGCTAGCATGTCTTAGTCTACGATGCCATAACCATGCAAGTTCAGATTTTGATGCAGCAAGACATAGATTTAGATGTGTAGGATCATCTAGGTCAATCATGTATACTTTATTGACTCTCTTACCAGAAAATTTTACAATGCCAGATTTTGGTTCCAAAATTTTGCATTCGAGAGTGTCAAAGATCACTCTATGGCCTTTATCACATAATTGACTTATACTTAGTAAGTTGTATGCCAGGCTTTCAACTAACAGGACATTTTCAATGGAGTTGGAGAGATTCTTACCTACATTACCTGTACCGATGATTTTTCCTTTGTTGTTCCCTCCAAATGTCACATGTCCTACTTCTTTCTCCACCAAGAGACAGAATTTGGTTCTCCCAGTCATGTGTCTTGAACAGCCACTATCAAGGTACCACTAGTTATGTATGGCTGCAAGACATTCCTGCACAAGGAATCAAGTAACAATGTTTGGAACCCAACAAGATTTGGGTCCCATAAAATTCTTCAATTCCTCAAAACATGATATCACACTCTTTGGAATCCACATTTTCTTTTCACAGAATTTAATATTCACTCTTATCCCTCCAACTTGGGCTAGGGTTTTGGGGGTCTATAAATAGAACCCTTGGCCTTGTGCTCGTGAGGAGGAGAATTCTGGAGCTCGCGTCGAAGTGATGCCAATTTCTAGAGCGAGTCTCAACCAGGGAAAGTCCATTTTCTGCATCCTAGGGTTGTCTAGTCTAGGGGGTATTCAGTTCCTTTCATGTCTTTGTGTTAGTTCGCATCATCTTCTTGTTCACTTTTGCATTGCATAGCATTCATCTATTCTCTTCTTCCTCGTGCTTTTGCATTCTTTATACATTTACATACATCCTTCCACTATTTTTCACGCCCCACAAGGGTTAAAAAATCACCAATCCCCAGATATTGGCCCTTTCTTTCATGCATATTAATCATAGTTTGTTTATGGATATTGCACATCCCCGAGTCTAATTGGGTTATTTTCTTTGTGTTCTACACTCTTTTGCAGGATCACTGTACTCACCACACGAGGCCCCTCCCCTCTGGCCGGCCAGAAGGGAGGGAGGATTAGGTTCTCAAGTCTTTCTATCTGGGTGTTAATTGCAGTCATCTTCAGACCATTTTCTTAGGTAGCGGCCATCAGACTACCATTTTCTCCCAGTAGTGGCCTTCAGGAGACTGTCTATAGTCTTGTGCCGGGCTTCTTCTCTACTCGTAGTTGCGGCCATTCAGTGACCATCTTATTTTGTTTGCGGCCATCTGGACGACCGTCTTCACTTCTGCACCTGGACTTCTTCCCGCTCGTAGGTGTGCCATCATTCATCTTCTTTCCAACATACATACTGTGGCTTTTTTCTGCATTACACACTTTGGTGGTGATCACGATCTTTGCTTTTGAGTATTTATCACCTCTTTGCTAGTCATTCATTACTTTTCCTTTTAGTTGCTTCATGCCTACGGCGTGTGTTTCCTTTTATCTCATTTATATCATTGCTCCATGCCCACAGTGTGTGTTAATTTAGTTCTTTTACTGCTTTATTAGTTCTTTCCGAGGTGATATTCCCACATGCATTAGTATCCATTTCATTGCTCATTTTGAGAGTGGCACATTCATCTATCTACACTGCTGCGTCAACATAGAGCCTGGCTACGTCGACGCAGCCCACACCAGTGAGCAGGAAATGTCCTCCTGTTTATTTGTTCATCCATTTGATTCATGTGGTGAATTTGATTTGAAAGTTAGAGGAGTGTTTAACTCTGACCTTTCATTTCTTTGGTTTATTCTTTTGGTTTATTCTCTTTGTTCCTCAAATTTTCTTTCTTTTGTTTCCTCTTTATGTGTAGCATGCATCAATGCATGAATTGTTTATGCAGGGAATATGAGGAATGCTCTTGCGTGATCTGTTTATGTAGTGTGACCTTGGTACGGTGCGGAGTTATGCATTCGTGCATGGTGGGAGTGTCCAATTGGGTAGAACCCACTCATCCCTCATCCCACCATTCAATATACCATGGGTCATGTCATTCAAGCATGCACGGTCAAATGCTCGTGGTTTATTTCACACACTTGAGGCATACATGATACATGGAACAATGATTTGATTATGCTCATGGAGGTTGAGCAAATGCTGGCATGAATGCACAATGCATCCAAGGCAAGTAGCTTGTCTTAGCTGGGTTGATTATTAGGTAATAGCTATTCTCAAGAAGGTTTGACCCTAGGTGATCACAGGGAAGCTACCAAGAGGCAGTTAAGCATGCCGGTGAATTGGTGCATCGACGTGACAGGGAGATGTGTCGACGCAGTGAGGGTTTGGTCGGCCGAAATTGGAGATTGGTTAACCGAATTCAACAAATGATCAACCAAAATTTGAGGCTAGCCCATGCAGAGGGTTCAACTTACAAGCGAATGCATACATGTCTCGAAGTGAATGCAAGTGGCCTACCCCATGCTGGAGAATGCATGAGGGAGTGAGCTCGACCATACCCGGAGTTCTCCAGAGAATATGAGGAATGCATCAATGCATGAATTGTTTATGCAGGGAATATGAGGAATGCTCTTGCATGATCTGTTTATGTAGTGTGACCTTGGTACAGTGCGGAGTTATGCATTCGTGCATGGTGGGAGTGTCCAATTGGGCAGAACCCACTCATCCCTCATCCCACCATTCAATATACCATGGGTCATGTCATTAATATCCATCGCTTCAGTGAGAAGTTCTCCATAGATCATGCTATGAGGCAGCAAATCTCTAGAGACCTGAGGGTGGCTGGTGGAATTCTGATCAGTATGAAGCTACAATGTGCCCTTTCTCCTAGAAGATAGGTCCAACGGTAAACCTTCGAGAAAAATGAGATGGGCATTGAAGTTGGATTGCATGATCCATGTAAGGTGTATGATTTTATTCTAAGCGGAGTTAGTTGCTAAACAGCGGGCAGACTCAAATGGAGTCGACTTGGGGTCAATTGGAATGGAGCAAGGTCGACGCATGGCTTAGCTAGGATGAGGTGAGGTCGACACAGGGGGGGGCAGAATCAAGGGGAGTCGACCTAATGGGTCGACCCCTACTACAGTAATGCCCCAATCCATTTAGAAAATGTATGAATGCATGAATGGATACAAATTGATTTTGTTTCATCTATGTATCTTTATCATTTCTTTGAGTGAATTTCTTTTCTTTCACTACATGACACATTTTTTGTTTGGTCATATTCTTCCTTCAAATCTGCCCTTGATTAGTCTAATCACATTGCTTGTGCAGACGTATGCTCGTAGCTCATTTAATCACATGTTCTGTGTGAATGTATTCTCTTCAGCGTTATTCTTAGTTCAACATTGTTCCTTGTCTTTTTTTTGTGCTTGATGTATCTGTTTTAGTATTATGTACATTACTCAATTCATGTTTGAGCATTAGTCTATTTTTTATTAAGTCCACAGTTCTGAGAAAAATTATGTAGCACCTCCCCTAGACAAGAGCTTTGGGGGTGAAAAATAGGAAGGGCATCCATGGAGATTCCGAGATGGCCCCAAAATAAGAAGGACGTGCACGAAAGCGGCAACAACCAAGGATCCACATGGAAGCAGCAGCATCCTTAAAACCCGGATTGGGCATGGACACCCCAAGGACAAGCCTACAAGGGGATCCACTGCCCATTGTTGTGCCCCTGTGGTCATTAGTCATATGTATTTCATGGTTTTGATAATGATTTTGATAATGGCTAACACTATAAGGTCGCTGTCCCCCCGTGTCCAACTTTCGGTCACTACGGTAACTAGACCCTCGTGTCATGCATGTTACTATATGGTATCTACACTACTAGAGCATGTCAAGGACCTTGCGACTTGAATGAATCTAGAGTTTGAGTTTCCCTCTAATAAAAAATAGTGATAACTTCAGAGGAATTCGGGACGCACTGATAGGCCATTAAGTCATGATGGTTTGGGCACAATGGTTCCGTTCGATGGGTCAATATGTGGATAAATGTGGCCCGACTCAGTATCAGCTTGTAGAATCGGTATCCTAACCTCTGCTTAACAACTTGACAATATTATCATTGGCTACTTTCTATTTTTAAATTTTTTTTAATTTTTCCTTTAAAGCCAACATGCATTCATATAGGATCTTGATATCATTAAGGAAGTTGGTCACTTAACTCGATTGTGAAAGCCACTGCGCTCAATTTCAATAGATATGAGATATTCCATTCCGAATTGAGTACTCAGTTTCCTTGAAGTCACCTTGGGTTGTTTCTCTGGAGAAGACCTTTGTCTGGATTTGTCATCAACTATTCTTTTTCTTTTATTCCTGATGAACCCACCTTGGCCGCAGCACGTCCACATTGACTGGTAACCACTCCCCAATGGTAAAATCTGCAGTTTTACGACCCAGGTACTTCTGTGCAGAGAAGTTGGTCCCCCTTTTTTATGTTCGTGCCTTAATGCACATTATCCTTCCTTATTTGATTTCTACCCAAACAATTGTTGATTTTGGAGAACCTTCTTTAAAGTTGCTTCATTGGAACTCTGGAAATATTTCAACCATGTAATGTTAGAAGCGTGTCTCATCGCACCTTGACATCTACATTTTAGTCCATCCTCACTTCACTCCATTACACTTCCATTCCATTCCACTCTGTGGCATTCCCCTATAAAGTAGACGCCAAGACGGGGAAGTTGTAGACACACCATTGTTGACATCACGTTGAGTAAATCTCATATTACACCATAATGCCCCAAGGTGGCTTTCACATTTGAGTTATTTGAGTACTTTTTTAATTAAGAGATCCACCACTCACCAACAGGCCCTAAAACAGTATCTACAAAAGGTGATGGTCAATGAGGATATTTTAGTTGAGCAGATCGCCTCAGTTTTAACTCCAACAGGGGACCAATCGGCTATTCTCTTTTATGAACATGAACTGGCGCCAAAGCCGGCCAGGAAGTATGCTTTATGCATTACTGTTGATATCAATAAGGTGAATATCAGTTAATGTCTGGTAGATACTGACGCATCCATAAATGTGTTGCCTCCTAGCATTTAGAAATTATGTGGCATTCCGAAAAGTGAGATACGACCGTCTACCATTATAGTTACTACTTATGACAATACAAAGAAGCCACCCATGGGCATGATCAGTTTGAAGGTCAGGTTGGGTCCCGTATCTATTACAGCAGATTTTCACATCTTAGACATGGACCCAACTTTCAATGGTATTCTGGGCCGTCCCTACATCCAAGTGCTTGACGCCGTACTTTCGACAAATCATCAATGCATAAAATTTTCACACAAGGGGAACGTCATCAAAGTCACTAGTATGCCCATTTTGCCAACAGTTGACATACACTCTGCCACATCAGTGCCCTCCATATGGCCGGCCAACAGGCCCTTGTTATCTGTATTAGATCTTGCCGACCTGCAGCACGATTTGTTAAAGCCACAAGTTCCCGCTTCTGCGACAGCACCAGCAACATCCCTACCTCAAAAGGGGAAGAAAAAGAAGAATATGATGAACACCCCAGATTGGAACATTATGATGAGGATGGGTCATAAAATCGGCAAGGGCTTAGGCGCCAGTCTCCAAGGTAGAGTTAAGCCCGTTAAAAATCACAAGCTCATCCCTCGAGGTGGTTTGGGGTACAAAGGGCCAAATTTGCAAGAAATAGTTGGAAACAGAGAAGAACCATGGGCTACTATGACTTCCACTCTCAAGATAGACAGACGGCCACTTGCATGGTCTTTATATATGCATTTTGTCAAGGGGCCCATAGAACAGATTGAGGAGTAGACTACTGTAGTTACTTTGGTTCTGGACAATCCTTGAAGCAAAGGAGTTTGACGGTAGCGGAGTACGAAGCCCAATTCGCAAGATTATCTCGGTACGCACCACACCTTGTGAGTACTGAGAAAATGAAGGCAAGGAGATTTTAAAATGGCTTAAAGCCTCAATATATTACTCAACTCACCTCGATGAATATCCAAGTATATGCTGATGCAGTGAGGAGAGCCCAACTCTTGGAAGATGCAATGGAATTGACTGATCACATTCGGGGAAGAGAGACCGAGAAGGAGCCGGTAACTACCTCCGGTAATTTCAAGCCCTCCTTTGGGAAGAAGAGACCCAATTTTAACGGGCGTAACTTTAACAAAGATGGGCATAATTTTCAAAAGGATAAGAAGTCGAGATGGAACGACAAACAAATTGTTCCAGTTACTGCTCCAACTAAGAAATTATGCAAGCGCTGTAAGAAGCCCAGACACAAGGCCGAAGAGTGCTGGAGAAGACTGTGTGCTTATCTTCGCTGTGAGATTCGGGAGCATAGAATCCCAAGTTGTCCACTTCTCAATGAGTAGGCTCCACCGAAAAAACTTCCAGTTGCTGTCAAAAAGCAAGGAAGACTTCTAGCCCTTATGAATGTGGAACCTACCAAGGATGGAGGCATCGTAGAAGGTACCCTTTCTGTGTGCACAAAGCCTGCCTCTGTCTTATTTGATACTGGAGCTACGCATTCATCTATATCCAAGAGCTTTGCTGATAGTTTACTTATGAGGTCTATTCCATTAAAATCTAAACTTACTATTGCTACTCCTATTGGAGCGGGATTAGAGATTAAATATTTCTACCCTGCTAGTGAAATTGTAGTCGATGGTTGCAACCTACTGGCTGACTTAGTATGCATGGAGATGAAAGTACATGATGTTATTTTGGGAGCTGACTGGTTATCTACATATGGTGCTAGTGTCAACTGTAAGTTGGGCATGGTAACCTTTATTGGCTACCCCAACCTCATGTTTTATGGTGTCAGGCATTCTAGACACCTATCTCTTATTTCGGCCCTTAAAACTGATAAATTATTGAATTACTTCTAATTGAGAATTAGAAGTTAATGGGCCTTAAACTAGAGTGACTATGGGCCTAGAGGATCACACACAATGGGTTCTCAGGTGACGGGGTATTATTGTGCAAATGTATATGTTAAAAGCCTTAAATTCTTTTGGGAAAAGAATGATGAGAAAGGCTTCATATATGCATATACAATAATGCAAGGACATATACACAATATATGTGGTTAGGGGTTCTTTTAGAACCCAACCATTATATATAGGTGTGTTACGTAGGAAGGTTTTCTCTTTTAGCCAAGCACTTCCAAGGGAGAAAACCACCCCTATTTCTTCTCTCCTCTCCTCCCCTCCCTCTTGCTCCCTCTCTCTCTCCTTAGTTGATCTCTCTCTCTTCCTCTCAAGGGAGAAGGGTTAAAGGAGGGAAAGAAGAGCGGTTTGGAGGATCCGTAGCTTGTGTGCACAGGGGAAGGATGGGTGTGGATACCGTCACTATGCGAGGATCTGTGTGGATCAACTCTAGAGGCCGCACATTTATGCAGCTCTACGATCGTGAAAATCTACATCGGGCACTGCGGACAGTGTCGTTCTGCGTAAGGTAAAGATCTACAACTTGTTTTGGGGTTGGGAGTTTTATTGCATCGATTAGAGAACAGTTCTAGGATTCCAAAAGGGCCTGGGTTCTCGATTGAAAAATTTTATTATCCGCTGCATTACCTCAACCAGGCTGCTCAAATCATTACATCGACTAGGTCGGTGAAATGGTCCTCGACCTTGGGTGTCTTGACGAGCATGTCATCAATGTAGGCCTCGACGTTCTGCCCCATCTGGCCTTCAAAGATCTGGTTGGCCAGCCTCTGACAAGTTGCTCCATCATTCTTTAGCCCGAAGGGTATACGAGTGTAGCAGTATACGCTGAAGTTGGTGATAAAGGTGATCTTCTCGGTATCTTCAGGGTTCATCTAGATCTAATGGTATCTGGAATAGGAGTCCAAGAAGCTGAGGAGTTCATTAATTAAGATTCTGCAAGATGATTGTGCATTTTGGTGTCTTCCTAAACATCAAAAAGACCCTTCTACCTCTGGTTTGGACCTCTCGTTCAGTCAGACAACAAAAAGACCATTCTACCTATGGCTCAAATCTTTTGTCCAGTCAGTCAACAAAAAGATCATTTCACCTTTGGCTCGGACCTTTCGTCTAGCCAGTTAACAAAAATACCCCTTGACATTTGGTTTGGGCCTTTCTTCTGACCAGAGAATGAAAAGACACATGTTACCCTTGGCCTAGACCTTCTATCCGATTAGAGAATAAAGGACCCCTTTACCTTGGGCTTGGACCCCTCCTCCAGCCAGGCAACAAAAAGACCCATTTACCTTTGGCTCAAGCCTTCTGTCTAAGTCAAGTTGTATGACGTCATGACTTCATGTCTAAGCCGTTAAATACTCTTGTCCAGCGTCATGGCTTTCCGCCTAAGTCGGTAAATATTTTATCTTGGCGTCATGGCCTTCTGCCTAAGCCAAGTTGTACGGCGTCATGACTTTATGTCTAAGCCGTTAAATATTCTATCTTGACGTCATGGCCTTCCGCCTAAGCTAAGTTATACGGCATCATGACTTCATGTCTAAGCCGTTAAATGGCCTCGTCTGGCGTCATGACTTTCCACCTAAGCCGGCAAATATTCTTGCCTTGGCGTCATGGCCTTCTACTTAAGTCAAGTTGTACGGCATCATGACTTCATGTCTAAGCTGTTAAATAGCCTCGTCCGGCATCATGGCCTTCTGCGTAAGTTGGTAAATATTTTACCTTGGCGCCATGACCTTCCGCCTAAGTCAAGTTGTACGGCGTCATGACTTCATGTCTAAGCCGTTAAATACTCTTGTCCGGCGTTATGGCTTTCCGCCTAAGTCAGTAAATATTCTACCTTGACATCATGACCTTTCGCCTAAGTTAAGTTATATGGCGTCATGACTTTACGTCTAAGTCGTTAAATATTCTATCTTGACATCATGGCCTTCTGCCTAAGTCAAGTTGTACGGCGTCATGACTTTACGTCTAAGCCGTTAAATATTCTGCCTTGGCGTCATGACCTTCCGCCTAAGTCAAGGTAGTCTTTGGAGGACAGTGGAAAAAGTCACACAATATCCATTCCCCACTCCGCAAAGAGCCATGTAGGGGATGTAGGGTGTAGTGAATTGAAAGGCATTCTTACCACGGGACCAAAGGCTCGACATTGATAACATGTATGGGCATATTGATTACAGTCCGTGTACATGGTCAGCCAATAGAACCCTTTGAGTTTAATGTTCTTCATTTTATCCCCTACTTGATTGGCGTCGCATAGCCCTGAGTGGACCTCACGCATTATGGTTTTGGCTTCCTTTAGTGAGAAACACCGCAGAAGGACAGACTTGTCTTTTTCATAGACAAGCTTACATAATTGATCTCCTATCAACCGGTGTGGAGGGAGCCAACCATTTTTTATCTTGATAATTGACTCACACCAAGTTTCTTCCTCCATGGCACTGTCTTCTTCAATGGTGTGGTGTCGACCTCGTGAGTTCTAGGGCCAGATTCTTCATTTAGGTCACTTGGCATGAGAATCTTGGGTCCGACAGCTATATCCAGTTCCCTTTTGGGTGGAAATTTTATGGCGGAAGCTAACTTGACCAAGACATTTACTTGGGAGTTTTTGCTCCTAGAGACATGACTTATTTCAAAAAGGTAAAACTTCTCCTTAAGTCTCATTACGGCGGCATGGTAAGGGATTAGCTCCTACTTTCGGACATAATAGTAACCGATGACTTGTAGAATGATAATTACGAGTCTCCATAGACCTTGATACATCTGATGCCCATTTCGAGAGCTATTTGAAGTCCCACTATTAAGGCTTTGTACTCTGATTCGTTGTTGGTCAATGACTTCATGGGGGCACAAGAATTGTGTAGAACCCCTCTTCAAGGAGTCATGAAGACTCTACCAACCCCTGAGGTGAGACTTGTAGTGTCGTCAGCCTCTTTGACTATTCGGGAAGCACCACCGCAATAGACATCCCAGCATAACAAGTCAATTGCAAGAGCGTCCTCCTTTTTTTGCGGTGGGCCATCCTCAATTTGATTTTCTGCTCCTTGTTGGGGCAAGAGTGTTCCTCCATGATTGAATGATTTTTTCTTATTGATCTCATCTCTTCGTCATGTCTTGAGTCCCTCTTCTTAAATTGAATCATCTCATGTCAAAAAGATTAGATCTTAGACTTATAAATTTTAGCCTTGTTACTTGAGCTATAACTTTATTCTTTATGATTAGCCACTGCTTTTTAATTATTTTACTTCTCATAATCAGTATTTTGATATGTGATAAATTTATATTATTATTTTACTTTGAGATCACGTCACCCCGGTGGCACGTATCTGATTCTCGCAAAATCCTTTCTTGGTGAAGTTAGGACCCTCCATTAGGTATTCCTCCTGTCAGATTGAAACTTCTTCACTAAGGCCTTCGTAAGTCTCTGTGAGCCATATGAATGGATGGTGAGCTAGTTGTTGTTGATTCGAATGGACGCTAAGATCTAGAGGGGGGATGAATAGATCTACCCTCTAAAACTTAACTACAGTAGGTAAACTAGATGCGGAATAAATGAAAGACTACTGCAGAACTAAATTCAACTCACGGAGGAGCAAGTATGCGAGTGAACCAAAGAGATCCTAAACAATCATCTATGCGATATTGGAACAAAGATGCAACCACCACATAAGCAAGCGAATGATCAGACGGCACAAACCAATCGCAAAGAACACCAGTGATTTTAGGTGGTTCGGCACAAGCCTACATCCACCCCACACTCAAACCGAGTGTGACTTACTGCTGATTCATAGCTTCACTCTGCTGATCCACAACTTTGGGGAATAAATCCCTACAGACTGCTGATCCACAGCTTTGGGGAATCAATCTCAGACCGCTGAGCCTCACAGCTTGCTCCCACTGAGCTTTACAGTTTATGCTACCCAGAGGAATCCTCCTTTGCCGCTGGGCCTTACAGCTTGCCACAACCGCTGACTAACATCTTGAGAAACACATATTCAAAAGAGAAAAAGGAAATCAGAACTTAAAAACTAAAAAGAAACATTGTAGCTCAAACTGAGCAGACTGGCTTGGTTTTGAACCAGAAGCCAGAATCACAAACAGACGCCTGCCAGTATGTCAGGGCCAATTAGACCAACAACTGTTCAGAGCAGTGAAACAGTGAGTTCCAACAAAAAAGGTATGAACAAAGCAAATATAAAGTTAGAGTTCATACCTGAAGGATCCACCGCATTGCTCTCCCCCAAGCTGGCAGTGCGCCCTAGCAGTCCTAGGGCGAAAGGTAGCTCTGCACCATCAGGAGCATTCGACTCTGGGAGGTCTGTATCGGTCCTCATCCCAGACTCTTTAGCTCTCAAGTCGTCTTGATAGTCTGGGAGCTCCGTGTATGGTCCAGACTCAACAAGTTGGGAGAACATCCCTACAGAGGTCGTCACCTTGACAGCTGCATGATCCATGGCATGATAAATAAAAAAAAGAGTTGTGAAGCACAGATGCATGCATCCGAATTGACTGCTATTTTACCTGGGGTAGTTCTCAGTTCTCCGCTCTTAGGGGAACTCGGTGTAGAGGAAGGGAGGTCCTCACCATATGCGAAACTAGCAGCCCCTGTGCTCGATGAAGTGACCGAACACTCCCCATTGGTGGAATTAGAGGCTGGAGAGCCTCCCTAGCCAGAGGAGGGGTTGCCGCCCTCCCTGATAATAGGAAGACTGGGGAGGACTCAGAGATCTCCTACAAGAAATGTTATATTAGTAAAAATGCTTAGGGAGGCATGCAAAGAGGATTTATCTGAAGCCTAAGTGGTAGAAAACCTTTCCACATCAAGCAAAGGAGAGGCAGCGGTTACCGGCGTATAGTCATCGACAGGAGTAGTCGAGTCCTCAATATCAAAGGCAATATTTGGGTTGGATTCATCAAGAACTTGCCCCACCTCTACGAAGGCGTTCCCTAGGGGGGGGGGGGAAGCTTATTCCTACTCTAGCCTTGGGGGACCTACATTGGAGCAAGTTACTTATGATTTTTTAATATATCATGTAAATTGGGAATGCTATTCAAAAAAAAAATCAAAATCATGTCACTTATTGGCAGCATCCACTCTGGTGGGAGACTCTTCCCTGGGGCGAGAGGGGGGCCTCGTATCCTCCTTGCTGGACTAAAATTTTTTTTACCTCACACCCCTCAAATTCTAACACAGATTCTAAAAGCAATGTAAGTGATTAAGCAAACTCTCCCTCACCTCGATACAAATCACACTCGTGAAGGCTTAAAATTGTTAACAATCAATTTTCATGCACATGAAGGATTCACTTGTACTCCCGTTGAGCCCACACGAGATCGATATGGCGAAAACAAACCACACAGAAGAACACGCGATGTTTAGGTGGTTTAGGTCCACAACCGTGTCCCCTACGTCCACCCCCCACTGCGTGAGGATTAAGCTCCACTATAAGTGAGGCACACACACACGTGCCGTGAACACAGCACACACACACAAGCAGCCAAACTCGGCCGCACAGCCACACACACACACACGTCGCACAGCTCGCTACTAAACACGCAAAATGTTTTCTAAAGAGTTGTATGCACAAAAAGATGATCAAGAACGGATTAATCTAAGTGCAGAGATCAGAGAATAAGGTATTGAAGAGATTTGGCTCCCCCTTTCAATTCTTTTGATAGAGTTTCAGCTCCCTTTCTCAAGGTCGGAGATGGTTGCTTGAAGAACAAGCGGGTTGGAGCCCATCCACTAGTCCTTTCGCTCAAAACATGGAGCACTCTGCACGAACAGGTTGTGGAGGACGATTCTAGCTTTAAATCGTTGATCTCCAACGCTAAGATCATGTGGGAATGGGCAGGTTGGCAGCCGCGTGCTCCCTGCACAGGAAAAATCAGATAAGGCATGAAAAAACACTTTTCTCCCATTGGAAAAGAACGCCCTAATCTTAAGGTATTTATACCCAAGAGTAAGAGCGGGTTGGTGCCCATCCACTAGTCCTTTCACTCAAAACATGGAGCACTCTGCACGAACAGGTTGTGGAGGACGATTCCAGCTTCAAATCGTTGATCTCCAATGCTCAGATCATGTGGGAATGGGCAGGCTCGCAGCCGCGCGCTCCCTGCACAGGAAAAATCAGAAAAGGCATGAAAAAACACTTTTCTCCCCTTAGAAAAGAATGCCCTAATCTTAAGGTGAGAATGCCAGAAGAACAAGGGAGAGAGAGGGAGGTACATGAAGAGAGAGAGGGGGAAACCATGGGGGTTTTCCCCACTGTGGGTAGATATTAGGGTTTTTTTTGTTAAAAAATTTTTTTATTGTAAAAAGGTCTTAAAAAACCAATATTTTGATTATGCCATCATGATTTCCATGAAATTGCATATAAATGATAAATTAACATATATCTCACATAAAAGCCCATAAAAATCAACCAAAGTCACAGAAATATTTCGATTTCCAAATTTGAAAAGGATCTGAACTTCATGGGCCTTACAATCCCTCCCCCTTAAAAAAAATTTCAAGGAAACATTAGGAAGAAACAGGAGAGACATACCTAATCAAACAAATTCGGGAACTGCTGGTGCATATCGTCCTCACGTTCCCATGTAGCGTCATCACCAGAGTGGCGCTACTACACCACTTTCACCAGAGGGACCACCTTGTTCCTCAATCGCTGTTCGCGACGATCCTCAATTTGAATCAGATACTCTGGCATAGACAGGTCCGCTACCACTTCAGGCCACACAAAATCATCTAGAATGTGTGAATCATCTGGCATATATTTTCTCAACATAGAAATATGAAACACATCGTGGATCGCTCCCATCACCAGTGGCAGCTGAAGATGATATGCCACTTGGCCCACATGCTCCAGAATAAGAAATGGACCAATGTATCGAGGACTGAGCTTTCCACACTTCCCGAACCTCATCACGCCTTTCATCAGAGATATCCTCGCAAACACAAAATCTCCTAGCTCAAACTGCAATGGTCTTCTCCGTCGATCAGCATAACTCTTCTGTCGACTCTGAGTTGTCAACAATCTCTGCCTGATTAGCCAAACCACTTCTACACAATGCTGCACCAACTCAGGATGTAATGCCCCAGATTTTTTGGATATTTTTCAGATCAGGATCCGTAGATTTTCGATCAATTTCGGGGGTCTCGGATTGAGTTTTGTAGTTTACGCATGTTTTGTATAGGGTGAACCATTGTGTTCTCCAACTCCAGGACGTTACTCTTACAATTATCTTGTTTTAATGGGTGTGGACCTCTCCCACATAGTGCCATGACACATGTCTCTATTTGGATTCTCCAGCTCTATAATCTATCCTGAGGGGCAGATCTCCCTTCTGATCAACTTCGGAACCACTCCAATAGATGTGACATTTGTGGCCAACTTTACAGTCGTGCGAGGCATGACGGGCTACAATGTCATTATTGGCCAAGAAATTTTGGGCATACTAAAAGGGGTTCCCTTATCGTACCATCAAAAGTTAAAAATTTTCACTCCCCATGGAGTGGGGAAGTTCGAGGAGACCAAGGAGAATTCTGCTGGTGCTACTTGATTTCCACCAGGGAGAGAAATATGAAAGATGCCGCACCTAACAAGAAGCCTAGGATGGATGTGCCCGGGCCGAGTGAAAATGCATCTATAGAAGACCACTTTCTCATCCAAGTTAGCGACAGTCTGAACCGCACCCTGCGGATTGGCTCGCTACTGTCCGAGTATGAGAAGGAGACTTACCAGCGCTTCCTGGTGCCGAACTAGGATATGTTCTTGTGGTCCAAAAATGAGCTCCCCGATATCCTTTCATAGATAATCACCCACCAACTTAAACTGCATTCCAAATGTCGCCCGGTTCAACAACGCAGGAAAGACTGTAACCTCGAGTGACAAGTGATCATTCAGAAGCAAGTGAACGAGAAGTTGTGCTCCAGACTACTCCGACCAACCCAGTATCTAGACTGGGATGCCAACGTAGTCTTAGATCTCAAGAGCGGCGAGAAGTGGCAAATGTGTGTCAACTACACTGACCTTAACAAGGCCACTTCCAAAGATAGCTTTCTAATATCGTAGATCGACCAACTCATCGATGCGATAGCTGGGCAGGAGATGCTGAGTTTCTTGGACATCTACTCTGGATACCATCAGATCAGCATGCATGAGCTTGACCAGAACAAATGGCTTTCACCATCGACCATTACTTATATTGCTACACAAGGATGTCGTTCGGGTTAAAAAATATAGGAGCAACGTACTAGCATCTCATCGATCACATGTTTGACTCCCAGATTGGCCACAATATAGAGGTATATATCAATGACATAATCATCAAAAGCCTACATGCGACCGACCACTTGGAGGACCTAGCAGAGACGTTCACCACTTTATGACGATACACTATGAAACTCAACCTGAATAAGTGTGCATTTGGGGTGAAATTGGAAAAGTTCTTGGGGTTCCTGGTAACCCATCATGGCATTGAGGTTAACCCCGACCAAGTCAAAGTCGTATTGGAGTTGAAATGACCAATACATGTGAGGGACGTGCAGTGCTTCACCGGCCGCATCGCTGCCCATACTCGGTTCTTATCCAGAGATGTCGAAAGGTGCCTCTCATTCTTCCAATTAATGAAACAAGCCAAAAAGTCACCGGAGAAGAGATGGCACGTCGACTGGAACTAAGAGTGAGAGTGAGTCTTTGAGGATCTCAAAAGGTACCTTTCATCGCCACTGATTCTCTCTAAACCCCTCCTCGATGAGCAGCTACTCCTCTACTTGTCTATGACGTTGTGCACGCTTAGCATTGTGCTCGCCAAAGAGGACGTAAGGAGCATGAAGTCAGTCTACTATGTAAGTAAAGCTCTCCAAAGGCCAGAGTTTTGATATTCACGGACCGAAAAGTTCGCATTAGCCCTTGTCACGACTTAACGTAAGTTGCGACCGTATTTCCTCTCTCATACAATTGTAGTTCTAACTAACCAGCCCTACGTCAAATCCTCTACAACCCTGATGCATCGAGGAGACTGGTGAAGTGGGCCATAGAGTTATGAGAGTTCAACATAAGCTTCCGCCCGAGGACTGCCATCAAGGCCCAAGCTTTGGCTGATTTTGTCAATGAGTGCATGCTTCTCGATGAGGAAGGGGCCACGCACTCCTCTGGACCTGCCTGGGAATTATATGTGCTCGGATTCTCTTGTGCAAGTGGAAGCGAGGATGTGTTGGTTGTCTTATCACCTGACAGAGTCGAGTTGTAGTACGCCTTATGCTTCAATTTCTCGGCCATGAATAATGTGGCCGAGTATGAAGCATTATTGTCCGGCATCCGTATAGCAAAGCACCTTAGAGCCCAACACCATCGCGCATACAATGCTTCTTTGGTGGTCGCTAGCCAGGTTCACGGAGAATATGAGGCTCGAGAACTTGCCATGATAAAATACCTCTAGAAGACTAAAGAGGTCTCTTCAGGTCTCTCCCATTTTGAGGTAGTACATATTCCGAGAGCAGAGAATGTCCGAGTAGATGCCCTTTCTTGCATGGCCCCGTCTACGACGATGGTAAGCACTCGATCGGTTCTGATTAAAGTGCTCTAGCGATCAAGCATTGAGGAGCCCGAATCTCAAGTCAATACCCTCGACTATGAGCCATCATGGATAGATCTCATCCTTGACTATCTCTTTCACCAGTGTCTACTTGACGATCGCTCAGAGGCCAGGTGAGTATGGGCTCGAGTGACACATTTCTCACTGGTTATTGGACGCCTATTCAGGCTTTCACCGTCTTTACCACTCTTGAAACACTTGTTCCCCACCGAAACCAAGCAAGCCATTCGTGAGATCCATGAAGGACTATGTGGCAGCCATGTCGGGGGGCGAGCACTCATCAAAAGCTTACTCAGGCAAGAATACTGGTGGCCCACTTTATAGTAAGATTGCCTTGAGTACGTGCGAAGTTGCACCCAATGTCAAAAGTATGCACATTTGCATCATCACCTTGCAACGCAACTTCACACCCTAATGGATCCTTGCCCATTTGCTCGGTGGGGGGTAGAAATCCTTGGTCCCTTCCCAGAAGCTCAGGGAAGGAAGAAATTACTCATCGTCTCCATCGACTACTTCACCAAATGGGTCGAGATAGAACCTCTTGGGAAGATCACGGCTGAAGCATCTTGGAAGTTCATCATGCGCAATATTATATGCCGATTTGGGATTCCATGAATCCTCACACTATACAACGGTAGACAGTTAGATGGTGTTGTCTTCCGAGAGAAATGCTCAATGGGACATTCCCAGGTCAATGGTCTACTAGAGAATGCTAACATGACTCTCTTTCATGGCATCAAGACCCGCCTACAACAAGCTGGCGAGTCATGGGTGAACATTCCAAGCGTCCTGTCGGCACACCGCACTATTGCCTGAGCAACCATAGGGGAGTAGTTGAATATTGGTATCAGTTAAGGATATTGCTGACATTATGGATATATGATTTAGTATCGATGGTATCAGATTGATTATTAGTGATGTCTCATTTTATTACGCACTCTGTCGTTGTCGAAATTCTTAATACTCTGATTGACATGAATGATATAAACTCGTCGCGCTCTCCGGGTTCCTTCCACGCTCGGGACGTGACATCTCTCTCACTGTAGTCTTCCTCGTAATCAGTTTCCGTGGAGCATCTTCAACATAATTTATCAGCCAAAACATGACATTAGCATTGTTTTCAGCCCAATCATCAAACATGTCATCGTTGACATCCAGTCATGTGATTTTTACATTTATGTAGCCCACTTTTCTCCTTGCCTAGAGAAACATGTTGACAAAGGAGGACCATTCTACATAATTTCTCTTGTAACTTTACGGGAGCAATCTGCAGGGAGTGGCTGTCATTATGTGAAGGCAAGGGGATTTTCTTTGCCGCAGATGTCTACGTTGGTGCAAAGGTGTGTCTGCTATCCATTGGAAAAGAATCCGAGGAAGACGACATGCTGCTCGCTGTGCGGTAAAGTCCCACTTTCTTGAATGCCCAGCAACCCCCCTAGAGTCCTTCTAGGGCTGTGAACCTAGGAGAAGAAAAGAGAGAGGGTCACGAGGAGAGGAAGGGGCGCAGCAGTAGGCAGAACTGGACGACTAGAATTCTGTCCGGCCTCTGAATCTTAGAGTTTCTGGCCTCCTTTGTAGGCCAGCAGGGGTTTGGACAACAGGTCTGGTCAGCAAAAGATGGCAGCAACCTAGAATTCTGATGTCTAGGGTTGCGCAATTCAGTCCACAGTTTCCAGAGATGGCAGAAAACAAAAAATGGATGTCTAGGGCTTGAGAGTGCTGCCCACGGTGCAGAGGGGTTGAGCAGCCTTCAAAGTGCTGTCCACGGCCTCCAGAGATGGCAGGGGGCAGTCCGCGGCCCCCAAAGGGTTAGTCAGCCTTCTGGTGCAGTCTGCATGCAACAGGTCTGCTGTTCAATCTTCAGAGATCCAGCGGCAGCCTTCAAAGAGCTGATCGCCGGCAGTAGGGTCAAGGCAGTAGAGATTTCGCAGGTCCCCAGGGTTCGTATCAATGCTCTGATACCATGTTGGACGGAAAGAAGAGACGAGAAGCCCAAGAGAGTTCCTGCGGTTCCTTTGGGGATGCCAATCCCTTGGATAACCACAGCCCTCAACTCTCTTCTGTATTATACCATGTAGGAAGGAAGGAAAGAAGAGACGAGAAGCCCGAGACTGAGTTCCTGCGGTTCCTTTGGGGATCCCAATCTCTTGGATAACCACAGCCCTCAACTCTTTTCTGTATTAAATAGGACGGTCAATTACATAATGTTTAGGACTCGCCTCTCCCTCTGTGTGTGTGCGTGCGCGCGCGTGCATGCACACTCTGAGCTGGCCAGCCTCCCCTCTCTGCATTGAGGCGAGCCACACCCTATTACTGCTCCAGCTGCTCCATCCAGCCATGTTGCTGTGCTACCATGTTACTATTGCATTACATCAAGCTGATACTTTAAATGTATTAACGCACTACATCAAGCGAATATGTACAACCTTGTGCTATATAAAGAATGTTTCAATTTATAAAGATTTCATTTATTATATTCAAAATTGCAACACCCATTCTCGTTATGTATGTTCTCAGGGTTTCACGCACCGATCCGGTATGCTATGAACCACACGTACCGGATCATAACAGAGCAAGTTCGGCATGTGCAGGGAGTGGGATGCAACAGGGACATTGGGCACCGCACAGAACCGTGTTTCCCGCTGGACACGAGCAGTTCATAGTGGGACTAGATTCGGTACGTGCGGGACGATCAGCTCGTGTCAGTTCGACGTTAAAAGCCGAGGCAGGGGCGGGGGTCCAACACATCGGCAGAGGGGCGGTGTCTTCAATTTTCCGGCGTTCAGGTGACAGTTAAAGGCGACAGGGGAGGGCAACTTCCAGTGAGGTCCAACAATCTCCGACTGCGGCGAGGTATTTTTAATTTTTATTCTTACTTTCACTCTTAGTTTGAAGATTGGGGGATAGGGAGCAGCTCTGGCAGCTGATCGGGCCTCCCCCCGGTGAGATCTAGCGGCGTTGAGGCGGATTAGCCGCCCCGTGTGTAGATCCGTATACGCTCAAGCCGGCCGACGGCGGAGCACTACTAGATCTGCACACGGGGAGGCTAATTCAGCCTCCGCCAGGCTAGGTCCGACGGCATTGAGGCGGAAGGGAAAGGGGTCTTGTCACCCATGTGTAGATCCAACTGCACTCCAGCCGGCCGATAGCGTAGCACTGTCGGATCTGCACACGGAGCAGCTAATCCGACCTCCCCCAGCCAGATCCGACAGCGATGAGGCGAATGGGACCGCCCCATGCGGAGATCCAGTTGTGTTTCAACCGGTTGACAACGGAGCACTGTCGGATCTGTGCACAGGACGGCTGATCCCCCCCCCCCGGGGCCAGATCCGGCGGCGGTGAGGCAGATGGGGTCGTCCCATGCGCAGATTCGACTACGTTCTGACAAGCGAATGGCGGAGCACTGCCGGATTTGTGCACAGGGAGGCTGATTTGGTCTCCCCTCGATCAATAGATGACAGAGCGCTGCCGGATCTGTGTAGAGACTAGAGAGGATCCAACGGGACTCCGATGTCGGCCGACTAAAGCCTGCTGCATCAATGCAGAGGGACGCTCGATCCATTTTCTTCACCACTAGATCTATTATCCTCGCCGCCAAATCCGCGAAACAACAGTGTATTAGCGTAGAGTTAGACTTGTAAAATTTGTTCGATAGTCATGTCCTAGAAATTATATAGCAATTTTCTATTGTTGATCTATTTTCTATCCCATCCATTTTCTATTGCCGACGTCTATTTTTTATCCCGATCCCCGATCTGATAGATCTGGCTGGCATACATTGTGCGATTGAACCCCCCTTGTACGTTGAACTTGTCCATTTAACGCTATCAATGGCCATGTTCTAGAAATTGTCCCATTTAATTTTACTTATAGTTATTAAAATCAGCCATTTGTGTCGGTAGTTTTGGGCCTTTTGGCTTAATTGCTAAACTTGTCTGTTTTGACTTATTTGTTGATTCTTGATTACACCTTTTTCAGGTTTTCAATGTGTTGTAGTCAGCTAATTAGAAGGCGAGTGGGTAGGTTGGTTCTTCATGGGGTATTTTGATATTCATTACTTTTTATTTTTTTTGATGGGAAATTGCTTAATTCGTGAATTTAGGTTGCACATCATGTATTATATTGCATAGATACCGTTATACTCTTTTTGAACATCTAATATGTTTATGTTGGATATTGTCTAATAGATGCCTCCCAAAGAAAGAGTGAATGACATAGGATGGCAGCGTGGAGTCATGTTTGATGGCAAATGACATTCGTAGCGTTGTCACTATAGCAAAGAAGAACACAGGGGAGGAGGTGTCTCTCGGTTGAAGAAGCATTTGGCAAGAGGGGCAGGTGGGGGATACTCTGAGCTTGCAAGTTGTTCAAGTGCGCAGAGATGTGAAACTTGCGATAGTCAGGCACCTACGAGAGAAGAGAGTTGAGATGCAATAGAAGGAAAAAAAGAAGAAAACGGAGGAAGAGACGATCGGCAGAAGAGTAGTTGGTAGTGACAAGGAAGAATGTACGTGGATAGGCAGCGATGAAGATGTGCAATGGCAGACTTGACAACCTAATGTGTATGTCACGTTGAACGATCCATGTGAAGCACAGTTCCGTGAGGCATTACACTTGAGCAGTGAAGAGGTAAGACACTTGGAGGAGACTGCTGCATGAAATCGTCATAATGTAGGAACTAGAGCATCAGGAAGTGATTCTTCATCTATTGCTCGACAGCCACGGGGGATCATGAGTTTCTTCACCGGTGAGTTGGGTTTGCAAAGAAAATGGACACAAGCAATCAACATTGAAGATGTGGAGTCACACGCACTATCTCGAGAGCTTGGTAAGCAAATAAGGATGGACGATGCCTATTGTAGTAAGTGATCAAAATGGAAATTGGGAAGGGCCGTTGCAAAATGGTGGCACCACGCGAGATTGTCTTTTAATACGGCCAAGTCAATGTTTTAAGAAGCACAACACCTTGGGTTACATGTACAACTGCCTATAAAGAGAGAGTTGTTCGACAAATGCCTTGATGACGAAGTTGCTGAGATCAAGAGTTATGTAGACCTTTTCAAATAGAAATGGAGCAAGTATAGAGTTACACTGAGTGATGGATGGTCAAGCACCACTAAGTAGCCTGATCAACTTCCTTGTATATTGTGACAAACATATGTTCTTTCACAGGTTGATGGATGTCTCAAGTCATGTTCACAATAACTAATACATTTTGTCCTTAATGGAGGAAGTGGTGACTGAGATTGGCGAGGAGTACATTGTGCGAGTGGTCACAGATAGTGGGTCAAGTTATAAGAAGGTTGGAGAGGAGTTGAAGATCAAGCAGCACCTTTTGTAGACTCCCTGTGCAGGACACTGTGTGGACCTTCCGTTGAAGGAGATTGACAAATTTTGCGTTGTCAAGTATGTAGTAGAATCGGCACAGAAGATCACCAAACACATTTACTATCACACACTTGTATTGGCGTGAATGAGACAGCATTGTGGTGGTGAACTGCTGAGGCTTGGCATTACACGATCTGCTACTAACTACATCACATGGTAGAGCTTTCTAAAACACAAGGATGGGTTGAAACGAATGTTTAGGGGTGAGACTTGGCTGAGTTATTCTTTTGTTGTCTTACGTGAAGAAGTGAAAGCGGGAGGGATTGCCAACACCTTAAACTGTTGGGATAGAGTAAGAATATTAGTTGCATTGATAGAGCTATTGTATGAAGTTTTGAGATGTGTGGATGGGGATAGAGTGCCAACCATGGGGTTGGTGTACTCCAAGATTGAAGTTACAAAGCGGAGGATCTTTGCAACATCCCAGAAATATGGTCCCACGTTGTTACAAATTGTGAAGGATAGGTGGGACAGGCAGATGAGTCGCGATCTATACATGGTAGGTACATATATGTGTAAATGTATGTCATTGTCACTTACATGATATTATTATTTAGTTAGTCTATGGTGATTGCAGTATACTATCAACACCCGACCTTCCAGTATGATTGAGGCCTTGCTCATGATGATACTTTAATAGAATCTATTAACATTGTGGTGGACAGATTGTCTCGCACCTCAACAAAAGCTACTGATACATTGAATGAGTTATGGTTGGAAATTTTACTTGGTTTTTATACATCATGTAGGATGGCAAAATGGTCATTTATGTAAGCATTTATTCGTGCATGCTGATGAAAATATTTTGAGAGGAATTGGTTCTTTTGCCAACCCTAATGCCATTATCAGTCGTGACAAACTTGATGCGGGTAATTTAAACGTGCAATGCTGATGCTTTAATAGAGGAGCAATACTTCTCACATGCTGCACAAGATATTGACCATGGTGCTCCCGCACCAGAGGCGAGACGAGAAGTTGACTTTGTCATAATTACTATGAAAGTTCAGTCGCAGACAGTAGCAGCTATCAAGACATACTGTCTGATTTTGAGAGATTGAGCATACATGACTCAAGTTCTGACTTGAGTATGGACGGTCATGATAGCAGCACAACCATGATGACTATTCATAGAGTAGCAATGCATTGTTCCCATCGTACCCATACCCTTAGAATTATCTTTTGATATCGCCACATGACTATGGATATGGTCACCTCTCAGCTGCATGGCTACCGTCGGTCGTGTATAGTCATGGTCCCCGAAAGTATGAGTACTATGTACCATTATACATCAAGAACTATGAGGGTTCCATGTCCTATGCAGACTCTTATCCTACTTGGAGACCACGTATAACGTTTGGTTGTTTGGAGATGGGAGTAGGTAGATTTTGAGCCAATATGAATAGGAGTAAGTATGTTTTGCATATATTCGTATCTTACTTTCAAGTCATTATTTATTTGTTCATGTCTTAACTTTTGCACTTGCTCTTCAATTAACTAATATTGAATTATTCAACACTTGTAGTTCATCATGGACCGACGACGTCATCCCGCATGGGACCATGGGTACAGTGTTGAGGGTGATCGGCATGTGTATTGTAGATATTGCCCACGTTGCGTTACTAGCATACACAAATTTACAGAGCACTTCGCGGATGTGGGACGAGATTGTCCTCTATGTTCCTCAATTCCACAGGATGTCCGAGATTACTTTCGAATAGCATTACAAGACAGCTATCTCTGCGGCAAGGGACACGGGGCTACATTCTCCTCCACGTCCAAGGTTCCATCACAACCAGCACCGGTCCAACCAACATCCTCCACATCTAGGGTTCTATCACCACCAGTACTAGTCTTATTGGCAGCAGATGATAGGGAGGCATGCATAGATGTAGTCAGAGCTTTCTTTAGACGATTTCATATACCTTCCACTGCCGTACATGAGCCATTATTTGGGCAGATGGTTTCATTTTTTCAGAGTCATCCACATACAACTCCATCCATTAGGATAGAGTTAGAATTTACATGTCATGAGCTATATGTATGTGATTCTGTCTGGGACACCTTTAAGTCGGATGAGTCAAATGATTGACCTTGTATGATGTATCTATTTTTATGAACTGAGTATTAATTATGTATCTGATTTTTTGACATTATCTATTTTTCTATTTGAGCCATTTTAAGGGGCACGCCGGTGAACGGGGCACCGTATTAGCTCCGTTTGGTTGCCGAGGGCTAGCCGATGAGTCCGGGGATGATTCCGGAGGTCACAGTTGATGACTTTTTTTGTCGCGGTTCTTGAAAAACCTTGACAGGGCATTGACGTAGCTCTCGGCACAATGCACGGCCTTAGTCAAAAATTCATGTTTATTTGGCTCGAGCATGCGAGTTTTCCATTGACACGGCCTTCGGCCTTATAATTTGTGCTTCCGGCTCGGCCTGACTCGTGCTCGAGGTGGGATGGCATGACATCTGAAATAATTTGGCCCTGCCTGGACGATCATTCAGCCACTGACGGACCACCTATGGCGAGAAGCCGAACCTGTGCCAGGTGATTGGGGTCTTCTGCTGACAGAGTCTTTGGTTCCTTGTTATGAAGAGCCAATGGCGTTCTTCCCCCTCAGGAGAGTCTTCATTCAGGTGGCGAGCCGTAGGGTAGACCGTCGTCCTTGGTCGTGCGACGGGTGTAGGGTAGCGGCACGACAGAGTCGATGCCGGATCATTGGGCAGGCTTGGTCGTACTGCCGGTTAGTTATGGATTCATCTCGATTCTCCTGAGGTGAAGTCCACGGTGTTCATTCCAGGTGACTTGAGGCTCTGGCAGCTTGAGAAGTCTTCAGCAGGTTGATCTTCATCGGCTTCTGTGCTTCACTGGGCTGTATCATTCATCTTCGCGGCTTGATCACCGTCCATCATATTTTGAGAGCCAACAAATGCCCCCCAGCCGTGGGGGTTGCAAGCGAGGCACGAGTGCAGCAGGACCGACAGATGTGCTTCGTTCGGACTGATCTCCTCTGGTGACGGAACTCAGAATGGCACTTAATTTCGGCGTTGGATGCTAATCCAGCGCGGTCGGAAGCTTGAACAGTGTCATTTAAACGGCACGCCCTTGCCTTTGATGTTAAAATGGCGGCGCGGGACGCAGAGGAAGAAGACGTTTCACCCAGGCTGGTTCCGAAGTATCCGCGCTGCTAGGCCGTATGCCTTCTGCGGATTTTGAAAATATTTAATTTTTTGGATTTGACATATTTGATTTTTTTGGATTTGGAAAATATTTGATTTTTTATATATTTTGAACTAGCGCCGTCCTGGCAATGAGGGTACTCCCTATTCCATTAAGAGTCTCCCGAGGCTGGCGTGTATAAAGGGTGGCAAACCTTGGCTAAGCACTTCTCACCTACGTAACAGTGCCTCTCCTAGGGCCATACCTGGGTATGCTCTAGTCCTTTGAGGGAGAAATGGAAGAAACCTTGGGGGTAAGCTCAACATAGGGGTAGAAGTTTTTTAGGGCTTGAATCCCTCTCATGACAACCCATTCAAAGATTTGGTCTATTGTGCCGGGACTTTGTGTCCGTCATCGAACCTCCATCCACTCGAGGCACGCATACGACTGGGCTCATGACGTCCAGCGGGGAAACTGTACTGCCACTCTTTCCATGCCTAGTTTTTTTATTTTTCTTTCTTGGAGCAATTTGAGATTTAGACTTTGTACTTTGTTTGACGTTGCTGACTTTTTACCTTGATTCTTGCTCCTTTTCTTTTTGATTGATTTTTCTTTTACTTGTGGAATCGGGTCATAACGGACTGCCCCTATTTGAGACCTCCTCTTGTTAGGGCCTCTAGATTGGTCATCTCCCCCTTATTCACCCCTTGCACTTATGCGCGGCCGAAGAGAGAAAAGTAGGGACCTTTGCTTCCCCTAGGCATGGCCACAGGAGAGACGATGTCACCCAGTAGAGGAAAAACCTGACTAGAGTTGCCGTGTAGTTTGTGATTACCGCGCTCGGGATCCTCCTTTGTGGTAAAGGGAAGAGACACCTCGTTGCCAGGTTGGCACTAGCTTGACTCTAATGAATGAAATACTTAAGATACAATCCATTCCAAGCGTGAGACAACTCCTTACCTTCTACATTAACTAGACGATACGCATTCCTTGGATAAGCCTCTCTAACGACGAATGACCCTTCCCAGTTAGGTTACAATTTGGACCTAGGACCTCCAAACCTAATGAATTTACGTTTCAAAATCATATAACCTGCAACAGAGTCCAGTCCAACAGAAAGTATAGTCTAAAGCAGTAAAACATACCACATGCCAAGTGAACACTCGGCCCGACAAGCTGACATCTAAGGATCTCCACGCAACACCCTCAAACCTCGAGAACGAACCACCGCACCTGAAAAGTAGGGATGAGTCTCCAAGCAAAGACTCAGTAGGGGTCCCGCGGAACTCCAATCAAGAAAAATAACAGCGGAAAGGAAAGCTACGCTAGTTAAGCAACAACAACGACAGGAGGAGTACAATGACGATGAAGGGGACAGTTGTACTAAACCGCAGAAGCCAATAACTCACGACAGTAAGGCTACTCCTACCGACAACTAAAAGGGAAAATCCTGATCTCACAATCGGGAACCAGACCACTCTAACACCAGACCTACCGAGGAAACACTCACGGCAACCTGACCGCAGAAGCCTGCCTACACAGGCACGACCAACCGAGACCGCACAGTCCCACACTAGAACGGCGAGGCCTCGGTAATCCCTACCAGCACCTCTGGCCACCACCTCGGGAAAACACGCTGGAACGGTCCAAAAGCCACGTCTCGCAGATGAGAAACGGAACCCAAAAATAGGAGACTCACGACTCATGTGACAGGAGTACCTGCCCACTAGAAGCACAGCCGGATGCGCCCCCTGACGACTTACACCGCGCCGCAGTGTCTCCCTACTCACCCCAAGCAGAAGCTGAGACACACACACAAGTAACATTGACAAGGGTCTAGTCAGGGTCGTACTCGTCAGCACGCATCCGAAGTCTCCGACCACGTGTGCACACACTGACTGACTGCGCTACACCAGGCCCTCTAGCTGGTTCTTACTCCCGGCCCGAACTCGAGCCGCCATAGTAGGAGGCCCAGGCAACCAGCCTAAAGCCGTCTCTCTTGGGTAGCCTCACCACCACTCTATGGTGGGACCACACACATGTCGGAAGGCTATGACTAGTGGGGAGTCACTGATGTGACCACTCTTCGAGGAGAAACCCTGAGAACCGCACACGCACCCTGCATGAAAGTCACGCAATTTATTTCAACTAGCTATAAAGAGGGCTGCATTTTGAAAAGAGGGGCAGATCTATTCACCCCTCCCCTCTAGATCCACCATCCACCACTCAACAGTGGAAGGCAAGCAAACGGCCGAGGGAACATCAGAGAAGGCGATTGGCCATCGGACATCAGAGGTAGGCCGACCCTAAAAGCCCCATTTTTAATTATTTTTTTAGTGTATGCATGTGGGTAGAATGGGGTTAGGAATGGTCATGGAGACCCATGAAAGCATTGTAGGGCCTTTTAGGGCCATCCCACAACCTTGGAGGAAGAGATGAAAATCAGCCACCACGGCTAGGGCCATGCGGTCCTTCCAGCGACCGCATGGTGCCTAGGGGGTCTAGGACTAGACCGTCTGAGGAAGGAAAACGGTCTAAGGATGACTATTTGGGCAGCAAGTGATTTTTTTTAATTTTTTTTTGTGCAATGAATTGTCATGAAATGTTATAAAATGACTGACTAAATACTCTAAATGTATGCATGGGAAGAGACGGACGTGGATCTCATGGCTACAGGTCCGGGCAGTGTACCAGGCACTCTCGGACTACCAGAGAGAGAGGTTAGCAGTGATATAAGTTCCTGGAGATCGAGGTGATGAGGATAGACACGGCTCTCCTGTACGCATTACACGAGAGATGGGATGCAGTGAGCCGAGCGTTCCTCTTTCCATGGGGACACATGATCCCCACGCTCGAGGACGTGGTGAGGATCACGGGGCTTCGGATCCATGGAGCACCGGTGATGGGGACTACCTACGCCAAATACAGAGAGATGGCGAGGGAGCTGCTGGATCTGGAGCTGACTCGACCGGGACATCACTCGTCGATACTGGCAAGGGCGACACTCCAGGAGAGCTTGGGACTGAGGGGAGTGGCGATAGCCGTGGGTGAGCTATCGGAGGAGCACCTGGGCCGACTGACAGACCAGGCGAGATAGAGAGTGGCTGTGAGACCGGGACCGGAGCGAGATATAGAGCTGCGCCACTTCTTGATGTTACTATTCTGGAAGCTTCAGTTGAGCATCCTGTACATATACAAAACATTTGAACAACATAGCAGATGATGTGAATACTACAAATGATCACATTACAAAATTTATGCAGAAAATACTAATGTTAATAAATACTCTCTTTGTTTTCATGTCATTTATGATTAGTGTTATGAAGACATGTTCTCGCTAGATATAAACATCGGATTTGAAATATCTGTATAGTACTTGGTCATGATATCTATCTATCCATAGATATGGTTATAGTAAGCTCGTGGCAGCCTCCAGATGTCATAAAGAGTTGACAGATATGGCTTGGGTGAAATGAGCAGAGTTATATGCACAAGAATGCTTCTGGCATCATTTGATGTGTGAAAAGACTAGCACACGACTCCCTCCGATAACTCGTCATTTATTTTGCATGGTGTTTAGGAATACAAAAGCTATGGCTTTCTTGCAACATATACCTTTGCATTTTGAATTGGAATGTGGGAAAGAGTCAGAAGGGAGAGGGCAGGCCTGCACCCCCTCCCTCTCAAGTGTTGGGAAAATCCTTGTATTAGTCACATTTACAATTTAAACATTGCTAAGACCTATTTGTTTTCCCCTTTTGCAAGACGTATTCTTGGTTTGGGGGTTTTGGGTTGTGTTTGGGCATCATTTCAAAGGTAGGAGTGATGGGCTGAGTTGGACTCATCCAAAAGTCTACACATTTGATGGGAGAACTAAAAGGGCAGCAAAAAATCTAGGTGGTGTTGTATATAAGCAAGAATGAATTATGAGTACATGAGACTTATCGAAGAAAAATTATGAGTACATGAGAAATTCTCTACGTTGCAAGGATCAACAAGTAGTTGAGGTTGATAAAATCAATTATCATCATTGGTAATGACCTTTCCTATCCATATCAGCAAGGATCTACTTTATATTTCTAAGTTCATCGTAAGACATGATCAGCTTGTCAATCTTACATAACTCATTTGCCGGTGTTCTTTAATTGGTTTGCAGATGGCGGCGGCTACCTTCTGTTGTATGACACCAGTTCTGAGTTGAAACCTTCTTTTGTCAGACAATCATAACAGACTGATTGTGATGGAAACCTAGGAGACCCAACAAAAAGGACATATCTAGCAAAGAAAACTCCAAGAAGGGGTAGGGGCAAAGCACTAAATAATGTTTCTAGCAATATCTCAGATGAAACCTCAAGCAAGGTAACTCCGACAAGCAACAACCTGATCAGAAGTCTAAAGCAGAAGGCTCCAAGCCAAGTCCCAAGCAAAGCCAGAAAGGCCAGTCCAGGAAGAAAGCTCCAAGCAAAACTATAAGTGAAGACAAAAATAAAAGCCTGAAGGAAAAAAAAAGATGAAGTAAAATCACTGGTGGAGCCAAGAAGGTAGATTCAAGGGGGACCTCTATCTTTTCCCTTTCCAATTACAACACTCTGTCAGTGGAGTCTATCCCAAAACCGTCAGTTTTCGAACCTCTTGAGGCTCCAAAATGCCAACCTGACATCAAGCTATCTATGCATGGGATCCAACCCATGCTTTAGTACCAAATCGGTGTTAAACACCAACATATTACTTGAGCCGCCAATTTTGGGTATTGTTCCATTTCGGGCAATTATGCTCATTTTCTAGTAACACAAAGCATTCTTCAGGCCTAAACCCGTGCTTGTGACACCAAACCAATTTCGGCATCAACCTCTCTCCCCGCTGTCCACAGGGAGGTTGTAAAATTCCCTATCAGATTTTATCCCAAAAAAAAGAAAGAAGAAAAAAAGGAGAAAGAGAAAGAGAGGAGCACTCTTGGCCCAGGCCCTTCAAGACAGAAGCTCAAAGTGAAAATTTCATCTCGGGAGGGACGAATTCCACCCAACTCAGTCGTCAAATAGTCAGTCCTCTTGAATTAAAGTGCAAGCCAAGGAGGAGAAAACAAGAAAGAAGCATTTGAAGAGAAACTTAAAGAAACAGAGTTGAATAAGCAATTACCATGGAAATCCCTAGAAAAGAAAATCCCTCTGTGAAGAATTGCAAAAGAGGGAGCAGTCCTTCTTTTCACTTAATGAAAAGTATGTGAAACTGAAGTTGCGTCTATTATATGATCACCTTAGTTACTTAAATATTACCATCATGTTGATGTGAAGATACCTACTAGATAAGTGTGCTCATTCCTACTTTTCCATCTTTTTAAAGAAATTCTAGCAAGTCAGATTCAGACTATACAAGTGGCGGATCCGAGAGTGATGAAGTTCGAGAGAAACCATAGTTAGCTGAGTCATGAGTCATGTTATATAATTTTCTCTTTATTGAGTCAAGTATGCCAAAGAGTCAAGATCTAGTGATGATGTAAACTTTGATTATTATTATTCAATAAAAGTTGACTTTTGAGTTATATTGCCTTGTCTTCACTCTTATTTTGTGAATGTTTAGCACTTTGATTATCTTTCTAGTGTGAGGCTTATCTTGTCAGCTGTTCACATCCTCGATTTGCTTCCAATGTACATATATCTCGGGGCGTGACACAGGGCATAGACTAAGATGTCAGTGGACACATCCAGCCTTACTTTTGGTGGACTGGTACTCCCGTCACGCGACCCGTGACTCGAGGTTTGGTTTCTCATCTCCGAGACGTAGCTTTTTGGGAAGCTTCTATGTGCTTTTCCAATGTAGTGATCTTGGGTTGGGCCTTCATCTGTGAGGATGGGCCTCCACGAAAAAGGTGTCGTGGTGTTTCTTCTCATAGCATAGCCAGGAGTCCCCTGACTGTGAGATCGAGGTTTGCTTTTCTTGCCATTAGGAGTAGCTCGTAGGGCCGTGGTTCAGCCACCGCGGTTACTATTCTCGTTACGGCTGTTCCTTCTGCCATTAGTGTTACTGCTATTGTTGTTCTTGCTAGCACTATTGTTTACTATCGCCATTTTGTGGTAGGGTTCCATGGGACCCCTACTAAGCCAATGAGATGAGGCTCACCCCTATCTTTTTAGGTGTTATAGTTCCTCCTCGAGGTTCGGAGGTGCAGCGTAGAGGTTCGTAGTTGCCAGCTCGCTGGGCCGGGTGTGCACTCGGTGTTAGCGTATGTTCCTTTTCCTTATAGACTGTACTTTATTGGACTGAACTATGTAGTTAGTTATTTAATTAAAGATGTAATTTTATTTAGGGACAGCCCACTCGATGAAGATGCCCCTCATGTCTATGGAACAAGCCTGGTGACACAAAATGCAGTGTCGAAGGTCAAATCTAGATGAACTCAAGTAATCTGACACAGGTTTAGCACATGGTGGAAACCACTCAAAACTATAAACTAGGGTTCCAAGATTTTGGAATCGACATTCCTGAGGTGCTATGTTAAATTGGAGATAGTGTCGAGAGTTGAACCACCACCTGGGTTAGTTTGGAGCTAACAAGGCAATGAAGTTGACTAAAGCACCCCTTAATGGCAAAGGTGAATAGACACACCCCTTCTTATGCACTGAACCGGCACACTATCGCTCTGCTCAGTGAAGTGGCACAAGCGGTCACACCCCTCCTTAAGCAGTGAACTGACACGCCACCCCTCTGCCAGTGATCTGGTGCACGCAGTCATGCCCCTCTTCATGTGGTGAACTAATACAGACAACTCCAATCGGTGCACCCCTCCAGCAAAAATGGTGGACCGGTGAATCGGTGCCATGCCCCGCTATCCCTTCGAATCACCGATGCCCTATTTTGCCCTATAAAATGGCCCGTTTGAGCACCACAAGAAAAAGGGTGAGGAGATAGCAATCAGAAGGATAATTGGAGAGCAGAAGAGAGCCTAGAGAGAAAAGTCTACAAGGGAGAAGAGGGAGCAGAAAGTTTGAATGACCCTTCCCAATTCCAGCCTTCCCCTGTTGCAGCGTTGTGAGCGGAGTGACCTCTTGTTCTACTTTTAGGTGGGTTTCCTCTGTAATAAGGCCCAAAAGGGCCAATATTTCTCCGCTCTTCATCCTTCAGTCAAGTTGGTTCCCCTTCTGTAGTTCTATAGCTTGTTTTTTGTAATAAATGGCACTGATGATGCCCTCGATTCGAAGTGAATAAAGATCTTCAAAGCCCTCTGGGCGGTTTTCTTTCTTTCCCTGTTTACTGTTTGCATTTATGTGTGAATGTACACAATGTTAAGAGCTGTATGTCGTCTAGTTTGCCTTCTTTGGCCTTCCTTTGCATAGTCTATGTGATCATAAAATAGAGATAGGTATGTCAGTCCGGCTGCCAAAAATCTAGCGAGATGGAGAAGAGTGACATATTCCGGAGAAGTGATTCGTGCCCTTCTCTCATGGGTCTCTCTGGTTTTGGCTTCGGACGAACTTGAGCACACCTTAGAAGATATGAAAAGCCCCTTGGATATTTTATGAAAACGCCACCAACAGACGCTCTAAGTTTGTCAAGCTATATATAGACATCAAAGTGCCAGTTTGCAACATTTTTGTGAGGGTTGTGTCAGAAACTACTTGTTTGTTTCTCCCTCAGCCACAAGTTCAATCTCAAAACCATACCCAAACATCATAACTATGACCACTCTGCATGCTAACACATCATACAAAGGTAGAAGATTAATGTAATGCTGATGTGATCAGAAAACTCATACAGGCAAGTAAAATTAAAGGAACGGTAGAACCAACCATATCTACAATCCAGAGATCACATGAACTGGCCAACCCAAGGCTAGCTAGAGATGAACTTCCATGAGAGACGACGCACTGGGAATTGAAGAGGCAGTGCATGGTGATTATTGCCTGAGAAGCAGACCGGAGTGAAGTGTCTGAAGCAAGAGAAAAGAGGGGAACGACACTGCAAAAGTGCAGCATGGGGAGGAGAACCATTCCTTTGATTTGAACTCCACCTGCCCGTGCCAGAACACAACGGGTTAACCACCACCACACCCACTGGTTTAATAATAGTTCCGGCATTTCCTCCCTTTGGGAACTGAGAGTATTTACCTGCCGTCGTCTCCTCTCCTGGTGCCTCTGTCGCCTTTCTATCGTCTGGGGGTGCAGGAACTTTAACGCCCCACGCCCTCCCCAGGTTGCCATTTAATGGAACTGCTCCTGCCGGTGCCTCGGGAAGGAGCTCCTTCAGAGAACCTGCACGTGTGCGACAGTCCTCCGTACACCTCCCCCCACAACCACCACCATTGCACTCCAGTTAAGGGAAGACGGGAAGTAAAAGAGAGGTGAACCCTGAAAGACAAAACACCCATAAAACTCTGAAGCTTGCATCCACTGGAGAAGTTGGGGATAAAACCTCGAACAGAGAGAGAAAACTCTTTAAACTTCTGAAATCGAGCGGTTGAACGGTCGCCTGATAGACCACCCATCCCTTTGAGCAGCTACCTATATGCCATCTATCCCTATCGATGGAAATTAAAACAAATAAGAAATATAATCAAATTATCCATCAAACTGGCCGACAAATTCGCCGCTGGACTCTCATAGATAAATGACTATTCCTAGACCATTCATCCACAAGAGCGGCCAATGGCCAACCACTCTTCTATTGTCGGTGGAAAACCAGAATAAATAAGATAAATGGATAATTATCTGAAAACCAACGACCTTAGGACTCTGGGACATGAATGGCTAAGCATATACCGCTCAATGACGTTGAACGGCTATACCCAGACCGCGTGTCAGCTTGTCAGTGGAAATTTAAAAAAATTAACTAAATATTCAATAAATATATGGATGGGCTAATATCAACAGCTCATGTGTTGAACGGTCGGACGATTGACCGTTTATGCCTGGGCACTTGAAATCCATAAAAATGTTAAATTAAGCAAAATCTGAGCCCATTAAGCCCTGAATTGAAGCAAACCTAACCAGGGAAGAATGCTATCCATAAAATAAGCCCAAAAGTGTGTCAGAACATAGCCCAATGAGTAATGGACAACTCGAGGCATCAACAATTGGGAGTAAGAGAAATGACTCAACTTATCGGCAAAAAACAGGTGTCAACAGCCCTGACCGCTATTCATTGTTTGACGGTCTCCTCGAGACTACTACTTCCAGGGACGGTCCATCGCAAGATCGTAACTTGGAACCGACTTAAGGAGACATATGGCGGTCTCCAGAGGACCGCCTCATCAAGTGGTGGTTCCTGGTAGGACCGCTACTTCGTCCCGAGTGCGAAAACGATGAACACGGTAGAAAACTCCATTCCACTCCCCGTTCACGCCCATGCGAAAGGGAAAATAAGGGAAAATCATTCCCCAACCTCTCTAGCACTGAGAGGACCTATTGAAACTCCAAAAATCGCATCGAATTGCGAAAATTGGCTCACACCCCAAAATCACATGTTTTAACCACAGCTGGAAAATAAACCCTCTCGGCTCGCCTCAGACCAAACTCGCGAGAAAGGAAGTACAAGGGCCAAGGATCTATCCCCCTACCTCCACCGAAGGTTCCGCACACTGAGGACGCCGATCTGCCAAGAAAACACCATTTAAATCTTCGTCGGCCTGCGATCCCATGAAGTGCCTCCACTAGCGTGATCCTCAACCCGTGTGCATCGCTCCTCGCCCCACAAGCATCGTCGCCCCATCCTCGTCACCTCCGTCGGTCGCCTAGAGTGAGAGGGGGAGAGGGGAGAACGTGAGAGAAGAGAGAGGGAGAGGGAGAGAAATGAGAGATGGGGATAGAGAAAAGGGTTGGGTTTAAATAGAAATTTTGAAAAATAAGAAAAAAATACATTTCACGATCCTCGAAAAACACACAACGCACTGGTAATGTCCCAGAGTGGGAGAACACAACGGTTCACCCTATATAGGGTTCCAAAGACTCGTTAGGAAAAAATATGCGAAAACCATAAAACACTCTCTGGGACCCACGAAAGTGATTCGAAACCTACGGATCTTGATCCAAAAAATATCTGAAAAATCTGGGACATCACAACTAGTGTCGATGATATTGTTGATTTTTGTTATCATCGACAAAGCCCATGATACTCATGTCGGCGTAGACCTTTCGTCTATCCTGATGATATTCATTCCTTGCGTCGGCACCTGATCAGTGTTGATGATACTTACCATTGGCTTTTGTCATTATTGGCAAAGTCAACTCCTTGTGTCAGCATATCACTAGTGTCAATGATACTATTGATTTTTGCCATCATCGACAAAGCCAATGATACTCATGTCGGTGTAGACCTTTCGTCTATCCCAATGATATTCAATCTTTATGTCGGCACCTGATCAGTGTTGATGATACTTACTATTGGCTTTTGTCATCATCAGTGAAGTCAACTCCTTGCATCAAGACATCACTAGTGTCGACGATACTTTGATTTTTGTCATCATTGGCAAAGCCAATGATACTCATGTCGGCGTAGACCTTTCGTCTATCCCGATTATATTCATTCCTTGTGTCGGCACCTGGTCAGTGTCGATGATACTTACCATTGGCTTTCGTCATCATCGATGAAGTCGTTTCCTTGTGTCGGCACTTGGTCAGCATTGATGATACTTACTGTTGGATTTTGTCATCATCAGTGAAGTCAATTCCTTGCGTCGGCACTTGGTTAGTGTCAGTGATACTCTTGGCTTTTGTCATCATCGGCAAAACTAATGATATACACATCGGTATATACCTTCCGTCTATCTCGATGATATTCACTCCTATTGGTTCAGTGGAATCGATAATCTAGAGGGGGTGAATAGATTATCACCCAATTAAAAATTGTTAATTAAAATAGCTTGATGAGATAACACAAGCCGTCCTAGATGGAACATGGAAGTTATGTTGTAAATACAATGCTCCTAGGCATCCATCTAGCGAGCCAACTGCACAAGCAGGGAGAACAACCAAATCACACAATGAGACAGATTTTTAGGTGGTTCGATCTCTATCCAGAGACCTATGTCCACCCCTCACTAGACGTAGTAAGGATCATTGCCGACTCATAGCTTACACATAGGAACAAATCCTCTACAGACGTTGACACATAACTATAGATATTTAATCCCCACCCCCCAAACTAACAAATAATATGCATAGGCATGGAATAGCATGAAAGGAAAAGGGGGGGCAATTAAGATGAAGAAACTAACCATGATTGCCACCAAAGATTTACAGTAGGAGAAATGTGCTATAGAGATTAAAATACCTACTGTGCATCTTGGAAAAAAGGGAGAAGAATGCGGTTGAAGAACATCGCTAAGCCTCGATCACGCTTGACAAACGAGTGCGGGGAACGGCATGGGATCAGACCTCCTTACCTGCCAGTCAGCTAGAAGAAGAGGGCCTCATGTTGGTCCCGGGATAGGTGAGCGGACAAGAAGGAGGGGTTGAATTGTCCCCCACGCGATATGACAAATTAAAACTTATGTAGTGGAATGAACAAGTTTAACAAGATTGATAGAAGTAAACTAAGCAAAGATAAACAAGTTCCCTCAATCTCGCCATTCACACATGATCAAAATAAACAATTCCTTGCAATTGGAGGTTAAAAAACAAAAAAAAAATATAACAAAATTTTTAGCCCAAACCCACCGTCGACCCCCTCTCTCTCCCCATTTCTCTCTTTCACTCTCTGTCTCTCTCTCTCTCTCTCACGCGATCACTCCCCCCCCTCTCTTGGTGGCGCGGCCAGACCGGGTCACAGACGGATGCATGGGTGGCATCAATGGGAAGCTCGTGACGCGAGGAGCGCGGTGATGTCAACTTCGAGATGGACCGCAGAGTGTGGAGACGGTACCGAGCGAGGAGAGCCGCGGTGACCCTCGGCTTGCACGGCGCCGTAGCGTGATTTTCGTCGCGATCGAGGTAGGAGGATGGATACTCGACCTCGTTAGGAGCATTTTTCCCATCATTCCCATCGTCTTTATGTCTTCCACAAGCCTGAACATCGTCATTTGGGTTTTCGTGCCATGAACATTATATTGATGTTTTAATTCATCCATGGCCATCGTCGTTGTGTTCTTAGGCTTTTGAATGTTGTGGAATGGCAGGGAACAGGTTAAAAATGAGTTTCCCATTGATTTGGGTCGATCGGGAGGGGATCCAGTTATGATCCTCGCGGATTCGGCTCTCTGGTAGGGTGGCGGTCCTACCAGCGACCGTTTATGTGAAACAGTGAGGTAGTGGACCTTGGCGGCCCATAGCCCCTGCGTTTCATGCTTTGTAGCGGCCCATCATTGGACTGCCTACTGACCCTTAGTGGCTGATCCTTCGACCACTATAGACCTTCGACCAGGTCAGACGACCGTTGACCCGATAGGGCAGTTGGTCTGGCGGTTTATCATAAAATCGCCAGAGAGCCTTTGGCGGGCCAACCCTGGACCGCTAGAGAGCGTTAAATATAGGAGAAAATAGTTTGGCGGTGGAGCCTAGCAGCCCATTAGTGGAGCGCTATAGCCCCTGTAGCGGCCCGATCGTCGACCGCCAGAGACTGTGGCGGCTAATATTCAACTGCCATTTCCTACAGAATTTAAATTTATGCATGTTCATTTCTTTATGCCATGTTGCACTAAAGGATTGATACTATACCGCCCTCGCTCTGATCCTTTTGTTGTTTGTCTTGTTTGTTCTTTTACAAGGGTAACCAATTAGAAGGCCCCCTTCTTTGGCCTTTCGAAAGAGGAGGAAGAAGGAGTCCGTAACACCCCCGTGACTAAGGTGAAAGTGATCCTTCATTTTGGGGCTTCCAACCCCTGGCGATCACATCATCATCACGCGCACATACATATCCACGTTCTCACAAAACCCCGCCACGTGACGTCGTTCACACCCGTCCTCGGATGAACGCCAGCATACGTCGCGAACCAACCGAAGCCAGTGCAGTAGGTCAACTACCCATGTCGCTGTGAATGAGGTGGAGGTAGCGGGAGCTCTCCCCCCACCGGCCATTCTATAAAAAGGCAAGCTGTGGAAACCTAGGAGAGAGTTAGTTGGTGAGAAGAAAATGTCTAGAGTCCTCCTTCTCCCTGAGCTCTTTGGCATCCGAGGAAGAGGGAGAAGTGCATCGACCTTCGCCTGTGAGGTGAAGAAAAGAGATGAGCTTGGGGAAAGGGTTTGGTCTTTGCTCTCCTCTCAGCATTGTATGTTTTTCCTTTCGCTTTTACTTCCCTTTGTTATGGGGTAGTCTCCCTTCTGTATTTTGCCTCCCCATTTCTCATGAATGAATAAAAAGAAAAGCTTTTACTAGTGTAGTAGTCTACTTGAATGGTCTCCTCCCTTTCTCCCTACCTTCTAATCACTTGGAAGCTCTGGGGGCTTGCCTCTTCATGGTATAGCCTTTGAGGGAACCTGTCTGAGGGGTGAACATTCATAGTCTTCCATGGCGAACATCTATCCCATTGGAGCTCTTATGAAGTTATGACCCGTGAGCTGTTAGAATCTCTTGAAGGCTAGTCCTTGGGCTTCTGCACTCGCCTTCAGGTCTTTGGATAGCTATCTGGCTCCTCTAAATTTTGGGGGTCATCCCGGAATGTTCTGCTTGACGATCCCCCAGTTCACCTCGCAAACCCCAGTCCGGGGGAGGTGCTGCCGAATTCTCGCAAGGAATGCGCATGTGCACTTATTGATGCTAGTTTTCTTGGCTCTAAATTTATATGGCATAATAATCAAAGTGGGGACAAAGCTATTTGGGATAGATTAGACAGGGTTCTTTTCAACGCAGACTGGTTGAATCTTCTTCATATTTTAGTTGATCATCTCTCCAGGGAAGCTTCGGACCATGCTCCTCTTCTTGTTAAATCTGTTGCTCAGGGCAAATTCAAGAGCAGATTTTGCTTTCGAAAAATGTGAACTCTTCATGATCAATTCATGGTGGATGTTGAATCTAACTGGCGCAATAGCCCTTTAGATTCTTCTCAGATTACCACACTCTATTTGAAATTGAAGCACATGAGAAAATGGCTAGGTGACTGGAATAAGAAAGTCTTTGGCAACATACATATGAATCTTATGGCTGCTGAAGACGCGGTTTTAAAGGCTGAACACCTTTATGACTTGAATCCCTCAGAGACAAACTTTAATATATTGGAGGAGGCTAAATCTATTATGTTTAACTCCAACAAGAATGTTTCTAGAGACAAAAGTCTAGAGTTCGCTGGCTTCTTGAAGGGGACAGAAACATAAAATTCTTTCACATGACCACTGTGGCTCGCAGGAAGAAATGTTTCATTGCCCAGCTCCGAAATACAACAGGCACTCTCACTTCTGATCAGGAGGATATGAAGGCCATTGCCGCTGCCCATTTTCAAGAAGCCTTCTCTTCCCAAGCCCACTACATTGAGGATAACATTCTGAACTGTATTCCTCAGCTAATTTCCTTTGATGATAATGAGATTCTTTGTGTTGTTCCCAGTGAGTCAGACATCCGTAAAGTGGTTTTTTCCATGTCTGCTGATAGTGCCCCTAGCCCTGACGGATTCACCGGTGCTTTCTACCATAAGGCCTGGCCTATCATTGCTAATATAGTGGTCAAAGCTACCCAGGAATTCTTCTTACATCGCCATGCTCTCCCCAGAAGTGTAACTTCTACCCTTATTGCACTTATTCCTAAACGAGATAATGTGATTGATATCTCTGATTTTAGGCCCATTAGTCTCCCATAACGAAATTAAAAATTCTTTCTAATACTTGCATGATGCTTGAAACTCTACATGATCATTAGGGGTAATCGTGAGGAAAAAGTTATCTACCCCTACAAAAATTGAATAAGTGGAATGTTGATCTTAGTAGCTGAGAATCCCCATTGAGACATATGAGAAAATTGGTATCGAACGGTGACGTAAAAATCCACATGAAAAGTCAAACAAGTGACGGATCCAAGTAACCGGGAATCTCCATTGAGACACATGAGGAGACTCACGTAAAATGGTGAAGTTTAAAAAAAATGGGGTTGTGTGAAGCTACCGATAGTCAAGGATCTAAAATGAAAGTGTAGAGTGAAAAGACATCAGTTAGTGTTATCTAGAAATTTTGTATATCTTTGTGTTTAAAATTCATTGCACACTCGTGAGCACATACACTTCATGGAGTTATATTTTTGGCATATATTGTGAATTTGACTATATATATGGTTATTCAAACTCTTTGTACATGCACAACTCCTTTAGTTTTGGATCATGCTATACTTCTAGTTTTTGAATCTATTGCACTTCTTTTATCCCACTCCCTAAGGGAGATTTATTGAATATATGCTAACACTTGCATGATTGAAAAGATTGCTTGCATGCTTGCTTTCTATCGTTTGCATTCAACCTACCTCAAGGTTTGTTTTTGTCAATGACAAAGAGGGAGAGGTAGTGATTGTGTATATAGGCAAGTTTGAGGCTTGCATGAGATAAATGTGTACTTCGGCAAATGTTAAATGAATGATTGAGCGGCAATACCATTGTATATGCCTTGGTTGCTTGGAAGATTCAAGAATGTTCCTTATTCATGACAATGCTCCTCGTGAAATCAATGTTCCATGAGTGGTTGTGTCTATCAACATGAATTAGTCTTTATGCTCATTTGAATGCGAGTGTGCTGATCATCTTCCATTGCAAGAACGAGTCATGTTGGACATCAGATGGAATTCAATAGAATGCTTAAATTAGTCATCTTGTTGTCCACCATTCAGAATATGTGTTAAATTCTATTTCTATGGACGATTTCCAAAAAAAAATTACTCTGAAGTTATTTTATTTTAAAAAGAATTTTGAATGGAGTTGATTTCTCTTCTAAAAATTAGAGAGTAATTACCAAACTCGGTTAAGTGAATTCTCTCTCTCTTTTTTAAATTTGAGATAGAAAGAAGGGAAAAAACTGCAACCAAACACCCTATTAAGCTTCGATGTTAGAGATGTCAAGGCCACCGTGTGCATTAGTATTTTTGCTAATTTTATATAATTAAGCTGTGTCTCATGGTGGTTAATTTAACATTTTTACCTCCTAATCACGGGGCCGGGTTTGCCAAGTAAGAAGCCTCTTCCGACATACATAAATTTTTATATATGAGAGAGAGAGAGAGAGAGAGAGAGAGAGAGTTGCACTACTCTCACGTACACAAACACCAAGAAGACTTGTCGCCAACCATGTCTCTTTGACGTCCATACGTAATTTTTGACAATGGGCCACTGATATTAGCTTTACTACTTACGAGAGAAAATAAATAAATTGAACCCATCAATTTTTCCATAGTAGGAACCCCGGTCACCCCTTCCCCCTCGCTCCTCTCATGGGACACGAGTTTGCCCAGTTATCTCTCGTCAAAGAATATAAGTAAAGTATTTATCATTATGTCTTTCCATCGCAGCCATTATCAACGCTTTCGTCGTCTATCTATCACCATCTTACATGCAGTCGACACCCACGCCGTCGTCGTCGACTCGTTATCATTACACTATGTTACTTTACGTAAATAGGTCTCAAGTCAGCCCAACCCCCTCCCCATTCCCGTATTTAGTAATAGACCTACACATATCAAAATCGTAATGTGTTCTTACTTTATTCGGATTGAAACCATACACGTAGAGGGTCTCCTTTTCTTCAAAATCATACTGCTTTATTAGTTCCATATTAACCGGATGGCATTACAATCATGGTTTAATAGTTCGGCCCTATCAGTCATACAAATATGTTATTAATATAATATGGTACGATTATGTAACATATCATATTAATTAAAACATATTAAATATATATTCTGTGAGTGAGTGAGTGTAATCGCCCCGTGACTCGATCCGGGAAAGTGAGAGAGTCGACACCCTCGAATCGTTGCTGATTTCTCAACCACGCAGTCTGCACGCTTCCCTCACTTAGGGACGTCCGCGAGCTAGACTCCCAGGTTCGCGTCCCGTCCCGCATCGAATTGGTATCAGAGCATGGTTGAGTCTAGGATCATCTTTGCATAAAAACAAAAAAAAGTGTCTTGGTTTACATTTCATCTCAGTCCCTGGTATATCAAAAGGCGTTACTAGAAAGATAGGTTATGCCTATTTGGAAGGTAGCCCCTTGCGTGAGGTTTCTACCTCCGCCACGTACCGGATATTGGTTAGAGTCTAGGTTTGAGTCTGCATTCCAACTATGCATGTCTTGTCTCGTTGTGTCTGCATGTTCGTCCTATAGTTCCTCAGTCTCCCATGGATTCCTAATCGCCCAGGCGATATCACTGGTTGCATGACACCCATGGGCTTGGCAACCATCCTCTCCACTTTCATTGGCCCGAAGCAACGAGCTTTGAGGGCTCCAAAGTCCCGAGCGACTACCTCCAATGGGAAGCTATCATGGATAAATATTTTGATTGTTACACCATGTCCGATGCCATGTAAGTCATTTTTGCCCAAAAGTTGCTTGTTCACGAAGCTGTGTGGAAATGGGAGAGCATTGAACGCATGAGAGAAATTAGGAGACGATGGCCTATCGAGTCTTGGCGGGAGATGAAGGATGAGATCCGAAAGATCTACCTACCCCGCCCAGTCACTTCCAACCGACCCCACCCAATCCCCTCCAACCAAGTGGGCCATAGTCGGAGGCAAAGAGCCCCGCACATGGATGAGCCTCGACCCAAGCCTAGGCCGAGCGATTATGAGCAAGTCCATCACGATGCCCCTACTCCAACCCGCACCTTTGCCAAACTCTTGAAAATATTTTCGGACCGGTAGGATAGGATGGATAGGACGTGTGCTCACATTGACAGACTCCTACCCGAGCGTAAGGAGGTCATAGCCGGTAATTTGAACCCGGCCGTTTGATGAGAATCATGTGAGATCCAGGTTATAGAACCTGTTCAGATTTAGTTCTCATTGAGTGGTAGGTGACTGTCTTGCAGTAGCTTGTTCTTATTCCGCATTTGATTCTGCTGTAGTTAAAATTTTTTACGAGTGACTGATCCAATCAACCCCCCCCTTTCTGGATCATCCACAGACACTCCAGCTATAGGAATTTGGTCTCTAGGCGTCCATATAGAACACCATGAGTAATGATCCAGCGAACAACCGATCACAAGAAGCCAAAGTGCAAAGAAAGAGAGCAGTAAAATGCATCAGGAGCTGAATAGACTCAAGCTGAGACGACCAAAATAACGTAAGAATATGTACGGCCATCACACCAACGCTAAAAATGGCCAGCCACCTGAACCAATGACAGGAAAACCTCAAACAATGTACTGCAGATTCAAGCCTTTCGACGAATACTGCCAAGTACAACATGATCGAGATAGACATCATGATGAAAAAGAAGCACCTCGTCACATCCTGACGAGAGCAAAACCATCTTGCATAGTGCTAATCCAGCACGCATAAGATGACACACGGAAACGAAGTGATCATGAATCGCGAAACCTAAGCTAGTCACTGACTGTACTAGACTTTCATGACTCTAGAAACTATATATCTTGGATTCCCATGTACTTCACACAACAATGCTCTACTTCCAACTGTGACGACTCGGATCCCGGATACCAGATATACCCGATAGGACTACCGAGTAGACCCGATACCACTTGGAACCCACAAAGCCTCCCAAGAGCTGAAAAGCTCCGAAGGGATAAAAGGATTATCGTATAGTACATTGAAGCCATAGAGATATAACAGTAAGTAATTAAATTTCATTAGATCGGTTTGCTAAAGTAGTAGAAATGAAATTACTTTTTAATTAATAATTTAAATATTAACAATTACACCAGAGTCCAGTCTAAGAAATTAAAGGCAAGTATAGTTGACAGAAAAGAAAGACGTACACTGAGGTCGGGGGAAGCCCGACACAGGTACCCCTGGTAGCTATAGACACATGTTGACTACATTTCCATTCATAACATGATAAAATAAAAATCTGTGAACCTTTATCACTTCATTTCGACTCCCACTCTTTGGATATATGAGTGAAGTAAACATGTGGTGGAGAAGGCGTTGTAGTGGTGGAAAATAATTTATATTTAATTGAATTAAATCACTCACATCACGCACATATTCACAGCATGTCATGGCAATGAAAGTGGCCTCAACTTTACCATGGCCAAAGGTCATATCGGCACCCCTGGCTGAAACTTCTAAGGCACGTTCAAAAAGATCCATAGTTATATGAATCTCAATACCCTGAACAACCATATACAACTCTTCATTTCTGTCAACCAAATTTCCATAAAACTGCTACACTAGACTGGGGTAGTACCGAGTATATCTAGAGACAAAATCACTCAAACCCAGTTGAATCTTAAATACTGCACAAAGGTCGGACAAGATTTCATTCACCTCATTAAAATCAACAAGATGAAGGTCTATAATGGGCCGTGGAGGCAATCGAGGTGCACGAGGAGGTGCAGGAGCCTGCCGTGGTAGAGGATCTAGAGCCTCACGTCTTCGAGTGCTAGATTCCCCTTGGGTAGAACGCGAGAACTCCTTCTAGGCAGCATCTTAGACTAGAAAACCCACTGTGGAACCCTTTGAAGGGATAGATCTCAACCCTGGGGATGAAGATGGACCAAGAGACACGTTGAAGGCTTGAAATCACCTTCTCCATACTCTGGAACTTAGGGAAGAGCTTCACGATCACACGAACGGCCGCAGAGGTTTCATCCCAAAATTGTGACGAATCCACTGGGTCTTGTGCGGATGGAAGAATGATGAGGTTTTAGGGCTTTTGGAGTGGTGGTTTGGTGTTCTTAGGGTTTGGGAAGAATGTGGGAGAGAGAGTGGAGTTGATGGAATGAGTGGAAAGGGTGTGCAGACCTCTTTAAAGGAGGGGTCGGTCAGGCTTCAGCCGGACCGATTCGCCGTAAATGGTCGACCGGACCAGGGGTGGCGGTCGACTGAAGTGGTCGATCCACCCCTTAAAAATATAAAAAAATTACCTCCGCAATCCTCCAGAAGAGCACAACACAGTGGTAACATCCTGGAGTCGGAGAATGCAATGGTTCACCCTACACGGGGTTCCGAATGCCCGATAGATAAAAAGACGCGTAAACCGCTAAACTCGATCCGGGACCCACAAAAGCGATCTGAAGCCCACGGATCCTGATCCGAAAAATATTTGAAAAATCTGGGGCATTACAGACCTCCCCCCTTAAAGAAATTTCATCCTCGAAATTCAGGACAAACATGGGAACACAAGGGAAGAATGCCTTATCCAACTGATAACGCCATCAAAGCCCCAGCACAGAAAACCTCGATTCTCACGAAAGCTCCTAATCTGAGGGACACAACCAGACTACAATCACAAATAACACCTTGCTCCGTATGCCATACACACCGGTCATTAGAGTAGGCATGCACCGAAGGACATAGTTCGGCATCACCCCAGTCACAACAAAACCAACATGGCACCACTGCCACCCTCTCGCTCACTGAGGAAACACAGTCCTCGTCACGAGAAGCAGCTACCAATCCATCCTAAGGTCGGCGGACAATCACACATCAGCTTCATAACCAGCTGACTGGTTTCACGCCCGACCCAAGGGAACAACCAATACAGAGCCTCCATCAACTCACGCAGCCATCTCAACAGCCCATAACCAGATCATCGACGCAGCGCCAAGAATTACCTCACACATGGCAAGCTGATAGCCAGACATAACATTATACCAACTTTGCCAGAAGACAAACTTCGATAAAGCCCAGATCTCACCTGGGAGGCACATCATGGAGACGACTACCAAGGCCTCACTGATACACGGCTCTCGCCATTCTCGAATCACAAACACCAGCAGCATCTTCTGTTTGTGAAAGATCACCCATTGGTCTCCAGACACTCATGAATGGAAAACCTTTGCCGGCCCAGCAGGCACGATCCAAATCATGACAGGCCATCCGCTGACTCTCCACAGACCAACACCGCCCCTCGAGCCAACTCTCACTCAAACACTACATCCGATCTCGAACCTCACGCCAACTCTACCCTCTCAGGGGAGTACGAAGAAATCACATGATAGGACCCTGGTGTCTTTAGTCTTTACCTCACTCGACTTATAGGGGAGCCATCCCATGCTAGTCTCAGACCAAGGATAACCATTCCAACATCAAACGTCTCATCAAAGACCTCCGCACACAGGCATCGTCCATCATCCTGTCTCATCAAGTCCCATCTCATCTCAATTACCCCAACTGGATGCCTGCCAATCCCGATTCCCACTCTTACCATAGAGCCACGGGACACGTAACCTCTTACAACTCACGGCACACATCTCTAGGGGTGGAAAGTGCCATTCAAAACCATCACAACCTGGTTGACCACGCCACGACCAAAGCAAATGTGTCCCCCGATAATACGCATCTCACCATGGTCGATCACTCGGCCAACCCACTAGCTGCTCACAGCAACCAGTCGGGACCCATAATCTTGCCAGAGATCACTTCTCCAAAAAAAAATATCTGCCTCATCTGAAAACACAACCTCCAATACAGAAATAGGGTACTCATGCGGCTCGCTTGCCAACATATTTTCCTAATTCGCCACCCTGCCAGTGCCATGAACCACAATGCCTCAAGCAACAGCACGGCAGCAACATGCCTCACACGGCCAGAGACAATGCTTACCGAGGAACCAATCCTCCAATGCTCTTCTCCATCTCAAAAATCTACATGTAGCAGCCAACGCTACGAACTCGGACCTGTGGGTTATGGGCCCACCACGTTTCTACTGCGTAGTCCGATCCACGTGCACAGCCATCACAGTGCCAACTCGGGATCCTCCATCCTGATAATCCTCTGCACTCTGTAGGCTCCAATCCTCGACACATGAGGGATCACAACACCAGCCTCAAGTCCTCACGAACACTACCTAATCGGCACTCATCCTTCCTGAATAGCGCCAACACACCCTTACACAACAAGGGAACGAGCAACACTTCTCACAGGCAGCCACCTTGCCAAGACAGGGAACATGTCTCGCACTGACTTCATGGCAAACCAAGGCCAACCAATCCAGACACACAATACAAGATGGCAAACCTTGGCCAAACACAATCTCTCCTACCAACAGAGAACCTAACACACCTCCAACCAACGAAAAATCTCCACGCTCGACCTGACCTTAACCCTCACGCATGCTGGGAACAACACCTTCCAACATCGAGAAAATCGTCACTTCCATCAGGTCAGCGCCCCCGACACACTTGGCGAGTGTCACGTCAGACCACAATCACAACATCCCTCGATGCACCACCACTACAATTCCTCAAACTGTAACACACCATGCCAAGATTCGCAACACGAGCCATAATCAGCAACCGCCAATGCCCATCCTCGAGTCCCAAACTCACCACAGAGCCTTCAGATCTCAAGCCAACCCCAGGGCGAACATAACCCATTCACACACAGAAGTGCGGGAGCAAAAACTTACTCAGTCAACCCTGCCCAATCTTGCCACGGAATTCACAAAAATAATCAAGACTGACAGGTCATTTCTGACGCCACAGAGCACGACGAGAGCACCAGGCTCGATAATCAGCAACTCACAAAAGATCCTCCGCTCGCCCGAGCGCACCTCTCGATCAGAGCACCCACTTCGACACCTTAAACCATGACCTTAATACCTCAGGGGCTGGACAACCGCAGACTGGGGCGGCCAAAACCAATAGTAGCTCCCTCAGAGCACGCTTCTGGCCACTTAACTACGAACAATCCTTGCCAGCCACCTGACCTCGCTTTAGATTCCTCAAACACAGCACCGCAGCAACACACCTGCCGACAAACTCTGCCCAACGTAGCATGACCAGGGCCACCACCGATGAGGGAGAAAGCTCTCGACCTCGATCCTCAGACCCCACGCTAGCACTTTAATGAAACAGCAACCACAATCATAGCGCCAACGCAGCGAGCTCAAGCTCTCATGTGAGAAATGAAGCAGAAAACAAACACAAAATCCTAAGCCAGCTGCCGATTGTACTAGACCTTATGGACTCTGATCACTGCAATATCTCAAATTTTCATGTACGTCCATAACCACGCTCTGATATTAGCTGTAACGACCCAAGATCCGGATACCAGGAGGAGGCTGATACCATTTGAATCCTGGCCCGCCGCCCACGAGCCGGACCTTATAACTATTAAATCTTAACCCAAATAGTACAATTATAGGAAATGGGCCAAAAACTTACATGGATAAACATATTCACCCAAGGCCACTTGCGGCCAACACTTGTGACCATTAAACCCAACAAGCAAAAACAAAAAAACCATTTTATAACCCAAATGCCATTCGGTTAACCCTTCCACCCAAAGCCATCGAACCAACCCATATACATATCTGTATATGAATCGAAACCCAATAACTCACGTGAGCTTCTCACCAAAGCCAACCAACAAACAACCCAAAACCCATGCACGTTCAAACCCAACCCAAATGCGATAAAACGTTCGATGCATGGTGTAGTGTTAGCGCTTTGAAAATCAAAATGGGCAGGCGGCAGTCTTATTAGCAAGAAATTAATCTAATGGAGTAATGCCCGGAATGATCCTAAAACCCTACCATTCTTGAAGCATGGAAACCCTAGAAAATCCCCATCTCTATATAATAATCACCCCATCGAGCGTAGCAAACCCTTGCTGCGTCGTCCTCTTGCCGTGGCTGCCACGATCGTCTCCATCTCCGCTGCAAGCAAGGGAGAGTTGCTACTTCCTTCTTCGTCCTGTTGCAGTGGCTGCCGTGCTCCCCTTCCTCTTCATCCTATCTTCTTCCATTCCCTTCCTATTGCTTTGTCTCCCTCCTGCGGACTGCCTGCAACGAGAAGAGGTTCTTCCTCTTTCTCTTTCTCCATCCTGCTAATAGCGTGCAACAAGAAGAGCAAGGACCATTCTTCTTCTATTTCAAGTTGCTGAAATAGAGTACCGTTCGACGTAAAGCCTCCACTGTTCATCGTTCAATCTTCACCAAAGGTAGGTCTTCTTCCTCAGACGAAAACCTTTAAACGCATGTTAGTTAAATAGTTAAATGATCATGTTACGATGATTTACATGATTCATGTTAAATAGTTAAATAAAGATCATATGCTAAAAATAAATTTTAACCATCTAATCATACATCAATAATTTCGGATATATATATTTTTGAAACTCACATAATTTTTCTTAATTTTCGGTTGTACGGCCAGACTCAGGCCGTACATGGGTATGTGCGGCCAGTCCCTAGCCACACACCCCAAGGCACGGTAACGGGCAACGGTCAAAACTCATAGGATGGGCGGTCCATCCTGGGCCGCTTAAGGGTTGTGCAGTCACTGACAGGCTGCACAAGCCCACTGCGCGCCGAGCCAAAAGGCATCGGAGACGTGCGGCTAGCCCATGGCCGCACAAGGGGTTATGCCGCCAGCCCCTGGCCGCACATCCTAAAACACTGTATAACGGTCAAAATAAGGGTCAAAACAACGGTCATAGGCGGTCAGCATAGGGCCGCTCAAAGGGATGTGCGGTCTCGCGATAGACCGCACAACTCCACTGCGCATCGAGCCTGACTTGAAGCGTGCCGAGCCGATGTGCGGCCAGACCAGGGCCGCACAAGGGATGTGCAGTCTCTTGTTCGACCGCACAACGTCGCGGGCACGAAAACGGCGAACCTCGGCGAGGTCGCCCATTCCGGCCCCAAACAATCCCCACAGAGGGGGAAACGAAGAGGAACGAACCCCAATGCCCCCCAGCATGATTCTATGCCCCCAAAACGCGGATTCGCGACTTAAAACGGCGAATCGGGCGAACTCTCCCCGAGACATGCTCACCCTTCCCGACGTGAAATAAGCCCCTCTCGGCCTCGCCTCGGCCTATAAATCACCGGAATGGAAAGGTAATGAGTTAGGGATCATCACCCTACCTCCGGTTCGCGACGAGACGCCAATCCGAGTTTGATCTTGCGAAGAACGCTGTTGAAAACCTCGCCTCCTCACGCTTCCCACGCTCGTCGCACGTCCGCACGATCGCCTCGTCGTCACCCACGTGCCGTGCCGTCGCCCCGCTGCCATCTGCAGCCGGTACGGAGTTTCCACCGCATCGAATGGGTGAGAGAGAGGGAGAGGAACGGGCGTAGGAGAGAGGAAGAAGAATGAAAAATGAAAAGAAAATGGCATATTCATAGAAAATCTCAAAATTTGTAAAAATATCAAAAAATAAAAAATCACGTTTCCGCGATCAAATGCTCTTCATGATCTTCCTTGGTCTTCGAATAAATCAATATATCATCAATGAAGACCACTATGAATTGATCCAAATGAGGTCTGAATATGCTATTCATCAACTGCATAAAGGCTGGAGGGGCATTCATTAGGGACCTGCGAGAGTCCATTTTGCCAAGCATCGACTTTTGTGTGAAGCCGGGGATAAGTGGCAGGACATTGAAGGCTTAAGGAGGATTAGAAGGCAAAAGCCCATTTACACATGGGAAGACATGAAAGCTGAACTTAGGAAGATATACGTTCCCCTAACCTTCCCCTCCTACTCGGAGAGCCATAGCCCGAGGAGCACTACCACTCCTCCTTTCTCTCCCGACCAGTTCAAGGCCACCATAAAGGCCCAACCTCTACAACACCCATCACCTCCTACCCCGACCAACACCTCTACACTTCACCACCTAACCCCTACTATTCAAACCCAATTGGCCCCCACTTCCACCCCTCCCCAGCCGGCCAATCCCAAGGGCAAGAGACCCCTAACCGAATCGGTTCCTCCTAGGAGGGCTGCCACCCCCCAACCCAAACCCCCTTATCTGACCCCAACTCTATCGTGTCCTAGGCCTCCACTACTTCCCCTCCCTATCCTAATGCAAGTATCCCTTTACCCACCACCCTGGGTTTACCATGCGCCGATTATCATCTCACCCCCCACAAAAGACTTTCCCATCCCCGTGGCAGAGGAAATCATGGCCCCCACACTCAATCACATGGCAATAGATGCTTGTCACGCCCCGACACAGAATATCGGAACGTACAGTCAGAAATAGGTAGAAATAATATTAATATGCTAAACTACGCATTTACACATGTGCTATGGGAAGAAGTAATTCTATTGATCATGAAAGATTTCAAATTTATTACAATAACCACCAAACCTCTTAAACATCACTAAACATAACCTCAAATGACTCTAATACAATAACCAACTCCATAAAGTAATAAAGTAACTAACACAACTCTAAGGCATAACTAAATGTAAGATAACTATGCCAAACTCAATATGTGGCAGATTAGGTGTCATCCCATTTTTCTCGCTGATTTTTTTCCTTTGGACTCTATAGCTCAATTCGATCTCTAGAACTATCTATAGGCTTTATAAATAGGAGGCTTCGACCTCTGGTAACCCTCATTCGATTGTTTGGCTGGCAGCGTGGTCGATCGTGGGAAGATTTGGGCGAATTTGGCATTTCAGGGTGGTTCGATTTAGGATTCTAGCGCACATTTTCTATCTTCCTTTCTCTTCGATTAATGTAGGTGTCTCTCGGGCTGAATTAAAATTAAAGCATGTCGTCCTATGGATCTCGATGTCAGCTTTCTGTTGGTACTGTTATGCCTAATTTTTATGCACCTTATTGTTCGTATTAGTCCTTTTAATCAAAGATGTCAATATTTTATCATATCTAGTTACCCCTATTTAACTCACAATCACCTTAATTAGATTGTAATTAAAGTATATCATGCTATTTTTCTTCGAATGCTCTTTCAAGTGATAGTAGTTTGCCTAATTTATATGTAATATTGTGATTGAAATTGTTCGTTTTGTCAAAGTTGGTCGGAGCTCGCCACGGCAAGGCTTTGTCCTTGATTCCGGCCCTAACAGGGACCGCTAAGTTAAAAGCGATCACATGATAGACTATTTTCATCCGGGATCGTTGTTGTTTTATATGAATATATGTTAGCGGCCCTTTCATGACCATTTCACACTTAAAATGGCCCCTCGATAGACCGCCTTCTGACATTGAGTTTTCAGAAGATAGAGAGGATTTGCGCTGGTCCTGAGCGGTCACCCTCTGACCGTCTCACTCAGAGAACGGCCTTGCGATAGACCGCCTTCTGGTGGTGAGTTTTTAAAAAGGAAAAAGAAGGGTTACATGGATGCTGAACTGTCACTTCCAGACCGTCTCATATTCCTTGCGGTCCTCCTAAGACCGTTTCTATCCCTGTTCAATAAAAATGATGATTTATTTTTGACCTATTATGCCCTGTTTTCTCTGATTAAACAGTAAGGTGTTAGGGTTAATTTCATGGTAGAAACACACAAATGAGGCTTCATTGTAAATAACTCATACTTCCGAACCAACAAGTTTGCTTTAGTCTCCTATACTTCTAAAGTACCTTCATAAACCGTCTTCAATTTGTTCCACATTTCCTGCGCAGATGAACACATAGAGATACGTGAGTATTCATTAGGGTGTATCGCGCACTGAATAATGTTCATAGCTCTAAAGTTTGCACATGATTTCTTAATGTGCTCATCTTCCCATTCATCTTCATTCTGGGATAAGACATAAGGACATTTATTTATAACCCTCCAAGTATCATAGTCTTACGCTCACAGGAACATAGCCATTCTATTTTTTCAATAGAGATAATTAGTCCCATCAAAGAATGGTGGTCTGTGAATCGAATGCCTCTCGGGGAACATTCCCTTGTTGGCCATAGCAAAGGATCCTTGCTCTACAACCATGAGGTTGTCCTAAAGATCAGAGACCCACTCTGATACCAGATTGTTGACCCCAAAGAACGCATGGACAAGCAAGGGGGTTGAATTATCCCCACCAAACGTAGTGGTAGTTTTTAAAATTAATGCAACGGAATAAAATTAACTACCAACTCAAGAAATGAATGGATGAGATTATCAACAAAGTTCTCTCAACCTCTTCATTCTCACACGAGTAAGACAAGAATGATAACGAGCAAACCACAATCACACAGAGGCGAGAGAGATTTTTTAGGTGATTCGGGACCACGACGGGCTCCCTACGTCCACCCCTCACCAAAACGGTGAGGATCCACTCGCTTCGAAATGAAGCGCATGGAGCTTTCACTCCAAAGACACGGATACGTCGTCTCCTACATGATCCACCACGGATCTAAGCACAAACATGAGCTGTAACACCGCAGCACAAAGAACCACAACCTTTCACAGATGGTTCGACACACTCGCAAAGTCAGAGTTCGGAAAATGAAAGATATGTTCAATACATGCTTGACAATAGAGTGGAAAGTATTGAAATAGATGAGAAAGAGTGGAAGAAATTGATCCTCAAGAGGTGAAAGGGCCGGTGGAGATCCTTGTTGAAGACCCACCTCTAGCAAAAAGTCACATTTGCTGAACTTAGCATACAGCTTATGTACTCTTAGCGTCTCGATGACAATTCTCAAGTGTTCTCGGTACGAAGCTTCATCAAAGGAATATATCAGCACATCATCAATGAAGACTACCACAAAGGTGTCAAGATAAGGTCTAAACACTCGATTTATCAAGTCCATAAAAGTTGCTGGGGCATTTGTCAGACCAAATGATAGCACCAAGAATTCATAATGGCCATATCACGTTCGAAATGCCGTCTTGGATGTGTCTTCTTGCTTTATCCTCAATTGATAGTATCCCGAACGCAAATCAATCTTTGAGAACACTGTGGCCCCCAGCAACTGGTCAAACAAATCATCTATGCGGGGTGAAGGGTACGTATTCTTAATTGTCACCTCATTAAGTTTGCGATAGTCAACACATAACTTGAGAGAACTATCTCTCTTCTTCACAAATAGAATTGGAGCTCCCCATGATGACACACTTAGACGGATAAATCCTTTGTCTAGCAAATCTTGAAGTTACTTTTTCAGCTCTAACAATTCTACTGGGGCCATTCTATAGGGTGCCTTAGAGACGGGTGCAGTGCCAGGTAACAAGTCGATGGAAAATTCTATCTCTCTTGTAGGTGGTAACCCGGGCAAATCCTCTGGAAACATATCTAGGAATTTCCGAACAACCTCAATCTCTACTATGGTCGGTGCCTGGTCAGCATCAGTCTTTGTGACTACGCTTGCCAAAAATGCATCGTAGCCCTTTCTCAACATTCGCACAGTCTTCATTGCTGAAACCACCAACTTCCTTTCAGCCATATGCTTCAGTAAGGGATGAGAAAATTCCTCCTCTGTGGGGATGTGAAAGATAACCCTCTTCCTTCGACAATCTATCAGAGCGTAATGCTCTTCTAATCAATCTAGCCCTAAGATAGCATCAAAGTCTTGCATAGGTAAACAACAGAAGCAACCAGGCAGAGTTCTTCCTTCTATATTAACTGACAACGAGGGTATATGCCTCTTAGTATACACCGCTCCTGCAGAAGAAAAAGTCCTATCTGCAAACTGGAAGAAGCTTTGGAGCGGCTTCTAATCTCTTGGCCTCTACACCACAGACTCAAGAGAAAGCACTGGAGGAACTTCCCAGCTGCTGCATAGATGACTGGAGACGCAATGTTCTTTGTAGTCCGAGCTCCAAAATATGATGGAGAAGAGTCCACCCTGATGCCTTCACGCCGGTAGGAAGGGATGACGAGATCTCCCTCACGAACGCTTCCAAACTACATCCTGTTCTCTCCACCAGTTCTTCAGCTTCTATAGAGGAGAGGGAGCTACGGATGCTTCTTCTCCAAGCTTTCTTCCTTTCTTCCGCACATATAGCTCTCTAGGACATCGCTCTCTTCCGTTCTCTATTTGCTTCCTTCTTCCTTGTCTCTTCTGTCGTTTCCGCCAGGAGCATGAGCAGATAGGGGAACAAAATCTACAGTGGGCCCCACCTCTCGATGATACCTTTGTCTGCCAATCATTTCCTCTGAAAAAGCAACCTTCCAGAAGTATTTCTATGTATGAACGGATCCCAATGAGTGAGTGCGGATCTTGAAAATGGACTGCTATCGAACTCAGATCCGTTCTGGGCGAAGTTGATGGTGTCGACACTCTTGAGCCAACAGGTCGACACGGGTGCCACGAACGCATGCGGCTTAAACTATAGTGTTGGCACATGGCCCTGGTGGTGTCGAGGCATGAGTGCCAGGCAGAGATGCTTGGCTGTCGCACTGAACTAAAGTGTCGACACTTCCTGTCAGTAGTGTCGACGCACTGAGCACTTCAGAACCCAAACAGAAACGTGAAAATCCTTCGTTTGTTCTTGTAGTGTCGACACTCCTAACAGGTGAGGTCGACACTTTGAACGTGCTAAACCTGTCTTAAGAAGACTTTGACATTTTGATTAGAAAACCAACAAAGACTGACTTACAATAATGATTTCATGGTTTGTCATCATCAAAATCTGGGGACATAACATTCTCCCTCTTTTTGATGATGACAACCATGAGTCATTATTACAAGATCATTCACATGACATTAGTTTAATAAACTAGACCCATCTCCATTGGGATCTGATCCCACTCTCTTATCAAACTTGCCGCATACTCGGCAGACATTTGCACGGGTTTTACATCCGTCTTCATCATGCTTTCAATACGAACTTCCAGCCAAACATGAAATGGTCAACAAGCAACCAACATAATTCAAATGTTTGCACCCCAGTGCAAGTCATTTTAACGCAATTCGTGATCTTTGTTATCTTATTTCTATTAATGCTAATTTCATGCCATAAGGCCCCTTTTTCTCACAATTAATCAAGGGTTTTCCCCTCTCCGATGGGATGTAATTAACGTCATGGCCTTTACGACAGGGTGGATTTCTGTCTTGACACCATATCTATTATCGTCCGATCAGTCAGACAACGCACATCTATGGCTTCCTTCTAGCCCGAATAAATTGTCACATTCATGACTGGCACGTCCACATACCAAATAAACCAAATAAATCAATAAGCAAACGAACAAACGAATAAAAAAAATAAGTGTTCCAAAAGTGCATCCAAAGTGGTTCAGTTGCAAACTTGCAACCTACATCCTCCCCTCATCAAACCCGGTGAGGTTTCACTGCGCTGCAAATGCAGTAACACACACGGGGACACGTCCCCCAAGAACACGCTGATACACAACATAATGGGGATGAAGCCCCCCCCACACACACACACGCTATTTTCATAGCCACACATGGGGACAACCCCCCCCACACACACGCTACTACTCGTAGCAACCAAACGGGGATGAGCCCCAAAGAAAGAACACACTACAACAATGCAACAAAACATGGGGACAAACCCCCACAACAAAAGCATGAACGTTGACAAACAACTTGTTCGAGGAATAGACTCCTCGACACACACACGGCTGTACAGTAGCCAAAACCACTCCAGTCTCTAAAATAGAGCACCGCACAAATGCTGTCAAAATAGCACTAGACATAGAAAGCCAATGTAGAGTTTCAAATAAAAAAAGTAAAATGAAACTGAGAAGAAAAAATGTAGCTTCAGATCGAGATCTTGAAGCTGACTCTGGTGTAATTGTTAAATTAAAACTATTAATTAAAAAGTAATTTTATTTTTACTATTTTAGCAAATCGATCTAATGAAATTTAATTACTTACTGTTATATCTTTGTGGCTTCAATGTACTACACGATAATCCTTTTTCCCTTCAGAGCTTTACAGCTCTTGGGAGGCTTCACGGGTTCCAAGCGGTATCGGGTCTTCTCGGTAGTCCTATCGGGTATATCCGTTATCCAGTATCCGGGATCTAGGTCGTCACAGTTGGTATTAGAGCGTTGTTGTGTGAAGTACATGGGAATCCAAGATATATAGTTTCCAGAGTCCTGAAAGTTTAGTATAGTCATTCACTGGCGTTAGGTTTCGCGGTTCATGATCGCTTCATTTTTCATGTATCGTCTTGTGTGTGCTGGATTAGCACTATGCGAGATGGTTCTTCTCTCATCAGGATGTGACGAGGTGCTCCTTTTTCGTCATGATGTCTATCTCGATCATGTTGTACTTGGCAGTGTTCGCCGAAAGGCTTGAATCTATGGTACATTGTTCGAGGTTTTCCCGTTATTGGTTCAGGTTGCTGGTGACTTTTCTAGTTGGTATGATGGTCGTATACATTGTTACGTTATTTTGGTCATCCCAGCTTGAGTCTGTTCAGCTCTTGATGCATTTCTCTTCTAATTGAAGTGCTCAGTTAGATTCCTTGGTTGAGGAGATGCTCAGGCGACCTAGGATTTTCCCTTCCTGGTAAGCTTCTGTTAGTGAGCTTGATGCCTCTCGTCCCATTTGGTGGAGTCTTTTTGAGGTAAGCCTTGGAATTGTTGTCTTAGGGATGCCTTTGTCCTATGTCTGCTTAAGTGTGGACAGTATTTCTTCTGAGCCTGACCTTCTCCTTGCTCTACAGTTGCTTTGCTTGGGACTCTTTCATAAGAAACACACAGAGAGACAACAAGGAGAACAAGAGGAGAGAGCATAGAGAGGCACAAGATATAGGAGAGGAAGCAGAAGAAGCGAGAGAGAATAGATAGGCAAGCGGAGAGAGACGCGGAGAAAAAGCATTAGTGTGCAAGTGATTTTTTTTAATGCTAAAAGACCTTAGGAGATTCTAAAGTAATTCCCATGACTAGATACAAAAAATCATTCCATCATCCATCACCACAGTCTTCTCTATTCCAGAGTCTCTTTTATGAAAGCATGAATCATGAAAACTCAGTTATTTTTTTTTAACAAAATGGGGCAGCAAGTTGCATGAGATTTTTACAATGATGACCCTTACCCCCAACTTAAATGACATGGTCTCTGATGGCATTAACAATATATGAACAGGACAATACATGCATGAATGCTTAGGAAGGAAAGGTAAAACCTGGGGTGTGCAGACATGGCTATTTTGACAAGCAGCATTGCGAACGACTTCTTCGAGCTCCTATATACACAAATGAAAATGACTCATTAGATTATTGATAGGGAAATGGTTGGGTTGCCTCCCAACAAGCGCTAAATTTAACGTCTTCAATCAAATGACCTTTTTGCCTTTATCATGGGTCACTGAGTGGGATTGATTCCTTTGATGAAAGTTGTGTGTTCTCCAAGTAGCGTTTGAGACGCTGACAATTAACAGTGAAAATTTGACCACTTTTAGGATATAGGATTTTGACAGCACCATGATCAAAGGCTTTGAGCACAACAAATGGTCCATCTAATCTAGACTTTAATTTTTTCGAGAATAAGCGTAGCCTTGAATTAAAGAGCCAAACTTTTTGATTAGGTTAAAATATTTTCTCATAATGTGTTTATCATGGAAAACTTTAGTCTTGGATTTCTAAATCTTGATATTTACATAGGCTTCATTCCTCAACTCCTCCAACTCATTTAATTGTAAGGCCCTATGAGATCCAGCTTGGGCCAAGTCAAAATTAAACCGCTTAATAGCCCAATAGGCATTATGCTCAAGCTTAACGGGTAGATGACAAGCTTTTCCAAAGATTAACCTATATGGAGACATGCCAATGGGAGTTTTATATGCTGTCCGATAGGCCCAAAGAGCATCATCCAATCTTTCAGACCAATCCTTCCTATCGGGCCTAACAGATTTCTGGTTCAAGTAAGAGTAGTTGGTCTCGATTGAAGATATGCATTCATCAGTTCTTGGATCAGATCCAGAACTATCCTTGCTCCTGTGTGGGATACATATGTTTTTGAGTTTTATTTGTTTCATTTTCCTTGTTCATTTCCTTGTTTTCGTTTTCCACTTTGTTCTTCCGAATCCCTGGTTAGGGATCGGGTGTTCCCTCTGAGTGTTTCAGAGAAAGGGAGAGTTATCTCCAATGTACCTTCTGAGAGATCAGAAGAAGGGAGGTGTTCCTCCGATTTTCCCCTCTGTGACTTCAGAGGAAGGGAGATCTCCATCTCCAAGTGGTGAGTGACTGGGTGTTGCTCACGGGGTTCCCTTTATGTCATAGAGGAAGAGAGGACCGGTCCTCTAGTTTTTGAGTAACTAGGTGTTACTCAAGTTTCCTTCTGATTCCATCAGAAGAAGAGGGGAGAGTGTTCCTCTGGGTCAAGCTGTTTGGTGGCATCTTGTCGTAGACTGAGTCTACTTCTTGTGGTTTGCAAGGTGAAGCCTCACTTGGATTTGAGTGGGGGATGGATGTAGGCATATGGGTAGCAAATCAAACCATCTAAAATCTCAGTGCATCGTGGTTTGCTATGTGCTTACTTTAATTTCCATATCGTCTATCCCCCCTTCGTAGGTTGCTTATGTGTCTTGATAGTTTATGTCACCCTCCACCCCAAACAAACTATGCATCATATGAACATGTAGCATGAACAAGCATAGAAGATAATGAACAAAGGGTGATGAATAAGTAAGAAAATGTACTGTGATTGCCACCAAGGATTAACAATGCCAAAGGGATAAAGAAAGGAGTGCAACGGTGGCGTATACCTTGGAAAGATGAAGACTTGATCGTGTTTAAGGAAAGGGGTGCGGGGGACACCGTGGATTCAACCTCCCCTCCTTCAACCCAGCTAGAGGAAGAGGGCCTCACGTTCTATCATGCTCTCCTGCAACACAAAGACAAAACCACAAGAGAAAAACCCATTAGAACTTGCACCTGTAGCATCAATCTCGTAGTGACCGCCTAGCCCTTTCAAGAGCGCCTGGGCGCCTAGGCGCCCGCCTTGACAACTATGCTCTAGACAGATCAATATGATTAGTAACACAAAAAAATACCTCAACAGATTGAAGCTATCTCAGGCTTAAAGATTGACAAATGAGAAGCGGTGGGTCTGGACTTCCTCAGTACAGGATGCTCCAAATGGCAGATATTTTAGGGTGCAGATGGAGAAAATTCCCAATAAATACTTGGGATTGCCATTGTCACATGGCCCTATTAGAGTCCAAGGGTAGGACAAGATTATCAAAAGCTTGACAAAAGGCTAGATAGAGAAAGCAAAACTACTGTCAGCAGGGAATGGTGTAGGCTTCAACTCAGTTCTGTCTCTGGGCAGATGAGAGTCGTTCAGTGGCAGAAAAGCAGTCACAATGGTCAGCGCAACAGCTGGCAGGGCAGGAGCATTGGCCTCAGGTGAGGACTTAGGGACAAGGAACCTTATCTTTCCCCCCATGCTCTTTTGGTGGCATCAGGCAAGGTGTTGTAGTTTAGTCCCATATCGGATATCCATGGAGGTGTCACCTCTATATATGTAGAGGACGCCCTTGACACAGTGCCCTAGGTTTTGGGTTGAATTCAGCTCTATCTGACTCTAAAGCACTAAGGTGTTCTCATGGCCATGATTTGCCAGATCAGACCGACTCTGTCCGTACAGCCTTATTGTATTGTACCAGAACCAACCCAAGCCCAGATACAAGGTGTTCAACTCAGCCGAGATGGCCTCCATTGTGCTACCCGGCAGAGACACTCCAAGATGGTCTGACTCGGATCATATTGCACCATACAGTGACCAGATCAGGTCGATCAGGCAAACCCTGCTCATGGCTACATCGGAAGCTTTGTTGAGAGGTACTGACAAGGTTTTAACAAGCAACAAAACAGTCATGTCACTGTGAAGTGTGGAGTGGCTTGTGGTGACAGCAAAGTCAAGGTCCAGAATAAGAAATAGTGGCAGCAAAAGTAGAGAGTTTCATAAAACAACTAGTTCAACTATGATATTTCCAATAACTACCCCACCACCTATATTCCCGGATCTAGTTTCCTTGTAGTATTAGTCTCCATTATTTTCTCTTATCCCATCTAAGTCTAACAAAAAGCCCAGCAAAAAACACCCCAATCCCTCCTCATTCACAGCATCCACTCTCACCTCCACTCACCTCTCACACACGCACCGGCTCCTAAGCACCTCTCCCTCTCTCTTTCTAACACCACTGCACCCACCACCACCGCGGCAGATCCTCCCACGTCCTCCACATGGTGCCCCCTCCATATAACTTTCTCTTCCTCTCCTTCTCCTCACGGCCACCGGCCTCCCTTCCCTGTTAGCCTTCCACAACCTGTGCATCCCACCGTCGGTCACCACCGCCAGCAACACTTTCACCTCACCACTGCACGTACGAGCCACACACACCGCCACCGACGCTCACCGTCGTCCGCCAGTCCACCCCTGCGAGACCGCCTCCGGTGCACCCACCTCCGCGAGCCCGCCAACCCACCTCACCGTCGCGGCCGACTGTCGCCCATTCCACCTCCCTCCTATGCCGCTGTCGCACTTCACAACCGCTCACCTCCGCCAGCGTCCAGCACCTCCCTACCCCCGTCGTCGTCTGCCCTCTGTCCTCTCCGGTCGTCGCGGCGCCACTATCTCCCTCCATCGGACGCTAACCCGCAACCTCCCACTCCTCCATCGCAAACCCCCTCCTCACCTCACTGCCTTCACTCCCCATTCCACTGCACCGCCGGTGACACCCCTCCCTCTCCGACGACACCCTCTCCTTACGACACCACCCCTGCCGTCACAACACTTGCACCCACCTCACCGTCGTCCACCGCCCACCGTCGTGGCCAACCTCTCCACCTCACCCGCTCTCCTACGTCCACAGCTCCGCACCGGCCAACCCCACTCACCGTAACCCACGCCCCACGCCATACAGCCTCGCCGTCGAGCACCTCCCACCGTCGCCGTCGCCTCCACTCTCTTACCCCCCTCTCTCTTCTCTTCCACACACCACCGCTTCGTCGTCCTCCCTGTTGCACCGCCGTCGGGGCTCTCTCTCTCTCTCTCTCTCTCTCTCTCTCTCTCTCGCCCCCACCGTCTCTCCCTCCGTCTCTCTCTCACCTCCACCGTCTCACCCCATGGCGCTCAGCGGCACACTCCGCCTTCACCGGCACACCCACCATGGGGCCTTCACCGGCACACTCGCCATGGTGTCTTCACTGGCACACCCACCATGGCGCCTTCACCGGCACACCTGTAGGGGCCCTTCCAATGGCACACCAGCCCGTGGTCTCTCCACCGGCACACGCCCAGGCCAGCCTCCCCAGCGGCACACCCTGTGAGCGCCTTCACTGGCACACCTGGCGTGTCCCCAATGGCACACGTCGCTGAGTGCTCCAACGGCACAGTTTGCCATCCCCTCAGTGGCGTAGTCTCCAAGTCTTCCAACGGCATGCCCTAGTGGCCTTTCAGCGACACGCTTGTCGGCCCATTCACCGGCATGCCTTTTGGGTCTTTCAGCGGCACAGCTGCCCGCCCGCTCAGCGGCACACCCTGGCTCTTCCTCGCCCGGTGCATCCGGCAGATGAAATGTGATGCCCATGCCCTAAGGATCCTCGGCGCGTAGTGAACCCACCGAGGTGTCACCCAGGGAGGGAGCCACGCAAGCTACTCCTCCTGCCACCCAGGACAGGGGAGTCAAATCCTCATCAATGCCAGCCCGTTCCCGCCTTCGAACGCCTCCGCCGCTAGGGGGTATAAAAGCCCCTTCTTCTCCGGCGAACCAGATAGAGGAGAAAGCACCCCATAGAAAGAGACACGCAGAGACAAAGGAAGAGGCCCAGAGAAGAAGAGAAGAAGAGAAGAGAGGAAGAGAGGAGGGCATGCTGCCCTTCCCTGTCGCTGCTCCGCCACCACCATCCGTGTGAAGAGAAGAAGAAAAGAGAAAAGAGAGAAGAGAGAAGAGAAGAAGAGAAAAAGGGGGAGGGGCTCATGCTCCGTCCCTCTTCCCCATTGTATCCCCTTTTTCCCCCCTGCGGTTGTATCTCCTCCCCCCCGGGCTGGTGGGCTATGGGCGTCGGTGGGCCTTCCTTCCCTCTGCAAATCATTTGTGTGACCCGTATGCTAAATCTCCTATTCCACATCTCTCAAAGGTGAAAGCCCCTGTCATTTTCCTCTTGGGTGCACAAGGTCTTCGAGTTCCAGTTTCCAATGGCTTGCAGTATGCACAAGCTCTGTAGGAAAAAGGTGCTGAGATCAAAGTTATTGTATTTCCAAATGATGTCCATTCAATTGAGAGGCCTCAATCTGATTTTGAAAGTTTTCTAAATATTGGCATCTGGTTTAAGAAATACTGTAAGTTATTATGCTGGGAGGCCCGAAAATTTCTTCATCTTCAAAATTTCTACGGTGGCAGTAACCTGCTCGCTCCAGAATGATACCCTCTTGATATATCAATCTCAAAGATGTCACCGAGAATATCATGCTCGGGCAACTTGCTCCAATTGGCACAGGAAATTGTGCCTTGTACTTGAATGATCAGATGTTGCAGCAGGCAATTGAACTTCAGCTTCCTAGTTACATGGAGGGTTTGGATTTTGGCATGACACCTTGTCGTTCTCCCATCACTGGGACTCCATATCACGAGGGAATGATGTCACCTAATTACCTGTATAGCCCAAGCGCCCAAGTTTCACCCACTATAGATGCTCAGGTTTCACCTTATGTTAGTGGAATGGCCCTTTTTTCCTAGTTTATCACTGGGATACAGTCCTTCATTTCCGAGTTACAGTCCATCGTCGCCTGAATACAACCATGTTCCGCTTGGTTACAGTCCCACTTCCCCGGGATAAATAATAATAATAAAATGAATAAACGAACAAATAAAAGTCCAAAGTGTGTGTCCGAAGGCCATTTGCGGCGAGACATCTCCTACTTTCCTACCCCTTTCTCAATTTGAGCCCCCAATAAATGCACCCAAAAATCAAAGAAAAATAATAAAACAAAAGATAACGTAATAAGGCATACATTCTGATGGATTTTACGGACTTCCCATTATCCTCCACCACCGCAACATTATGTGAAATATCACCAAAGATCGTTTTATTCCAATCCCTGATGAGCATCTTTAAAGCCGCTTTATTGAATCATAATCAAAGGTTTACAAAAGACACTTGACTTTGACTCTCTTTGACTTACTAGACTCAATAAAAAGAAAATTACATAACATGATTAACTTTGTTGCCTATTATAGTGAAGGAACTTAAATTACAATATGAATCTTGACCAACTAGGCTTCACTCGTTCATCAATCACTCTCGGATCTGCCACTCGAATAGTCCAAATCTGACCTCCTAGAGTCTCCTGAAAAAGATTGGAAAGTAGGGAATGAGTGCACTCGCCCAGTAAGGATCTTCATATCAACATGAAGACATAATTTAAGTAATTAACATTTTAGCTTTATGAAAAAGGTAAGGCAGTAGGAATGTGATAAAACATGCGAACTTAACCAAAGTAACAACAAGATATCAAGATGAGCGTAGAGATATGAGACAATGTGAGAGCAAGATCAAGCAAGATTGTAATGTGGCTTTTCATTAACGAACATATGCTAGCATGTAACGAGAAAGTACTTTTCATAACCTTGAAAAGACTATGTTCTAGAAAGTTATGTAACAAGCATGTAACAATCAAGCTTAAGATTTTCGTGGATTTCACCCATTTATAACAAAAGTACTCCTAGCACAATGCGACACCAGTATTCATCATATCCCATGGTTAATAGTATGTTTCCGGCCATCTGTCAAGGGGGCTAGCGTGGAGCCCTTGGACACCATCCGTGCCTGCCCTTATATCTTTAAGTTATAAATCAAGCTACTTCCACAAGAAATATAAATGTAGGCCAATAATGTCAAGTTCAATAATAGTTTTATGGCAACAATACCAAGGTAAGAACGCACCAAAATGAAACCATGAGATCAATGATGAATTAATTGGACATTATGCTATGGAGGAATTTCGACAGCATGATGATATATTTTCATTATTTCATAGTTCATTAATGACTTATTGAATAAGGTGTCAAGCTCTAGATAATCAAAAGACTACCTGGGAACAGGGTAGAATCAACCCTTGGGTCAAACCATAGGTTGAACAGTAAGATAGCAGAACACAGTTCGGCATGTCTAGAATTGGTTTCCCATACTAAAACAGAAGTGAATCATGAAAACTTGATTCATTATTGCATTTGGTTTCTACCAGATTTTAACTCTTTTATATGAACACTGAGTGCACGTTATCAGACAACTAAGCATTGACCACAAATGAAGGTTACATATATACTCTTTATCTTTCATGAGAAGCCAATCAAAAATCCATGTTTACCAGCATGTTAATTGAAGGCTATGTGAACTGGACATATAGGCAGGTGACGAGGCTCCAATAGGAATAGTGCATGACTATATATCATTACAACATTGTTGAATTTGTGTAATTCCGTGAGCTTGACTGCCAACTGTTTGAGCTAGTAACTTTAGGACAACATGCTATGAAGCCCGAGACAAGGCATCATCTCTCCACATCCGAACCAATCTCAAACAAAGGGTTCTACTTGGTGCTCACAGGGGCATTCAAAAGTGTCGCTGGTCTCATAATAACATTCTAATTCCGCTCTTTTGGGTTACCTAGCCTCTCTTGCCTTCTCCACCATGGCCTTAAAGCGGTTAGACTTCTCCACGTCGGCCTTCTTCGTCTCCTCCATCCTCCTCCGCAGCGTCTCCCCCACCGAGCTGTTCGCAATAGCCTTCACCGCCGTGAACGGGATCGCGGAGAAGACCAGAACCCCCGCAAGCTGGAAGAACAAGAGCCCAAAACCAGGAATTGATACGAAAACCGGAAGACTAGGTGAACAATCGCACCAACCCCAGCAAAGGGAAAAGGGAGAAAGCATTCAGAAGAGGGGCGGATACCTCCTGCCACGAAGCTCTGCAGACCGAAGGACATCCCCTGCGATTGGGGTCACGGCGCGTTCTCCAACTAGGGCAGGAGTATGCTCGGGGGAGTCCATCGCCGAGGAGAGAAGAATGGGCAGGGGAGAAAGATGGAGGCTGAGGCAGCAGCAGCGCCATGGGCAAAGGAGTTGGGGCGCGGGGAGGGGAGGGGGAGTGCGCTGAGGTACCAGTTGATGACAAAAAACCAGTGGCCCGTGGGCGGTGGAAACTAAATTTGTGGGATATTGATAAGATAAAGTCCCTAGAAGGCTTAGGAACCGATCCCAGCACGAAATCCTTGGAGTAGAATGCTTGGAATAGGACTTTAGGGCGTCCTCAGTCTGAGAGATTGAGTTCAGGCCAAGCAAGACTCTGCATTGAGAATGCGATCAGTCGGGTGAACGCGACCTAATGAATGCGGTCTGCGACAGACCGCGACTAGGAAAATAGGTCAAAAAATGTGAAAATCATGGAAAAGGGGCCTTCAAGGCTTAACAGGCCAGAAAATGATCAGAGATGAGCTCACAATCCGATCAGGGAAGACCCCTAAACAATGGGTAATTTAGGACATCATAAAAAATGAATAAGAGAAGGACTTGACTTGTAGGCTAAAAACGGATGGCAGCAGATGTCCCTCCTTGATGTCCACTTTGCAAGGGAGCGAGCGGAAGTGACGCAGAGGCGAAATGGAATGGAGATGGAGCGAAAGTGATAGCGGCATGAAATGGAGATGAAGCGAAGTGAATTGAAAAGCGGACATCAAGGTAAAAGACACTCATCATAACTAAAAAGTGACATGAATTCTCCTAAAAATGCTGAACTAACCACAAGGAAGAGCTGATGCGGATGACTCATGTCTGGAGAAATTAACTAACTAAGGAAAGAAAAACACGATCGACCTCATTAGGGGGCACAATCCAGAGCCAATGAGGGGATCAGAAGAGCAAGAGCTAAAAAGCTGAAAGAGGTTTGAAATTGGGATAAAATTCAGACAAGAATCATGCTGGCCAACTAGACTGAGCGAATAGATCAGCAAAAATGTTCAAATTCAGAGTGGAATGAGGATCTCTTATTCAAGAGAGCTAAAATACAATTAGCCATTACTAAGGAGAAATCTTGAAGAATCACGAGACGTAAATGTTAAAATGACATGATGCATACTGGGCTAAAATAAAGAAATCATAAAAATGAATGTAAAGAAAGAGAAAATAGAAAGTACTCAAGGATAATATTACTAGACCGAATAAGTTGGGGTCAAGAGTCTTCTTACAATACACCCTGGGTATGACTAGGACACTTGTGTAAACCCTAATTGCTTAGAGCTAAGAGATCATGTACAATCAAAACCCTCATTGCCTATGAGCAAAAGGTCATGTGCAACCAAAACCCTAATCGCCTGTGAGCAAAAGGTCATATACAATCAAAACCCTAATTGCCTGTGAACAAAAGGTCATGTGCAACCAAAACCCTAATCGCCTATGAGCAAAGGGTCATGTACAATCAAAACCCTGATTGCCCATGAGCAAAGGGCCATGTGCAACCAAAACCCTGATTGCCTATGAGCAAATGGTCATGTACAATCAAAACTGTAATTGCCCATGAGTAAAGGGTCATGTACAATCAAAATCCTAATTTCTTATGAGCAGAGGGCCATGTGCAACCAAAACCCTAATTGCCTGTGAGCAGAGGGTCATGTGCAACCAAAACTCTAATCGCCAATGAGCAAAAAGTCATGTACAATCAAAACCCTAATTGCTCATGAGCAAAGGGTCATGTACAACCAAAATCCTAATTGCTTATGAGCGAAGAGTCATGTATAATCAAAACCCTAATTGCCTATGAGCAAAGGGCCATGTATAATCAAAACCCTAATTGCCTATGAACAAAGGGCCATGTGGAATCAAAAAAAAAACTTGTCTACAAATCTGTAGTCATGAAATGTTCTCGCAATATCTTGTATACCTTATAATACATTATGAAATATACTTGTGGCCATGTGAGCATGATTCTATAAAATTCTGTGAATGCTCAAGTCATGAAATACCATGCTTCGCATCATGCAAAGATAATTATGGAGGTTCGAGACTCAATTAACCGTGTGGAGGTCAAATGGCCAACACATAGCAACCTTGAACCTTGAGGTTATGAATATGGGGATCTACCTCTGTCCCTGTAACTACGTCGGTTTAGTCCATAGTCCGTCCTGAAACGCTCCCGATACTTGGCATCGCCTCACACGACCTGGCGCCTAAGGCAATGCCTTTAGCATCACAACTAACTTTAAGTAAATCGAGGATTTTCTTTGGTAGTTAATCTCCCCTTGGGGCCGCCAAGCCAACGAAATGCACGGATGATGAAACGGTCACCTTGTGACCATTGGGGACTGAAACGGTCTCCCTTGGGACCACCAGACTGGGTAAGAAGGTCATCTCATGACCGCTAAGCCCAAAACTGTTCAATGGTCAAAAGTCAACGATCAGAAATGCCTCATAAGTCACACTGGCTCCACGGGAAAAATAGTCAGCCTCCTGACTGCCGTAGGGTGTAGCGGTCAGTCGATCGATCGCGTACCCCACAGACACTCCCTGTTCGGTAGGCAGTCACCATGTGGGCTGCCTACCTCAAAAACGGTCCCTGTTAGGGCCATTTTCTTCCCAGAAAATCGAGAATGGTGAATCACGATGGATATCGCCATTCCACGCCCCGATCACCCTCTGGTGATGAGGGAAAAAAGGGGAAACCCTTCCCCATGCCCCTAGGCATCCAAAGGTGTCCTCAAACCACTAAAAAATGTGATGAAACACTAGATCGGGCACTTGAACCCCAAAACATGATTTTTTCTTCCCGACACGAAATAGCCCACTCTCTACCTCTCTTCGGCCTAGAAATCGTGGGGAAGGTAAATATCGAGCTAAGGATTAGTCACCCTACCTCGAGGCTGGTCAAAACGTGACGGATCACCGCCGATCTTCAAAAATCGCTTGAAAAACCCTCGAACTCTCACGAGCCTCGACTAGCCGCACGCTGCCACGATCGCCTTGCCGTCGTCGTCACCGCCATGCTGTCACCTCGCCACCGCCGTCACCGCTACGCTGTCGCCCCATCGCCGTCTGCAGTCGGGGAAGGTGCGCCGCGGTCGCCGTTAGAGGAAGAGGAGGAAGATGGGGGGCACTATTCTCACGGGAGAGAGGGGGAGAGAGGAAGGAGAAGGAAGAAGAAATGGGAAAAAAGAAAAAGAAATGGGATATTTATAGAAAATCTAGATTTTTTAAAAAATATGAAAAAAATAGAAAAATATATTTCCACGATCCTCGGAACACGCCGGTCGCACCGGTACCGTCCAAAGGCAGGAGAACGGTGGATCTCTTATGCTTTTCAAGAGATGTATAGGGTCCTTAGGGTGGCTCCTTGAGCCTTGGAGACCTCTTTGCCCTTTATATAAGGGTTATATTTCTCCTTGTTATCCAATGTTGAATAAGAAAAAAAAATTCTTGTGAGCTGAGAGATCTCGTTGCCCTCCAATGGAGGTGGTGTGAGAGGCCCCGGGGGTGAGAGATCCCAACCTATCCTTCCTTTTCCATTCCCATCTTCTTTCTCAATCCCAACTCTGCATCGCCCCCCTCTTCTTCTTCCCCACTCCTTCCTCATGTTCCTTCCCCCACCACAGTCCCATCTTCACCTTCTAGCTCTAGCTTTCTCTTCCATCTCTCCCTCTTCCCTTCCCCCTCCAACCATAGTAGAAGGAAACCCACCGCCCCCTGCTCCACTGCGACCACCCTCCGCTAACCATGCCACAACCGCCGCAACCACAGCACCTCCTTCGTCGATACCCGCCAATGAGCACCGTCGCGCCTGCAGCCCAAGGCCATCCCCTTCCCCCCGGTCTTTTTCTTCCTCCTCTCTCTGCCACCCGACGATGCCAACCACCTTGACTCCACTCGGTCCTTCGTCCATAATCGCCTGCTGGCTTGGTGCTAGCCGATCGCAACCTCGTTTGCCGCCGAGTGTCTGGATCACACCTTTAGCCCCCACTAAGACGCTGTTGGCTACGCCCCTCCTCTTGATATTGTAGCAAGACCATCGCCGCCACCCTCTCCGTTCCTCTTGTCCTCCGGTTGGATTGACCAGCCAACCAGAGCCACCCTCCCAGAGCCTGAACGGGAACTTGACTTGCTACCGGTGACGCTTGGGCCACCCCCGCCCTCCTCCGGTCGTTAGCCTTGCCAAGCAATCCGCCCTCGCGAGCCCGTTGCCGAGGCCCGTTGCTCGTCGTCGTCGTGCTCAAGCTTCTTCCCGCTGGCAGTTGTTGCTCCTCTCTCTCTCTCTCACACACACACATGAATCGTAATCTCTTCCCTTGTTCTCTCTCTCTCTCTCTCGCTCTCTTCTCTATGTTCTTGTCTTATAAACATTACAAATGTCTTTCTAAGGCTGGAAAATAGCTCGCCAGTACAGAAAAAGAGGGAAAGCCAAGAAATTCATTTAAGTTGACTTTGTGCATTCGAACTTGTGATGGGCATGTGTTCCTAGGTCATGCGGCACCCTTCCAGAAGAACTTTTGTGTGGAATATTTCCACCTTCTCCATAGGACCAATCATAGAACTCCTAGAAAGGGTTTCATCTGAAATGCACCTTGCCTTGGAAAAAGATGCGGACTATTGTGTTCTGCATGAAGAGGATTGGCAGGCCAACAAGAAGCCACCGTACCTTATCACATTGGAGCCAATCAGTGGCCACTCTTCTTCTGATCTAAAAGTTCCTATGGATCTGGACGGTCCAGATTTCCTACTACAAGATTAAGGGCATCACACTTTGTACCATGCATGTAAAAAAGACGAGATAGGACAAGAAAAAGAGAGCTGAAAAAAAGAGAAGTGTGGGAAAGAAGGTTCGAACAGAACCCAGTTTGTCCAAGAGAAGGAGATAGAAGAGAAGAAGAGCACGGCCATCCTATGAAGACTTGAAGCAAGAGGACATCTGCACCTTCACTCTTCTTCATTCTGGAAGGAGAAGAAGATCCATCTCCAGCTTCCTGTGGCAAAGGAGAAGCTACACTCCAAGGAAGCAGCAAATCTAGGAGCAGCCAAGAGCGCCCTCCAGATTTCAGACAGGGATATTTTCATCGTGTTTGAGTTTCCTATGTCCTGTCTGAGTTTTGTGTTTTGTTATCTCTTTCACTTTGAACATCTCTCTATTGAAACTGTGAACCATCCCTACCGATTGTAGTAGGAAGACAGACAGAGGTTGTGCCCTGATCTGTGGTGAACCGTCCCTACTGGTTGTAGTAGAAAGATAGACAAAGCTTGTGCTCTGATCTGTGGTATGGTCTTGTGTGCCTTGAAGCTATGTTTCAGCGGTTTAGTGCTTTTGCACTAGAGAAGCCTCACTAATTTCAGTGAGGGTTGGACGTAAGACTCTAGGTAGAGTCCGAACCACCTTAACAATCATTAAAATCTCTCATTTTTTTAAATCCTTTCCAAATGAAACAATATCTCATCAAATTTTATTTTGAGTGAATTTTAAAATCTAGAGAGATACAGGACGAAAAAAGTGAAGAGTTGACAATCTCTAAAAACTTCCTAAAAAGAACTTCTTCTCTCTCTAGACGAATTTTGAAATACTGTCCAAACGCGCCCTTAGTCGGACACACAGCGGTGCCACAGCAATAGGTTCGTCCTTGAAGAGGATGTCAACTGCGGTGATCTGGCCATATAACTGAAAGCTGTCAACGGCATTCCAACAAAAGTATTCTCACAGTAAACACATCACTGGTTTGAAGACGTCATATCCAAAGTCTGGATGTGGTACGGGGTGAACAACAAAAGGCAAACGAAAGAGTTCAGATCCTCACTAGATGAGGTACACAACCTACAAATCATGATAATCCCTGAAGCTGGTTACATGCTGGAAGTCACCGCTCTGTATGTGAGCCACAGGTCAGGCTGCTCCATTCTGGAGCAATGCTCAACGTCCACCGAGATCCATCTTCAGATCCACAAGAAGGTTTGCATCGCTTCTATGACCATCTACACTGGTGCGAAACGAGCACCAGATGGAAAAGAAAACCTTTCACACATTAGAATTCAATCTGCTTGCCGACATGATCCAGGGGGGAAATCGACTGAAAGAAGGTTGATTCAGATGGTTCCAGGAGGTTCAACATGCACAAGGTTGATTCATTTCCTGAAGGTTATCGCAGACAGCCTTCCTTCTCTGAATAGTACGATATAGGTAACGAGAATAAATGATCTGTGCCCACCCACATCAAGTATTACCCGTCAGATTATCTTGTTCCGGATATCCTCCAGCTTCTTCAGTATCTCCCCTGGTGTTCTATCCAGCTCGTCTGCAATCTTCCTCTGCAAATCCGGAGACAGGGATGGGAACTGCTCGCAGAGATCACCATCAATCACATCCTGCGAAACCATGAATTCAAATTGAGATCGCTTCAGTGGAAGACAAGGAAAAACCACTAGCCTCCATAACCCCCTGGGTTGGTGTACCATTATCCCCATGTTCCCAGTCATGAACTGGCAGGAGATGTGGACAACCCCCATGAAGCATCTTATGGCATCGCTGCCTTATTATCTGCATATTAACTTCTGAAGGGTTCTCTCCTTTAATTTGCTAACCCTCCTCTAACTTGCTAACCCTCGCACTAACCTGCTGACACTCACCCCTCTGTTAGCATGCAAACCAGCTAACCCCCCCATTATATGCAATTAGTCGTGGTCCGTTCCTTGGCGGAGTGTGTTATCTGCATGCATTGTCTGTGAGTGTATCTCGAGGAATTCATTGACCGGCAATGGGGAACATGCCCCATTCATGTTTTCGGATCACCACGAAGCCTAAAGAGGCATGTCCTTCAATGATGTCCGTCTCTGTAGGCCGCTAGAGGGTGAATAACAAAGGGGGCTTTTGGCCCAATACTAAACCCACTTCCCTTAAGGGAATTAGTGGTGACCACGGGTTGCGTGCCCCCCGTAGGCTAGCCCTCGGGATTTCCTCCCTCATTGGTTGTCTCATCTGATTGAGTTTCAACCCACGGAAGAATGGTGCCCCTCGTAGGCTAGCCCTCGGAGTTTCCTATCCGTTTGGGTCTGCCGACTGCTATTGCGCCACCCAATTTTAAGGAGCTTACTCCGTTACGTGAGTATGTCTCTGCTTCTCCCCCGCAATCCTTCGGGGATGGGGAGATGCTACCCAATTTTTGCTAGGTTTTAATTAATGAATTGCCCTCATAATTTAGGCTTAATAAGACACATTTCCGTAATAACAAACCTTCGTGCTCGAGTACGAACCTCGCACGAACTCCGGCCCTATCTCCAGGGTGTCTAGGACTCCAATTCAATAATCAATTAATCCAATTAAGTCCAAGACATCCACAAGAATCTCAATAAGTCAAAATAAAACCAAAAATACAAGAAAAACCCTTAAACCGGCGTGGACCTAATCCGGCGCACCCTAATACGGTGCGGTACCCCCCCCCCCCGCCGTGGGGGGGTTGGGGCCCCCGCGGGCCCACGGTATTTAGGTTCCATAGCTGAACTGGTGGCCATGCTATTCCGGCAGATTTTGCGAGATGCAGCTGTGATTAGTCTCACCATGCTTGAGTTTGTAGAAGTCGTGTAATAACTCACCAGGACCAAGTCAACCATTTGGGTTTTTACGCTGTCGATTTCTTTTTCTAATTGTAATCACACAACCTGAGTGGGCCAAGTGGGAAGGCATGCTCGTTGTCTTTGGGAACTATGTATATTTTTGTTGGACCTTTGAATTAGTTCCATGCCTAGCCTATCAATAACATCTCAGCAATTCTTTTCACGACTTTTTGCCTTCCAGACGGGAGGGCGCATTCTTGATTTCAGTGGATGCAGCACACCTGCCAGAGGATCTAAGAAGAAATCAAATAGAGTGGGGACTTCATCAAAATTTTCAAGTCCATCCTCATATTTGATGAAGGACTGCCGCTAGTGAATACATCTGGTCGGCGAATACATCTGGTCGGCTCCCCCAGTTGAGGGGAAAGTATACATGCCTTCTAATGCGGTTGTATCGACGCTTCTTGGGCAGTGCTGATTGCCTCAATTGTATCTCATCCAAATTCCAATTCTTTCGGTCACTTGCACAGCTAATGGGCAAGCGATGTATAATTATTGAGTTCATGAACCCAGTATAAGTGCCCCATCTTCCTAGTTGATCCTACTTCTGGAGAGAAAATCTTGCTTGGCGTGGGGAACATAAAACCTACTTACCCCATGGCATTAGCATGACAGACAAGTGCATCAAAGATTGTCTTAACTATGCGTCCTGTGTCCATAGGTAATTTGCACGCCCACTGTCAGAAAGGGGGCCGTGAACTGCTTAGCTTAGTAGGAAAGCAGAAGGCCGCCCATTGGGTTGCATTGTGGCAAGGGTACAAAAACGTACAGGGTTTGGTGTCCAGAGTGCAGTTGAATCCGAATTCGGTGACCATAATGCAAATCGTGATTCATACTGGATAAATATTGGATAATGTGATTATATATAATTGATTGTTTGAGAGAGAGAGAGAGAGGTGAGACAAGCACCAGTATCAAATAGTACAAATGCAGGATAGGAACAAATGTGGACGGTACCTTCCATAAGCCCATCATCCCTGGGCACTTCATTATCATCTAAAATAGCATTGAGACGAGCTTGTCTCTTACGCCCACCACTGGTAGGTTGATCCTTCATAAGAGGACAGTCTGGCATACGATGGTCCCGGCTACCACAACGCAGACAAGCGCCGAGACGCTTCTAGCACTCTTCGGCTGAATGGCCGAACTTCTCACAAAAAGAGCAAGCCACCATGACTTGGTTGTCCTCTTCCTTAGCCTTCTTGTTCCTTTGGGAACCACTACCGCCCCCATTCCTGGATCTCTTCTAGTTATCACGGGATTTGTAGAGCTACGTAATACTGAACTTTTCCTTCTTATTACGCCGATCGGATCTCTGGCTTGACTCTTCTCCTTTACTTTTCAATTTTTTGACCTTCTCCAAGGTCCTTTCACATAAATAGGCCCGTTAGACCATCTTCGCATAAGTACGGATATTTTGAGTCTCGAGCTACTAAATAAAATCAGGTCTTAACCCGTCCATAAATCGATCTGCCTTTAATAAGTCAGTGCTAATCAAATGAGGAGCATATGGTGCCAGTCTAGAAAACTAAAGTTCATATTCTGCCACGGTCATCATACCCTGGCGTAAAGAAGCAAATTCTATAGCCTTCCGTTCCTTGGCATGCTCAGAGAAATATTTGGCATGGAATAGTGTAAGAAAACCTTCCCATGTATGTGGTGCATCAGCTGGCGGTGCCAGAATCGACTTCCACCAAGTACGGGCATCTTTATTGAGTTGAAATGTAGCTAAATGAACCTTTTCTTGGTTAGTACATTGCATGACCTCAAATATACGGTTCATTTCATCAATCCAGTTCTCTGCCTCGTCTGGATTTGAAGAACCATAAAATCGTGGAGGGTTTAAACTCTGAAAGTTACGATGTAAATCTCCAGCTCTTGCCCCTACGCCAGCTTTGGCCATAGTTTGTAATGCCTAGGTGAGGCCCGCAACAGTCTGCTGCATACCAACAAGATGGGACCAAGACACAAACAATTAGACCTCGAGAAGGCAATCAAATCATCGTTCAAAGATGTACTTGTGAATCTATCCTTGGGCATGCCTGTAGACTTTATGCATAAAACTCAAAAATGAAGATAAGATTAAACTCTACAAACATGACCCAAATGATGCAAATGATATATGGATGGAAAGAAAATACAAAGGGCTACAGAACGGGCCGAAGACTAGGGCAATCTGACCCAGGGAGGCCAAGTTATGCATCAACGAATATGGCCCTATGAGCATTGCGCTAGAAGTGCCAAAATCAGAAAGTGGTCTACCAGATGACCGTTTTTGTCCCCCTTGTGGTCTACCAAACAACCACAAGGCTACTAGAAAGGTCCTGGTGGCCCTGTGATGATCGCTAGGCTCATCGGACGGTCCTGAACACGACCGCAAGGCTCGGACAGACCCGAAAACACCCAGAACAGTGAGAAAATGGAGAAGAAACTATCTAAACATGCACAAACCCACACCCAACTTACAAAAGAGCATGAATAACCTGATGGGCACTGGTTGTCCCACCGTAATTACCAAAAAATCAGGTTGTTGATAGTTTATGTATCCCCCCGCCCCCAAACTAACTATGCTATGCATGTATCATAATGAACATGAACAAGCATGAACCGGCATAAAAGCATAAAGGAAAGGGGCGATGAGAATAGAAGAACTAACCCTGTTGGCCACCAAGGTTGCAACAATGCCAAAGGATGAAAACTTGAGAGAAAGGGCGTCATGTACCTTCGAAAAAGATGAAGACTTGATCACACTTAAGAACGGGTTGTGGGGAACTTCGTAGATTCAACCTCCTCTCCTTCTAGCCTGTTCCTTGGTGGATTAAACCCAGAGTGGGAACCACTCCGGGGACAGATTCTCAATGAAATTAGTGCTTTATCTCTAGATGAGGTATATCAAAGGGTGCTGGTTGAAGGGAATCGAAGGGAGGCTATGCTGGTGGACATTCAAACACCAAGTGGCCATGTTCTTCATGACCATTCTGCTCTGACCAGACATGAGGGGGTTCGATCACCGTGCTGACTAGAGGTAGGACAAAGTGGGACAGCGGTGTCCCCTGACTCTCTCCAATTTATTGTTTTGTTTTATTTTTTTTTTGAAACCAGCACCCAACACAAAGTAAAATAGAATTATTTCACAAGAAACAGAATTGCACTCCACTGTACAAGGAGATCAGCACACCAAGATGATTCACAGAGATGAGAAAATACAACATAAACAAGATAAGACAATGGCAACTTTAAATTAATGTTCTGCGTTGACTTTATGCTCCCTCCCCTCCTATAAGTATCCCCCTACTTGGCTCAGCAAGGAGCATTAGAGATTGGTTTAAGTTCTTAAAGGGAGGAGAGAGAGAGAGAGAGAGAGAGGAGAGATTTTAGTATCTTGAGATGGGCGGTGAGTCTTCCCGCTCTGTGAAGAGAAGTAAGCTCAGCAAGTGCAAGAGGCTCACTGATATCAAAGGTCATCTGAGCAAGAGAATCCAATCACGTATGCTAAGTTGACACCTTCTTCCACTTTTTCTACATGAATTTTCCATTACTTCTTCATTCTCTTGTTCTTTTTCTTAGCCATGCCCTCTCTTTTCGGGCCCGAGGAAATTTTTCAAATTTTTGTGACTTTCGAGGCTCACTTCTAACATTATCATTGACATGAGGGCTATTATCTCAAAACGGCACCTTTAAGTGCTCGTGGTTCATGCCAAGCATTATGACAGGATTCACATGGACTGGCTAGCTATAGGCGCACTGATAGAAGTCTGGCACCCTCAAACTCATACTTTTATTTTCCCAACCTTTGAAGTAACTATCCTTCTCGAGGAGGCAAAACTCCTGCTTGGTTTGAAAAAGTTCAAGAAGGACGGCAAGATAAAGATCATGTCCATGCCAAAAGGGGTAACTTCCTAGGAAGTCCTCGGCGGCTTCATGCCCTTCGGAGCTATTAAAGGCGTCCAGACTCAAAGGGGAATCAATTTGCAAAAGCTCACAGAATGGACCATGAATGCCCTAGAAGAATAGACAGGCGGTGATCATTTGCTCATTCTCTGACCCTCTCCCCTCTCACATTCTCTCTTTCTCCCCTCTCTTCTCCGACGGCCGACAGAGCGAGGCAAGGGCGAGGCGGAGGTGACGCGGGCAAGGAGCGGTCTAGCATGGGCGAGGATCGAGGGGCGGTGACTCGCGGTGGAGCTCGTGGTGAGTTCGTGAACCGGCGGAGCTTTCATGACGTTTCCTTGGCAGATCGGCATCCTCGACGCGTGGAATCTACGGTGGAGGTAGGGGGACGGATCCTTAACCCATGTACTTTCTTTCCCGCGAGTTTTATAGGCCGGGGTGAGCCGAGCGGGGTTATTTCCTCGTTTTGGGATAAAATGCATATTTTGGGGTGTGACTCAGATCTTTCGTTTTGATCGTGTTTTTGGGATTTAATTGGGTCCTATCGGTGCTAAAGAGGTTGTGGACTAATTTTTCCTTATTTTTCCCTTCACATGGGTGTGAACGGGATGTGGAATGAGGTTTTCTATAGTGTTCACCATTTTCAAACTCAGGATGGGATAGCGGTCCTTCCAGGGACCGCCACCTGATGGGACAGCCTTATGGAGACCGCCAGGGGTCCCCTTATGTCGGTTCGAGGGTTGCAGTCTTACGATGGACCGCCACTGAGGGTAGCGGCCTCGAGGAGACCGCTAATCAGTGGTTAGCGGTTAGAGCATGACCATTTTTACGATTTTGGTCGATTGGGTTCAGGTTGAGTAGTGGCCTTGCGACTGACCGCCACTTGATGGTGGCAGTCAGGCCAAGGACTGCCACTTGGCTTAGCGATCTTGGAGATGACCGCCTCTGGTCTGGGTGTTTCTGGGGCTTTGCGGTCCTGGCTGGACCGCTAGCTTGGGTTTGGCAGTCTTGGGGTAGACCGCCAATTGGTTTTCTGTGAAAGCCGTGTTCGGTTCACGTTGTGTTGGTGTAACATCCCAGAGTTCAGGGTACCGATAACCCGATATTATCGAATTACCGCCACCAAAGACTGGGGACGCCACCCAAGAGGCTGATGAGGCCCCTGAAGGGTTAGTGAGTTTGTGTAGAAACCCTTTCACGTATAAGCCCAATTGAGAAAAAGACCCAAAATGAGGCTGAACCTATTAATTGGCTAAGACCCAACCCACTTAAGAAGTCTTAAGAATCCTTTTGAAGGCCTTAATGGGCCTTTATGCTAAACCCATTAGGGTTCTGTTCGAAGGTTAGGTTGTATGTGCCTTAGGATTTGTATCAAACATGGGATAGCGGCTGAGGTTTTAGAAAGGATAGGATCGATCTTAGCAAATTGAAAGGAACTAGGACGCTTGTTTGACGTCGGACTCTGGTCCTATAAATAAACCCTGCATGCATAGCAGAAGGTTACTGCTGTTGCTGCACTCGAAGGAAGGGGAGTTAGGGAGCTTCTTTCTGTTTGTCGTCTGCATCGCCGGTCTTCTTCCCTATTCGTGGGGATCATGGATGGTCCTCTTCTTCTTTGTCCTCTGCGTATGCGGGAGTCTCTGCATTGACCTTCTTCCATTTGTGAAGGGTCTTCTTCCTCTTTGTATTCATCTTCTGGGTGCGACATAGCTCGTCGTCCCTATCTTCTTCCTCTGTCTCCTTCATCATTGTCTATCTTCTTCCCTCACAAAAGGTAGGTGATCTCAATATGTCACGCCCCGAGACAAGCAGCGGAATTGAGTTGGGAATGTGAATTGTCGGCAAGATAAGCCTTACACTAGAATGATAATCAGAGCACTAAACATTCACACACATAAGAGTGAATAGATGATAATATACTCAAACATCTAACTTTTATTGAATTATAATAATCCAAGTTTACAATAGACAATTGACTTGACTCCTCAAACTATAGACTGAAGAAAAGTAAAATTACATAATCATGTCTTTTCATTGACTACGAATAGACTTACGACTTTTGACAAACTAGGGCTCCTCTCGTCCATCATTCGCTCTCACACTCGGATCCATCATACGAATAATCCGAATCCAGTCCACTAGAGTTTCATGAAAAGATTGAAAAGTGAGAATGAGCACACTTGTCTAGTTGGTATCTTCGTATTAATATGGAGGTAATATTTAAGCTCCATAGCAAGAGAACAAGGATGATTCAAGCACATGAGACCATGAAGAACCATTCAAGTACAAGGCCAAGCAATCATAAACTCATTTTGTAATCATCAAAATCACATATACAACAGTGTGCTTGCTCTTTATCCTCTATCCCCATTTGCAGGTGATTCTATGTTTCAGGTCTTCATATGTTGCACTTTGTTTATGGACACTAGACACACTCTAGCTAGCTCGGTGGGCATTCATAATTATTTTCTGTTCACACTTTCATTAGCAACTTGCTGTGCAGCAATTCAGTCAATCTACTATGGATACAAGAAGGCTGCGTCGACGCTAGTAGTCCACTGCATTGACTTCATCTTTCTTGCAGAACCCAGCAGCCTGTGAAATGTGTATTGTGTAATTGTCTTGAATTGTTTTTGTTAGATCCGTTGTGCTGTATGTTTTAAGTGTTCCACGTGCTTTTCAACAGTAGTTTGTGTTCTTATCAATTAAGTTTTTAATTGGGTAAAGTTTGTACCAGATCTATTCAAGCCCCCTTCTAGATCCGGCTGCACTTAAGGGACCTAACATTAATTACCTTGCGTAGGACGTAGGTGATATCAAACTCCATAAGGATGAGCGCCCATTTTTCGAGCCTTTCGAAGAGGGCGGGTTGGCTGAGGAGAAATTTGAGCGGATCACATTTTGAAATGAGCTCCACTCGGTGTGCCAGAAGGTAATGTCTTAATTTCTTCATAGCGAATACCAAGGCCAGGCACATTTTCTCTATAGGCGCATACCGATGCTTAAGCCCGATTAGCTTCTGACTGAGATAGTACAGCGGCTGCGCCTTACCCTCCTTGTTGATTCGGGCTAAAAGTGCCCCCAGAGAAACATCCATAGCAACAATGTAGAGGATAAAGGGCTTCCCTTTCAAGGGTGCTCCTAAGACCGGAGGGGATAACAGGTATTCCTTGATTTGTTCAAATACCCTCTGACAGTCTTCGTCCCAAATGAAAGGTGCGCCTTTCTTCATCAGTTTATCGAAGGCAGGCACCTTCCGGAGAGATTCTCCCCCTAAATGATAGATTCAACTGACAAACTCCCCTTGAAAGAATGCACAGACATCTAAGGGAGAATAGGAGAGACTTGTCATAGATTGCAAAGATGAGAGAATAGAATGGATTTATAAGAGGAGTAATGTAGATGGCCACATAGAAGCAAAAGGAGAACTAAGAGCAGACTTGCAGGCAACCAATGGCACAGTTTGAATACCCTCTCACCAGAAAGCAGCCTTCATAGAGCACACCACCTAACCGCAAACAACTTGTTCCAGGTGTAGTAAGGTCGGTGTTTCCTCCATTTACATTGACCTTCTAGCATAGTGAGGTCGGTGCACCTATCTCATGCATCGACCTACCAGTATAGTGAGGTCAGTGTTCCTTCCATAAACATTGACCGACTAGCTTAACCAAGTTATGTATTTCAACCAAAATGAGTCACAACAGTAGCTCTGTATATCTCACAAGACAAACCACAGTGACAAACATTTATCCTTCTCTGGTAAGGTCAATGCTCCTCTCATATGCTTCGACTAGCTAGTGTACTAAGGTCGATGTTCCTTTCTTATGCTTCGACCAGCTAGCATGGTAAGGTCGGAGCACCTATCATATGCATCGACCTATTAGCATAGGAAGGTCAGAGTATCTTCCATATGCATGGACCAACTAGCTTAACCAAATAGACTGTTTCAGTTAAACATCAAAGTAGCATTGACTCCACTAGACAAAGATTCAGCCTTATAACATTCCAACTAGCAGCAATAGTAAAAACACATATTCTGACAGCTGAAGTAGACCAAATATTTTTGACAGCATTAACTCAGCTCCCCCTCACTGTGTGTAGTAATTTTAATCAAGCAATAGTCCTTTTCTCATTGTACACAGATATGCAATAATGAAATGTAAATTACAAATTTATCACTATATGCAAGCTTGACCCTTGGTACTTGGCGGAGGTCTAGCCTCTACGCATGATGTGGGTTTCCAGATAGAAATGATTTGCCCTTCTCCTAGCATACCATTTGATATACTAAAGGGTCATGCAGGACTATGAGGCCTGGCTTAGGGAAAAGCCAGTGTGTGCACACGTGGTCGGGGGCTTTAGACAGACGCCGACGGGCGTTCCCCTGTCAAGTCACTCACGACTTGGTTACTATTTTGGTTCTGACAGTGTCTTGATCTCTGCCTGGCTGTAGGCATAGTAGACGAGACGCTTGTAGGCGCAGCATAAGACATTAGTGGACGCATCTAGCTGTCCTTCTAGTGTGGGGCACTCCAATCACGTGACACGTAACTCTTCACAATTCTCTTCATGTTTCTCGTGCGTCGTGACCTTCTGCGTTAGCCCTTTTGTGGCTGTACTCGAGGTCAGTGTCTGTCACCTACACGACGTTCCGATTGTGTATGTGGCAGTGTGCACGATGTCCTTGTCGTGTTGTCTGTCATCCGTGTCGGTCGTCTGTCTAGCACTTTCCTAGGTTTCTTTTATCTATTTTGCAGGTTCCTTGCGTCGGTAGTTCGACAACTCCTGACTCTGTCAGCTCTGAGTCGCCCTCCTATCCTTGCTTGGAGTAGTTGGGGTACCAAGGTTAGTTCGGTAGCCGTTGCCTGGTACAGCTTCTTCTTTCCCCTCTCCCTTAGCTTGTTCCCTACTCCTGATCTTTATTCTGTTTCCTTTACAGTTTTGTAGTTTAGCTTTCCTGCTTTACTACTGTTGTTGCCTACTATTTTTAGCGTGTTACGGCGTGTTTTTCAGTGGGGATCCACGTGACCGCTACTGAGCTAGTGACACGAGACTCACCCCTACTTTATAGGTGGTGGTCGTTCCTTCTGCTTCTGTGTGTACCTGGGGCGCGTGCTCATAGCGTCTAGTTGTGGCCAGCTGGTACCCTCGTGGGTTTCCCCCGACTCCCAGGTATGTCTTTTCTTTTCTGTTGACTGTACTTGGCACTTGTTGTCTTTCCTTTGGAGTTGACTCTGGGCTATAATTGTTAAATTTAAACTGTTAATTAAAAAGTAATTTTATTTCTGCTACTTTAGCAATCCGATCTAATGAAATATTATTGCTTACTATTATATCTGTCAGTTCAATGTATGTCAGTTTCTGACTCAAATTTTATAATTGATGAAAACTGGTAACTAACTGTTTCGCAAAAGTGTCCTAATTTTTAAAATTTTGTAGACTTGTTTGGCAGACTTTTTTCTTTTTTTTCTTGCTCATTAAAGTACTCAAGAGTCTAGGAGTTAAATATTTCAATGACGTGAAACAAAAGATTTCACAAGAGGAGGTTAAAGAGATGGAGGCTCTCTTACAGAAAGCTTGGGGAGCCATTTTACCTTGGGTAATTATTGTTTGTGGAGGATCAAGTAGACGGGGAAAGGCTTTCTGTGGGGTCATGGACATAACAATAGCCCATCCAGATGGGCAAATCCATAAATGATCTTTGGCTAACTATGTCAAGTATTTGAAAGACGCCAATTTTCTGGAGGAGGATCTTGTGTTTAGCACTCATAGTGAAGAGAGAACAGATACAGGTATTGATACATACTTTTGACCTTTGCATATATCCAGTTCAAGAACAGCGGCATCGGATTGATTTTAAGGTATACCCAAGGGATAGATATGCTTTTGGATTGATTGCATGGAAGGGATATGATGTGCTCAATAGGCGGTTGAAGCCACTAGCAGAATCCAAAGACTATCAGCTGGATGATACAGGTTATTCTTGGCTGCTCAAAGCTCTCACAGGAAACAAGGAGGGGAGAGGGAAGGAGGGGAAGGAGGGGCTGGGCTGGCTGGAGATGTCCGGTGTCGCAGGAGAGGGCTGGCATCAGAGGGGGAGAGCATGTCGGCCGGAGATGGGCTGGGCGGCATCATGGCTCGCATGGGAGGGCATCGCAAGGAGGATGCCACGGGATAGCATCGTGGGTGGCGTCGGCAAGGTCACAGGGATGTGGAGTGGCTGGAGAAGTCATCGTCGGCAGCATACTTGCCAGCCGGAGACGAAGATGAAGATGGAGATGAGGCAGGGGTGGCTAGGGCATACCTGGAAGCCAGAGATTGGGATGTAGCGAGAAGAAGTTGAAACGAAAGGGGAGGATGCACGCATGAGGCTGAGGGTGTCGTGCAAGCATTCAAGAGAAGAAACTTTCCCCCCAAAAATTTGTCCCGTGATTGGTCCAGCATAGGTAGAAAAATATGGTTTCAGACTTGATTTCTTTTAATTGGCATAGAAGAGATATAGAATAAGACTTCTCTTCAGCTTCAGATCTGAGCATTTAATGATCAACATGGAAGAGATCTTGCAGTCTGCTTCCCCACTGGCTTAGGTCAATTCTCTACTTTGGTGTACCTTTCTAGGACCATATCCCATTGGTTGGCATTCAAAAGTTGTATTATGACAAAAGACATTTCCAAGATTTGAACTCTGACATAGCTACCTCCAAAAAGTTGGTCAGGTATGGTGATGATGGCAGAGACACTTGTCTGACCTTGAATCTTCCTCCAGGCCTCGAAATCCATATTTATGAAGATTTATGGTTCATATTTTTAGTCCCTGGAAGACCTGACGTGTTTGACAGAAAATAGCTTAAAGTGCTTCAGGGAGAACCATGAGGTTGACATGCTGTAACTATAGTGTCAACCTATCTTAAGAAAACTGCCAGTATGGCAGTTAAGCTGTGAGGTCGATGCAGTTACTCCATGAGGTCAACACTTCTTCTTCACTTTTCATGTTTTCAGCCTGGCCACCTATTTTTCATCATCTGCCTTAATTTTTATGCAACCAATTGCCTCAATTTCTGTGCACTTGATTTCTTTCAATCTTTACTGACACATAGTGTGAGCGTTAGATTCATTTGAGCCTTTTACTTGATCTGCAATAAGAGTATCAATGTATCATTAGAAAGTCAATGACTCATGGTGTTAGATAGTATCAAAACTGTAAAATATCAATGACTCATGGTGTTAGCATTAAAATCGCAGGGACACAACAAAGACTTTGGGATTGATGTGTATGTTCTTATTTTTTTACGAGAAAGTATATATCTACCTCAAAGTCTTGAATTGTCCCATTTGGATAGTCTATGAATGTTTGATCACACTTAGGCAATCATTTACTATATGTGTTTGTATGGTTTGTTGAGAATTTCGGTTGCGTCTCCTCACTCTTCTCTGAGCCCTTTACCTCCCTGCGTGGAGTGGGCAAATAGTTCATTGCTGTAATATTGTGTAATTAATCTTCACCGGGAGTTATCGACTTGGCTGGGATGGTCTTCCCCACGCCCCGAGCATGGAGGTACACTCGACACCCCCTTGTAGTCGTACTTACTTTCTTAGTATATGCTTGTTTGCCGCTGCTAGAGCGCATGGGTTAGGGCCATTAGCTCGATATATTCATTTCACCATTGCGAGAGAGAGCGAACCATCCCGTGACCCGACCCGGGCACGAGAGTTGTAAGCCTGACCACCCTTGACTCGCTACCGATTTCTCAACCGTGCAAGTCTAACGCTTCCCTCGTTAAGGGACGAACACGAGCTTGCTAGAGTCCTAGGCATGCATTACAACTTGGCATCGAGTCCGCGTCTTCGTCCCGCATCAGCTTCACATCCTAGAGAGGTTAGCTGAAATGGATGCTAGAGGATTAACTATAGAGGGTCACTCAACAAGTAAGCCACCTTACTTTGATGGTAATAACTATGCTAGTGGAATGATTTTCTTTTCATTTATTTTTTTATTATTAGATTATTTATTACATAGGCATGTCAGTCACCGGAGTGACAAATTATCATGCGCTCGATCTAACTTGGTCAGACGAATGTGAAGTCCAGGTCAGGACCAGAAGTCCGTCATACCATGAAGTTTATGATGTTAATTACATCCTCTGAGAGGGATGAAAACCATTGATTAATTGTCAATATAGAACACCACCTGGGGCTTGAGATAGCAAGAAGGAAACACGTACAAAGTAAAATTGAAATAATAATGTAAGGGATTTGTTTATTCATTTATTCATGCAAGGAAAGCACCATTTATTATGTTCAAGCCTTGGTACAGGGTGGAGAACAAAGGTCTGGAGACCACCATAACGCATAGCGAGAGTTTCCAGTCGGGTGCAACCCGACCTTTACTAGACGCCATTTGATATACCGAAGGTTCGGTCATGCAAGCATGCTTTAAACTAATGAAATATATGTATATATATGTGTTCGTGATCAACGCTGAGCAGAGGCTCTGGAAGAAGCTTGGACAAGGGGTTTCTATATCCTTTTCTTATATTGGTCCACGTGGCAGAGGGAATAAAAGATTCCTCTCCTCGGATCACGTGCTTGACATTTGTTCCTTGGAAGCACGAGCCAGTCTGCAAACGAGATTGTTCTGCTTGTTAGTAAAAGGCAGAGTTTCATTCAGGGTTTATTTATATAGAAAGAAGTGTATGCTCAGACTTTGCTACAGTGTATGCTTGGACTGGGAAGTACGTGCATACTGCATGGACTTGTCTTGACAAACATCATGCACGGACTTGGTGTGTTCAGTATACACAAATATGCATGGACTTTGAGTGTTCAACGCACACAAAAGTGCACGGACTTAGAATGTTCAACATACACAAAAGTGCACGGACTTCATGTTCAATGGAAACAAACCTACACGGGCTTGGAGGAAACATCGTGCACGGACTTAAGGAAACATAGTGCATGGACTTTTGAACGTTCATGGACTTACAAGCAAAACATGCACGGACTTGGAATGAACATCGTGCACGGACTTAAGGAAACATTGTGCACAGACTTTTGAAAGATCAAGACATTGTGCACGGACTGGTGAAGGATCAGAACATGTGGACAGACTTGCTTTAAACCAAAACACATGCACAGACTTTTGAAAGAATAAGAGATTGTGCACGGACTTCATAAGAGGAATGTGTACTGACTTATATAGAAGATGAAACATCGTGCACGGACTTTGGTGCGTGAAGATGAAACATCGTGCATGGACTTTGGTTGTAAAGATGAAACAATGTGCACGGACTTTGGAAAGTGCAAGGACTTGAATCAAACAGCGTGCACGGACTTGAAGAAATGTGAACAACGTGCACGGACTTTGAAGAAGTGCACGGACTTAAAGAAGTGCACGGACTTGGTAACTGAAGGGTGGACAACGTGCACGGACTTAGTAGAGAAGTGCAAGGACTTTTTTTTTTTTTTTTTTTGTAAGTCTAAAATGTGCACGGAATTGATGGGATATATAAACCTTACGCACCCCCCCCCCCCCCCCCCCCCCCCCCCCCCCCCCCCCCCCCCCCCCCCCCCCCCCCCCCCCCCCCCCCCCCCCCTCGAGGCGGGTCAAGGCCGTCATGGCCAGGGAAGAGGTCTTCGACAGAGGACCACCACAGGATAAGGAAGAAAAAGAAGGGAAGAAAGAAATGGGAAGGAGGGGGAGGCCTCGACCCACCCAGAGTGACAACGATAGTGAGGGAGGGGCTCACGGAAGAGATGCACTGACGAGGCAAAAGCACAAGGGCACTGACAATAAGAAGAGGAGAAGACCTTGAAGAAGCAAAGTCGAGAGGGTTCAAAAGAAAACCCTCCCCTAGGTCTCCTTATAAAGAGGAGGCAGCCTGCACATCCGACAAGACAACAATCCATGGAACCGACAGGCTCAGGCACCTCGAATCGGAAGCCTCGCCATGCAATGATCTGGCAAGCTCGTTACCAATGCCTAATCTGGCAGGTTGAGGCACCATGCTCATTCAGTAGTGTTATCCCCCTGAACCGACAGGCCACCGCGTGGCCCCCATCTGGTGGGCCCTTTGTGGCTCTTGGACCGGCACCCTTTTCAAACCCCTTGCACCGGCACCCTTTTCAAATGCCTTGCACCGGTAGCCCCATTCCTTTCCATCTAGCAGGCTCAGGTGCCTTGAACCGATAGCCTCGCCACACAACGATCCGGCAAGCCCGTTACCAACGCTTGATCCGGCAAGCTGAAATGCCCTACTCATTCGGTAGGCCTTTTATGCTTGAACCGGCATGGCCTCAAAAAAAATGGTGTGCACTAGGGTTTGTCGACTCGATTGTACCGGTCGTCCCAATTTTTTGCCGAGACGGTACGGTGCGCCATTGTCTCGCTTTGTCCCGCTCTGTCACGAAAGATATATATGTATATAAAAATATATGTAAGATAATATAATAAAATTTGTAGCTCAATTGGTTAAGTCACTTGTCTACTCACTCAACCAACTTACCTATCAAGCATTTTATATTTAAAATAAAATATTTAATATATAAAGTGACCCGGTTGTGTGTCCTACAGACCTGAGTCTCCCAGTGCACCGCACCCCATGGCCAAAACTACTGCTACATGTGACCCCGCCACGCATCCTCCAACTTCCCATGTATGTCCCCCATCGTCCAGAGAAAACTCAGCCCTAGTATCGACCTGGAAGCCCCGTTTCCATGCCGTTCTCTCTTTGTTTGTCCTGCTACCTACAGACAGGCCAGACCACACAGGTATTAACTTTCAGTGTCGCCCCGGCTACCACGGTCATCTTCTGCAGCCCCCCTTCCAATGGCGTCTCTGGGACATCCCCACCTACATCCCCACCAAGTTTCGTGTTCAGAGGATGATTAGAAGGCCAAGTTCCAGGCCACCCCGCCCGCTGGCCGCCTGCACCTGCGTAGACCAGCCTGTAGTCTGCACACCGTTTGTGACTACACCGGAGGTCCACGTCAGCGTCATTGGCTTCCATCTTCTTCTAGGAGGGTTGTCATCCACGACAGCGTGTCGTCAGTGATGTTTGCACCTTCCTCGACCTCCGTAACATGTCATCCTTACTGCTGGACCCCAGGCCGTATCGGTTCGCAGCGCGTTAGAGTTGTCATACTTGGTCCACTTGTGGCCCGTCAACCCACTTCTCACGACCCCTGATTCATTGTGCAGCTTTTTACCACCCTGTGAGGAGTGGGTAGTGTTTGGATTGTGCTTATTTAGCTTTTGTACCAGGGATCGTGTGATTTGGCCAGGAGTCTTCCCCACGCCCCGAGCTTGGAGGTCGGCACACACTTCCTTGCTTGGTTTAGCTTGCTCATCTTGTATATGCTCTTGAGCCACTACTAGTTTGTGTGATTCAGGTCCTTAGCTCATCATATTTATATCACTGCCATGGTGAGAGAGTGTGACCGTCCCGTGCTTCGATCCGAGCATGAGTGTGAAGTTGCCCACTAATGGAGGCATCATTTACCCCCTCTACATTTTTCGCAGCTCGAATAGATCGTCAGCATGTGCCATCGTGTTCTTCACATTTCTTTGAGTCATGGCATGTAGTTTTTATATTTTATTTGAGTCTCGTTCATCTATCCGCGAGTGGTACCGTTGCGATCGGCGCGTCGTGAGGATCGAGAAAATATATTTTTCTATTTTTTGGGGATTTTTTTTAATTTTTTAGATTTTCCTATAAAACCCAAATCTTTTTATTTTTCTTTTCCCCTTCTTCTTTTCTTCTTCTTCCTCCTTTCTTCCCGTTGGAGAGTGCCCCCCCCTCAACCGTGACTTCTTCCTCCCCGGGCGACGGAGGTGCGACCCCACTCACTCTGGTGACGGCGTGGCGGTGGTGACGAGGCGAATGCAGCGGTGCTCTTCTCGCGGCGGGAGGCGGGGAGATCATGTTCTAAAAGCTTCTTCCTTGCGATCAGCAGTGTTTCGGTGGAGCTTTTGCTCCATTGAGGTAGGGAGACAGATCCCCATGTTCATCCCATCGTCCCCCGCGATTTGTAGGCTGAGGAGAGGTCGAGAGGGGCATTTTTGAGCCGGGTGAGTGAAAAACTCCATGTTTACGGTTGTGAGCCGATCTGCTATTTCACCACATTTTTGGCCGATCCGAGGCCGTAGATGCATGCTAGGGGTTGTGGGGGAGCTTCCCTCTTATTTTCCCCCTCATCCATGGATGTTTGGGGGCGTGGAATGGATTTTTTGGTTTTTCCCGCTGGCTCGTTCTCGGGCTGGCGTGGCGGTCCTTCTAGAGACCGCCAGAGTCTGGCGGCCCAAGGGGGGTGCGCCAGAGGTTGTGACGCCCCAAGGGTGGTGTGTCACGGGTTACTATTTTGTTGGCAGGTCCCGACGTCATCTGGCGGCCGCACGATAAACCACTAGACGGTGTGGCGGCCTAGGCTCAGACCGCCAGAGAGGCGAGTTGACCGTTGATTTTCGACCATTGATTTTTGACCATTGGAGTCAGGCTCCTCTGGCGGCCGTGGGTACGGGCGTCAGAGCTCTGTGGCGGCCTAAGGTGGGTGCGCTAGAGCTAGTTTGACTTCCCCTTCTAGCGCTCTAGGGTTGGACCGCTAGAGTCCTGTGGCGGACTAGAGATGGACCGCCAGAGCTTGTGGCGGGCCGATGCGATGCACAAAGTCCTCGCTGGCGTTCGGCAGGTCGTAGTTGACGACGTGCGCAATGTCGGAGATATCGAGCTGTGAAATGATGGAGTGTTTTGTCCAGAGTACAACACCTTTTACACAGCGGAAGGTGAAACTTCCTAAGACTTATGGAGCTTGCATCAGCTATCCGGCCTTCCCATCGATGATGAACCATATGAAGAAGTATGTTGGCCGGATTGGCTTAAAGACTGCACCGACGGTGAAGGCCATTATTATATCGGGTTTGCATATCGATACCTTTTAAAAGTGTACAGGACATTATGGTTGTCTATTCAAGATGTCCCAAAAACTTCTTCTTCTCGCACCCATTCATGCAAAGAAAGGAATTGGGTGCGAATGGGACTGTGGCTGGAATATTTCTTCGGAGGCGAGGAGAAGTACACAGACTTTCCCTCCATTGGTGTAGCTCCGAGCAGGTTGAAGAAGCGGGCCCGCCAAAAGACTCATCTATCTCCTTCTCTTCCAAGGGGGCGGTGAAGTGGCCCTAACCGAGAGGGAGTAGACCCCATTACACACTGCGTGGCCTATCTGACATATTGGCTATGTGCATTTACTCTCCCGTAGGGCGACGAGACAGTGATTCGCGCCAAGGCTATATACCCGGCGTGCTTGATGGCTTGGGGCGTGAAGCTGTCTCTTTGCCCGGCTGCATTATGCCTGATCTATAAAATGCTAGGAGATCTCCACCATACTCGTCTCCTAAGGAATCTATGGACCGTGGGTCCACTTCACTTCTTTAATGCTTGGGTATGCTCATTGTCCCCTGAGTTTGCTCCCCGGGTGCTACAGTCATCTAATTTATTTCCAAGAATGTTGGAGTTTGCTGGTGCTGAACCTCAACAAGCATCGGACCAGCTCTTCTCAATCAGGGGGCAGTTGACAAAGGTGCCCATGAACACCCATGGAGCTTTACATTTTTGGAGTTTGGCTGCCCACTCCAGCCCATTTGTAAATTATTTGCGAGAATGTGAATTTGGTGAAGCGGAGGAATACATTCACCCCGGAGTACATTAAGTGGTGGAATGCACGAACAGGCTTCTACAAAAACTTCCGCCGAGAGTGTTAGTCTGTTGCCGAATGTCGATTTCTGGACTCCCAGCCAGAGCTGGTCCTTGACATCGATCCCCCTTATCTGAAGAAACTGAAGTCTTGGACTAATACCGAGGTAATGGCATATTTGGAGGCGTGAAAGATTACAAAGCATCATTCATCCAGAGCAGACCCGAAGATGCCCAAGATACAGAAGGATGACTATGTAAAGACGCTTCGGGGATTATGCCGGGTGAGCACTGAGCGGGTAGCTCTTCAACAGCTCCCTTTACCGGTGGAAGAGCCCATTCCGTCGGTGGCTGACTAGCATCCAGAGGTCGATAGTCTACACCCTTACAGGACTTTTATCAGGAGGGAGGATAGGCGAGAAGCACTATACAGTAACAACCCCTGGTTGTTTGCCTTGCTTCGCTCTCACGGACTATCGGTCGGCAGCCCAAGCGAAGCTATTTTGAATCATCCCCTTCTAATTTCCTTCAAACACGCCAATGGATAGGGATTGGACCATCTGGGCTTGTATTATCACCTGTCTTCCTGCGGCCATGAAGATTTGGCATTGCTGGCCGAGAAGAGCGAGAAGGTTGGCGATGTTTGTTGGCTCGTTCGCGAGGCAGCTTCTAGGGACAAAACTCCTTCGCTATTTTATTGGCCGCTTACTCCCCTGTACACTGGGCCGACAGGTAAATTTCATTTCTCCAACTCAGCTTTGAGCTGTCCCTTTTCACATTCTAGCGTGTACCATTCTCACCCTTGTGCTTGTGCAGTCTGACTCACTTCTGAGGAGACTCGACACTTTAGGGAGTTAATAATTAAGGCCCAAAAGCCAACATATTTTGGGATCCCAAAGTCGGCTCCAACCATAACACCATTTCCACCTGGTGACTCGCAGAAGCTGACCAGGTCCCCAATGAAAGTGGCTGTTGGCAAGGCCAAGCAAGTAGTGACCCGGGTGATGCGGGCACGCCGGAGGAAGATTGCGGAACAGGAACCCATCCTCTTCAATCTACAGTTCTTAGTTTAGAGCTAGCTGAGAACTAGCAGATTGCGGAGGAATCTACGATGTCATCCAGGTGATTCAGGAGGCGCAAAGCTACCTCTGGAAGCGTCTTCGAGTCTTCTTCGCAACGACGGTCGTCTCGTCCCGTTCTGAGTTCGTGGCTGTCCGGGACAAGCAATCTACCCCTACTATGTAGAAGAGTCCTAAGCAGCTTCCAGAGATGGTTTGTAGTAGCTTCCACACCTGCTCATCTAAAGATCTAGAGGCGAGGTTCGACCGAGACCTTCTACTGCGAGTCTCCCTCCTCCGCCAAGAAGTGGAACTCCATTTGGAAACATGAGCGATTTCTTCTCCCTTTTCTCCCCAGAGTGCGCAGTTCTGTCCTCCCTGGGACTGAACTGACACCCTATACATATTTGGGCTGCTGCGACCTACTCCGACATCGGATAGCACCCCCGTGGGTCTCATTTCGAAGGCAACTTGTCAACAGTTCCAACGCCATTAACCGTGCTCAATTTGAAGTTTCGGATAGCTCGTGGCAGCTTCATCTTCCTGATGCTGCGGTGCTGAGACAGTCTGAACCCAAGAACAGAGCCTCTGCTTCTAGCTCCACCACGACTAGAGCCGGGTTCCAAAGATTCTACCAAAATTTCAACACCTTCCGGGGTCAACCTACGAAATTTTGGCACTGGTCCCGCTGACAAAGGAGTTCAGGAGCAACCACAACAATTCTTATATCGACCATTTGTCCTCTATTCCTGAGAGGGGACAGAACTGACTCCAGTATTCCTTAAAGCTCTTGGTCTTCATCTTCCCCCTCCCCGCTTGGCCGGCTGAAGGCCCCTCCCTGTGTAGAGGTAGTTTTGGTTGTAAGAGTTTAACCCCCACCCCACATTCCCTCTCCTGCGAGAGGTGTAGTGCTATAAGGTCTTGAGCAGGTTCGAGCAACACCTACACGGCGTGTGGGGACCCCACGCTTCCCCGCTCGCCCTCATCTCCAAGCGGGATCGATTTCTTCAAACCGGTCGAGTAAGTGGTATGCCGTCCTATCTCAAGTCATGGTCGGGACAGTCGATTTGGCAGGAATGGTCACACCTGTCCCGAATGATGTGCACCTAACTTAAGGAGGTTGGCAGAAGATCCGAGTGCTTCCACGGGGTATTCCCTGCGAGGCGTCCTAGCTCCCGAAAAATCATTATAGACATGTCAGTAATTATTTCATAACACATGAGTTTGAGGGGGCACAGAACAATAAGGAAATGGTCAACATGTGGCTGATACGGCTCTGAATACCTTTTCGCACCCCGATGTGAGGCTTTCAAGACTTTTCAACATGCTCTCTCTTCGTTTTATAGGAATCGACTTTTCGGCCATGCAGCCCCATTGCTTGGTGATTAATCAAACATTTTCTCCTCTTCTCACCGTGATCGACCTTTATGGCATGATGGGTCTCCAGTCCCATCCTGATGCCCACCATCGTTTGCTTAGTGATCAGAAGGAATGCACCTTGGGTTAGTCCAGACCATCCCAGTCTTGGAACCTTAACACATTGTGACACAAGTGATTGGCATGCCCTCACACAGTAAAACTGATAAAAGATACAATGATATTTTATTAATTATTATCCTCAGTGCTTCCACGTGACATTCCTCACAAGGAGCCCCAGCTCTGGAAAAATCATTATAGACGTGTCGGTAATTATTTCACAACACATGAGTTTGAGGGGGTACGAAATAATAAGAAAATGGTCAACATGTGATCGATACGGCTCTGAATACCTTTCGTACCCTGATGTGGGACTTTCAAGTCTTTTCAACACGCTCTCTCTTCTTTTTATAGGAATCGACTTATCAACCATGCAACTCCATTGCTTGGCGATTAATCAAATGTTTTCTCCTCTGATCGTCGTGATCGACCTTTATGACATGACGGGTCTCCAGTCCCGACTCGATGCCCACCATCATCTGCTTAGTGATCAGAAGGAGCGCACCTTAGGTTAGTCCAGACCATCCCAGTCTTGGAACTTTAACACATTGTGACACAAGTGACTGGCACACCCTCACACAATAAAATCGATAAAAGATATAATGATATTTTATTAATTATTATCATGAGTGCTTCCATGTGGCATTCCTCGCGAGGAGTCCTAACTCTGAAAAAATCATTATAGACATGTCGGTAATTATTTCACAACACATGAGTTTGAGGGGGCACGAAACAATAAGGAAATGGTCAACATGTGACCGATACGGCTTTGAATATCTTTTCACACCCCGATGTTGGGCTTTCAAGACTTTTCAGCACGCTCTCTTTTCTTTTTATAGGAATTGACTTATCGGCCATGCAGCCCCATTGCTTGGCGATTAATCAAACGTTTTCCCCTCTTATCGTCGTGATCGACCTTTATGGCACGACGGGTCTCCAGTCCCGACCCGATGCCCACCATCGTCTGCTTAGTGATCAGAAGGAGCGCACCTTGGGTTAGTCCAGATTATCCCAGTCTTGGAACCTGAACACATTGTGACACAAGTGACTGGCACGCCCTCATACGGTAAAACCGATAAAAGATACAATGATATTTTATTATTATCCTGAGTGCTTCCACATGGCATTCCCCCCTAGGAGCCCTAGCTCCCGAGAAATCATTATAAACGTGTCGGTAAAATCACAACACATGAGTTTGAGGGGGCACGGAACAATAAGGAAATGGTCAACATGTGACCGATACGGCTCTGAATACCTTTTCACACCCCAATGTTGAGCTTTCAAGGCTTTTCAACATGCTCTCTGTTCTTTTTATAGGAATTGACTTAACGGCCATGCAGCCCCATTACTTGGTGATTAAACAAACGTTTTTCCCTTTTATCGCCGTGATCGACCTTTATGGCACGATGGGTCTCTAGTCTCGACCCGATGCCCACCATCATCTGCTTAGTGATCAGAAGGAGTGCACCATGGGTTAGTCCAAACCATCCCAGTCTTGGAACCTTAACACATTGTGACACAAGTGACTGGCACACCCTCACATGGTAAAACTGATAAAAGATATAATGATATTTTATTAATTATTATCCTGAGTGCTTCCACGTGGCATTCCCCGCAAGGAGTCCTAGCTCCCGAAAAATCATTATAGACATGTTAATAAATTCACGACACATGAGTTTGTGGGGGCACGTACGGAACAATAAGGAAATGGTCAACATGTGACCGATACAGCTCTGAATACCTTTTCGCATCCCGATGTGGGGCTTTCATGGCTTTTCAACACCCTCTCTCTTCTTTTTATAGGAATCGACTTATTAGCCATGCAGCCCCATTGCTTGGTGATTAATCAAATATTTTCCCCTCTTATCGCTGTGATCGACCTTTATGCCACGACGGGTCTCCAGTCCCGACTCGATGTCCACCATCATCTGCTTAGTGATCAGAAGGAGCGTACCTTGGGTTAGTCCAAACCATCTCAGTCTTGAAACTTGAACACATTGTCACACACGTGACTGGCACGCCCTCACACGATAAAATCGATAAAAGATACAATGATATTTAATTAGGATGCGGAGTCAAGGGGATCTAAAATTTGTTGGCAGATGAAGCGGGCTCGGCTATAAAGCTGTTGCCAGGATGTGATGTCATTCAGGGCTAAGATACACCTAAGCTCAGGAGTGGCATTAGAAATGACCATCTTGATCTGCTCTCCCTCCGGAATATGCCTCGAGACTTGAGCGGCCAAATACCGTCAACGGTCGGCAAAGGTTGAGAATTTCTCGTCATGCTTCATTTTCTCATGGGCCAAATCCACCATGGAACACTTAGGCCCCATCTGGTCTTGCTACTGCTGAATAAATTTCTCTTGTATGGCTTAGAAATTCACCACTTGTTCTTGCGACAATGTAGAGAACCAATCCCGAGTCGGGCCCTCTAAGGACAGACCAAACAAATAGGCCATCAAGTGCTGGTCATGCTGAAATTGGGCCGACTTATACAAAAACTCTTTCAAGTGCACATAGGGGTCACCTACTCCACCATAGTGACGATAGGTAGGAATCTGTGAACGCGATGGAAGTTGAAGACCTTGGAATGCAAAGGGGACACTCAAAGAAGTCTGAGGATCGATTCGACGTTGAAGCTCATCCAACTGGCATTGGGCTTGAGCGATCATCTCCTCAATGGGGAGAGATCGAGAAGGATGCGGGCCAGCTTGAGCAAGGGAGTGTGAATTCAGGCCAGGATTATTTGGGGGGGGGCGCCCAAACCGGGGGGGGCCCTCGGGGGGGGGGGGGGGGGGGCAAGAAACCGCCGCCGACTAGGGTGGGAGGGCGACTAGATGGGGAAAGAAAGGTCTGTCAGGTGAGGTGAGAGGTGATCGAGTCGACCCGAGTCGCATGCGACTCGAGCGTACCGATCCCGATCCAGTACAGATCACCGAGTCGACGACCCTTGTTATGAAACAACGAATTGTTTCACTTCGTTCTGAGTGGACGTGAAATATTGAAACCTAATATGACTAACCATTTTGGAGGGAATCCCTGATCTTGTCTTTTTCATGCCCTTGTAAGCCAGTGAGGGCCTTTTCTGGTTCTCATTATTCTGCAATTAGTGATTTCAGAATCCAAGGAATTCAGTATTTTACAATGATCCAAACAACTCCAGCCAAAGCAACCTGTCACCTAGATAACGTAAATCCAAAGCCTTGGTGTCCCACATCACTCCAAACGACTTTTCTGGGGTGTACACAGAGGGAGATATTATCGTCTCTTTCAACCGGCAATGTTGCGTAGCACATCCGTCCGTGGCCTAAAACATCTCTAGCCATAACTTTCCTCCTCCGTCAGAGGCTGTCCTCGTCCCATGGACGGTGGGAACTGGCGATCCACAGTCCCCCCCTCGCACGGCCCCGACAATGCGAACTGGCGACCTTCACGGCGTCCTGCGGAAGAACAGCAAACGATCGATTGCTCGTACGTGATCCTTCAATGAGTCCTCAGTGGCTCCGTGGGAAATGGGAGGCCCCTGGAGCTTTAGACGGTGAAAAAGAAGGGGAAAATTTTTAAGTTTACTCGTAACGGGGTTTAACCAAATTTCCTTCCCTTCTCTTCCATTTTAATTATTTATGAGCAAGGTTGTGACGTGTGAGGCTGTGATAAGTCTGAGATATAGAGGCTAATAGGATGTGTGAGAACACTTTAATTTTTGAAGTGATTTTACTCTAAAAAATTAATCTATATTAAATTTTAACTTATTTTTTTGAAAAGTGATATAAATAATCATTAATCTAGCCAAGCTCTTTTGTATCTTTGCTAGAGAAGGGAGGCTGCCCTTGGACTTGTGAAGGATGCCACAACCAATGGAAGTATTCATGCCGAGTGGAATATTGCCATTGATGAATTTGTTGCTTCTTGTACATTTTCTTAATATGTTGTGGTATGTTATCCATTTCTTGGATGGCCTCTGAAATGTCATCATTCTAAGTGAACCAACCAAAATCATCCTTTGACGCCCCCAAAGAACTTTGTAGAAGACGGTGGGTTTGTCCCAGTTGGCCTTCTTCTTATTTCTTCTTTGCCTTTGGTAGGTAACTATGAATGTCTTTAGTCGCTCCACCTTGTGTTCCTCCTTTACACAAGGGAGCTGTATGCATTCTGATGGTAGATATATGCTTCTATCTTGGTTAATTAGATTAGCCTAGAAGTTGATTTTTTGTCTTTTAGGACGACTCGACATAGAATTGGCTTCAAGGCGTAGCCTATGCAGCTTTACTTTTTCCTCGTCTACGATGAAGAGTTCTTCCTTGTCCTCTTCCAAGAGTCAACCATTGCTTTTATTCTTGACCAAAGGATATGGGCCAGGCCCCCCGAAGTAGAGAGAAGTATCAGCTAGGTTGCATTCATTTGGACTAAATGGGGCCTATTCTGTGAAAATGATATGCTACTCTCCGTCGTTGGCATATTTGATACATTGGTGGAGAGTGGAGGGAACAACACAATTTTCATATAGCCAGGGCCTCCCTAACAACACCTTGCATGATGTGCTGGCCTCGATGATGTAAATTGTTAGTTGTGTAGTGAAATCATCGAGAGCCAACTCCACATCCACTCGACCAAGAGCATCTTTGGTGTCTTGGTTGAATCTGGAGATCTTGACGCTTTGACTTTTTGGAGGTAGGGCATCAGGCACAAAAAGATGAAGGTCTTTAATGGCATGATATTTACGGTTGCACCGGCATCCACCATGATCCAATATATTTTGTGGCCATTGATTTCCCTCACATATATATAGAGGGAGGTTGTAGCACGAAGAGGGCAGCAGTATATCCTTCTTCCTTTCAAACTGGGGAGTTCCTCGAGTCTTCGCTCGACATTGGTTTGCCCTTCACGAACTAGCTCGTGCTAGATGATGACCCTTAGGGAGGGTATCCCCAATTCGATGGGGACGATCACTTTCGAGCCGTACACCAAAGAGAAAGACGAGCAGCCCATTGGGGTCTTGTACACAGTTCGATATGCCCATAGCGCCTCATACATCTTTTCTTTCCAGTCCCTTTTGTTGGAGCTGACAATCTTGGCTAGGATAGTGTAGAGGGTCTTGTTAAAAGCTTCAGCCAGGCCATTGGCCTGCGGGTTATAAGGAGTTGACGTCCTCTAGTCAATCTCGTATTTTTATGACAGCCGGCAGACCTTCTGGTTGTGGAAGTGACTGCCATTGTCTGAGATAATTCGGTCAGGCGTGCCAAACCGGAATATAATGTTGTGGCTGACAAACCTGACCACGATCTGTCCAGTGACCTCCCTTAGAGCAACGGCCTCTGCCCAGTAGGAAAAATAATCAGTCACCGTCAATATGTATTTGTAGCCTGTGGATAAAGTGGGCAATGGACCCATGACGTCTGTTCCCTATTGGGCGAATGGCCAGCTGGGCACTGTTGGATGAAGTGGCATGGGCGGTCTTCTAGGCACCGTCGCGTGCTCCTGGCATTTCTAACATGACTTAGCATATTTGTAGTAGTCGTCAAACATCATCGGCCAATAGTAGCCAAGCTTCTTTATCTCAATCTTCATCTTTGGCCCTGCCTGGTGTGCACCAGCTGTCCCAGCATGGACCTCCTTCATAACCCTCCAGGTCTCTTTAGTGGACAGGCACCAGAGAAGTAGCTTCTGCTTGGAATCCACCATAATTCAGAATAATATTCCATTTCGGACCTCATAGGAGTCCTTTGTTCTGATCAGCTTAATCTTCTCTTCTCTCTGCTTGGGTAGCTGCTGGTATTTTAACCATTGCATAAGAGGATCTCTCAAGTCGGGTAAGCTGACGACCTCCACTCTTGCGACCTCAAATTCCTCTTCTTCTTCTGGTTCTTCTAGCGTCCACTTGTCAAGACATGTCTAAACAAAGGCTGATAGGGGGGTTAAGAGCAATGTTGCCGAATACATGTCTGTCCATGAGGACACGTATTAAAATATGCATCTAGGGCTACAGATGTGTTCTCGATCAATCAAGTACCCACATTTCCAGAACGAACTAAAGAAAGAATAAAGGAGGACTTCCACAACTCAAACACATCCAGATATGGCAATCAACTAAATAAATGAACTGATTAAGACCCGTTCTTCTTTCTGAAACAATGCAAACCTCTCGAGGAATCACAAGGGATTATGGGGGAGTGCATGTGGTGCACGAGAGATGAAAATAAAAAATGCTGCTGAGAGCACATCTGTAGCCTGCAAAGGCGCAATAAGGAGGGGCACGCGTGAGTGCCAAAAGGAGGGGCACACGTGGGTGCCAAAAACACACGGGTAACCAATAGAAAACAAAAAGAAGTTCCACTGTAATCGCCAAAAGATGTGAACGACGTCATGGGAAAGGAAGAAACATGCGGAAAAGACCACTGTGGGAAGTTGCTGTCCGCAGGTTTAAATAGGAAATGTGTGTAAAGAAAATAGAAATCATGCGTGAGTGCGCGTGTCGAGTATGATGTGTGATCGCCAGAGATCAAAGACCCCAAATGAAAGTGATCACATTTATACCTCAGAAGCAAGAGATTATGTGAATTCCTTCCTCCTCTTCCCTCGGTTGGCTGATGAAGAGAGCTTTCTTTTTTATTACCCTTGCAAAAAATGAAACAAACACCAAATAGATAATAATAAAAGCAGTGTAGTATGAATCCCTTGTGATGAAAATGATGAAATCATGAACTAATACACACCTGGTTGGTGTTATTTTAAACCCCTTTTGGATGCAAAGGGTAGAAAAATGCTATGATGAAATAGAATTTCGTACAGAAATGCACAGATGCAAGGCCTTCCCACGGAGAGAAGCGCGATACGAACAGAAATAATGAGTGATGCATGCAACTATCAGAATGAAACAAAGAAGAACAAAAGGGGGAAGAAAAGCTTATTGAGGTAGTAGCATTCTGTGAGGTGGACTTCGGTCCCTTCTATAGGATGGCGATATGTAACACCGCGGAAGTAAAAGAACCTAGGGGACGATGATATGTAATGCCCTAGTTAAAAATCCTATGATTCGGCCTATTCGTTCTGTGGGATGGGGATACGTAACGCCAGAGAACCTGGGGGACGACAATACGTAACACCCCGTGCGACAGGAGTCTAGGTGGGAGTTCGCTCTAAGGTCTGTGCAGTACTCTTTTATTCGTTGTGGTGTGTAGGCCTCTTGTGTTTGTGGCAGTTGTTTGGTTCCATGAATAACAAAAATGTGAAATTCATGAAAATGTGATAATGTTTAACTACTCATTCACCATGGTTTTGTTGCATGCATGGGTATCTTTTATCCTAGCTACTGAACATGTATTTTCACGTGTGATTACTTTTAAGCAAATGAGAATGAATGGATTATGATATTGTTAACACTTGGATTATGTATGTTGATTAGATATATGAATGCAAGTTAACCCTAATTTGACTAGGCTGCCTACTGAGCGTCGCACTCACCCCTTGTGGCACACTTTTTCAGGGTACATTGTAGAGGAGGTCAAAGAGCAGGCTGTGGCTGCGGTGTACTCTTAGTCCTCCCTAGATCAAGGGAGGCTATGGATATCTATCTTTCATATTATGGATAGTTGTGGATTGGTGATCATGTATGGACTTAAATGTATTCGGACAATGGACATGTATTTTTTAGATTATGAATGGTTGAAATGCTATTTACATTTCTTGCAATTATGGTTTTTCTCTCTCCCTCATGTGACTGTATGCATTTGTGCTTCCGCGATACGTACGACGTAATGCTTCGTGGTCCGATGAAAAAAAATGCCCAGAAATTAGGAACCGAATCTCGGGGCATTACAGAGTGGTATCAGAGCAAGAGAGTCAAACCATGATTGCAACCATTCCAATTGTCCAAATAGTAGGGAAAGAGATAGGCTAGGGTGAAAAAGGGTAGAGTATGTTTAGAACCATTTTAAAACAAAACCCTCTCACTTAATCCAGGAAAGAGAAGAACACTCTATCGGAATGTACACCTTAACCCTGGCACCTAGGAAACACGAAATGTATTAAGGAACGAACATGCAACACTATAGAACATACAGAGGATATAACGCGCCTACACAGCACTGTTACAGCCTATAACGGATCAAGGAGGGTGCGCTACATGACCTGTGACGTGCCCTTCTGAGTCCGTTACACTTACCCGAACGTTTCAAGGAAAACAAGCACACAGACTATAAAGCACCAAGCGTGGGGCGTTATAGTAACATAACGCGCCTCTCATGGTCCGTTATACTCACCAGAATGATCAGAATCCACTGTATAAATAGGAGATATAACGCACCTAAACAGGGGTGTTATAGGGATATAACGCATAGGGATAGGGGCGCTAAAGGCAACAGACACCCAACATAGCAGACATGGGCTATAACGCACCAGAACAGGGGCGTTAAAGGCACCCGAACTCGAAAATCCACAGAAAAATTCACAGTTCACGCGCAGCATATAACGCACCTGAACAGGGGCGTTACCTGACCCTAACGGACCTACTATGCATCATCACACTAACCGCCTTACTAGGCCAATGGTCAACCGATCGGTCAATGGGCAATTAACGGACCTGGAGGAGTCTGCCATAGGGGAAATAACGCACCTATAGAGGCGCGCCATGGGACTATAACACACCGGGGCGGGCACGTTAAATCACCAGGGTTTTAAGATTTCAGAGTTTGAAATCGAACCCCCTCCCGATCGACCGAAATCGACGGGGGACGCGGGGAAATGAGTTTCTAAACTACCCTACCATGCCATAATAACATTTTATACTTACGCATGCCATCAAAATTGAAAGACGATGTCCATGGAGACGATTTCATGAAATTAAGGCTAAATAATACTAACATGAAATTATGCACAGAAAATAAGGAAAATGGCGTCAGACCACAACGCATGTGGAACCGGCGGTGTCCTAACGAGGAGAGGAGTCCATCCCCCTACCTGGATTACGACGAAAATGACGACTCGAGGCCGATCCGGTGACTGCAACAAGCTCTCTATCTCTCGTAGCACTCTTAGCTCCTCTTCTCTCAAGCTCTAGTGCTCTTCTACTCTCTTATCTTCTGTGGTTCTTATGATCTTCTGTTTTTAAAATTTGAGCACTCGATCCCCTTTTATACAAACGAGTGCAACTCTTGTGGTCCCATAAGTTTTCAAATTTGGGCACGTGGAAGGCACACTCCCGCCCAATAATTTTGTCCAAAAAGTGCACTTCGAAGGACACGTGTCAGATGTAGAAAGTAATCTACTCACATGGCAGGATATTCAGTTCAGCCTCCCACCATGGATCACGTGCCAATCAGGGTCATATGCGACCCTCGTGACTTTACTCAATCCTTCAAATATTACAGTTTCAGTGTTTGAGTCTTTGGCTGAATCACTCTGTTGTTCAATTTTGATGTTCCTGTTAAGACAGAAATGAAAATCTAATCATATAGAATGTTTAGAGGATTTGATTTAAACATATCACTAGCACAAAATGAACCATGTGAGTGAATGCATAAAATTCTACATATGCATCGATGCACAAACAAGGTGCATCAACCTGTTTAATCTAACATGACTAATACATGCAGCAAGATAGAACAATAGTATTGACCTTTAAGTAACACAGGCAGACCTTATTTTGCCACTCAGGCTATATCTATAATGAAGGTGTATCGACCTGTGGGTGCGCAAGCCAGAGCTTCATGAACTATAACATCGACGTGCCACTTAGCCAAGTTAGCCTATCCTAGTGATGTATAATAAAGATGCATAAAGCATCGATGCAAGACCTTACTGCACCGACCTGACTTCACAACTGATGCACAAGGTGCATAGACCTTGAGAATGATGACCTTTGTTGCACCGACCTTATGCTGCAGTCACTGGCTCAATAGCATCGACTAGCCTATGATGTGCACTGACCTGATGAACCATCATCTAGCATATAATGCCTAGCACCATCGACCTGAGTATAAGGTGCACAGACCTGATAGCACATACTGCTACAGCCGCATCGACCTTCTAGATAGAAATGCATTCCCCATCCGTCAGTATATTTGAAGGTAGTAAATAAAGGCCTCTCCAATATCACCTCGGCCTTATCAGTTATGGAAAAGCCGTGAACACGCAACAAAGCAAACAACTAGGAGGTCTGAGCATATAAAGTTGGCCGCCGATCCTCCTTCCATACAAAAGTTCTATAAGGACATAAACGGTCAATCTTCGGACGCCACGAAGTAGGAGATGTGATGGGCTCCTCGACCGATAGTGAAAATTGTTGCAAAGATACCCTGCCACTTCCAACCCGGCATAAGCCTCGAAGAGTCTCCATGAACTCATCCTTCTTGATTTCAGGAAGCACAGGCTGCGGTTTGGATGTCTTTTACTTTACAGATTTCCATGCAGACAAATAAGGTTGCACTTCAGGTTTTCTCTAGGATTTCAATCTCTGTAGATGATGAGAATCGATCTCAAATATTGGGGAAGGTTGGGAATTCAAGAATTTACACTCTGCAAGATCCCAGCAGTCATTTCGGGAAAGCCTGTAGAAGGCAGTGCGGGCATTCCACCATTTAATATATTCCAGTGTTAGACGAAGGAAACACCTGGGAACTAGCCCCCTGAAAGAAATAGCCTCACGACGATGGAAATAGTCCCACCATGTGTGGGCTTCCTCAATTGCGGCCAACCCTACTCTCGACCGGCTCTCCAGCGAAAATTGTGCTGAAGATGGTGAAATTTGTTGGTCATAGCCAAAGTTCTTGCTGAACCGGAAGGGATAATAGGGGTCCAGATATGTACTCCCGCCCTTCCTGAAGACCAAGACACTGGGTTTGATAGATAATGCCTAGTCTACTTGCTCCGGCTCTAAAGATGGCCTTGTACAAACTCTGCCTGAAACAAGGTGAATATATTCCTCAACTTCACCAAATTTACATTCCCGCACGTAGTTTACCAATGGGCTAGAGTGGGCAGCCAAGCTCCAGAAATGTAAAGCCCCAGGTGATGTGAAACGAACCTCGGACCTACACAAGCAAGCACAAGCGCGAACCGATTGGGCCGAAGTCGGCGGCTAACTCAAGAGCTTCATCCAATGGAAGGCAGGAGACACCCTCCTTAGAATCAAAGAATGAGAGGATGATAAGAGAGAGGAAGAGGAAAAAAAGGGGAAACAACAAGTGAAAGGAAGGGGCAGGGGGTGACAGTGAAAGAATGAAGTAGGATGAGCCCCCCCCACTGGCGATAAGATGGAGGGCAGAGAAGGAAGGGAGGAGGGAGAGAGGGAAAGAGGTCGATCCAGAGCAAAGAAGGGCACTGGACGCGGCGGACTGGAGAGGAAGCTTGAGGGGCTACCCCCCGAAGCGGCAAGACGGAGGGTGGAGGTGAACGGGAGATGGAAGAGCAGCTACTATCATTTGCCCCAATCCATCCTCCCATGCTTTTGTCTTCCCCCCAGAATTTGCCGACGGCACGAAAACAGGGAGGCGACATGCTCCCGCACGTCGAACCCCCTTGAGACCTGCTAGCCAGTCGTCGAACTCCCTTCAGACCCGGAACAGCAAAAAACTCTCCTCCCTCTGTCGTCTCCTTCCTCGTCTTTCGAAGCGTATTCCATGCTTCAAAACAATGGCACAACACTTTGCGGGGAAGGAGGAAAGACTGACCAGGAAGGCCTTAAGCAATGGAGGAAGGAGAGATGCCCTTCAGCCTTTTATAAGGGAAGGGGAGCTATTTGCCTTAAATGATTCTCCCCCCGAAAACACACTAAAAGGGCCTTTTCCCTATGAATGGTCGCCTCATATTCCCCAGCCCCACCGATAGGGCACGCAAAATGGCTAGTCATTTAAAGCACAGGAAAATGAAAGGATGCCTGACCAGACGCCTACCAAATCAGCGTGTGAAGTTTGCACAGAAAAAATCTGTACTTTCCACCTACTGTAGATACGCTGGTCAAACCACGGCAAAGGCGGCAAGAAATAGTAAGTCCATATTCTAACACCACCGCCTTACACTTGCAAGAAGTAGGCTCTTACAAAATACGCGAAAAAGGAAATCCTCCTTCAAAATAGAAAGTACCCATAAGAAGAGTACACACAAGAAAGGAGAAAGAAGGGAAGCAAAGCACGAATGATAAATAATAAAGATATCTCCACATAGTATATAAAAAATACAGCAACCTGGAAGCTTAAAATCTTTTGTTTTCTTATTTGATGAACAGAGAGTAAAGGATCAGGTTCTTTAAACATGGAGGAATGACAGACCTAACACTGGATGAAGGAGGGATAAAAAAGAAGAGAGACGAGGGCTAGAACTTCCTCGTGAAGGCGCCTAAGGCCCTGATAACAAGGAACCAGCTACAGAATAAACAGAGGTCAGCCATGATCAAGGCGGGCTAAAGCCCCGAGAACAGCAAGAAAAAGGGTAAGAGCCCGAAAAGGGTGAGGATGAACAAGTAGAGAGAGGAGAATGGAGAGCATCCGACATGGTCGGGGAAAAGAGACAGTGATCGCTCGCCAGAGGTGGGAAAGAAGATGCATAAACCCCCAACAAGGCCAGGGAAGGATTGGAGGAAGCACCCGAAAGTTCAAGGGAAGAATCAGGTGATGTCTCGGCATTCAGATGGAAGACTGACGTAAGTCGAGACCTAGAAGGATGAGGACATGGAAACTCCGGAGACACTGAGCAAGAGGAAATAGAATGAGGGTAGAAGGACTCAGGAGGTGAAGGAAAGACGATAGAAATAAGGCTGGGCGGTGGAAAGCATACCACCCAAGGATAGGAACTGAGCAGAAGAAATGAGGAACGGATGGAAGAGAGAGGCAGAGTGAGCCCCTGAATGCAAAGCTGGCGTCCCCTGAACTTTCATCGCCGCTTTTTCTTGGCAGAGAGGAGGTGTGTGTGGGAGGTAAAGGTGGAGGAGACATGGGGTCAAGGGGTTTTAGCAGTTGTTAGTAGATGAAGCGAGCTCGCTGTAGAGCTGTTGCCAGGATGTGATATCATTCAGGGCCAAGATACACCTAAGCTCGGGTGTTGTGTTAGAAATAACCATCTTGATCTGCTCTCCCTCTAGAATGCGCCCTGAGACTTGAGCGGCCAAATGACGCCAACAGTCAGCAAATGCCCAGAATTCCTCATCGGGCCTCATCTTCTCATGGGCCAAATCTACCATGGAGTACCTGGGCCCCACTTGGTCTTGGTACTGCTGAATAAATCTCTCTTGCATAACTTGAAAACTCATGACTTGCTGTTGCGGTAATGTAAAGAATCAATCCCGGGCCGAGCCCTCTAAAGACAGACCAAACAAATAGGCCATCAAATGTTGGTCATGCTAGAATTGGGCTGACTCATATAAAAACTTCAAGTGCATATAGGGGTCACCTACTCCACCATAGCGACGATATGTAGGAATTTGCGAGCGTGGTGGAAGCTGAAGATCTTGAAAGGCAAATGGGACACTCAAGGAAGTTCGAGGATTGATTTGGCGTTGTAGTTCATCAAGCTGACGCTGGGCTTGAGCGATCATCTCCTCGGTGGGGAGAGACCGAGAAGGATGTGGGCTAGCCTGAGCAAGAGAGCGTGAATTCGGGTCAGGATAGTGATGATGGGCCGAATAAGAGGATCCGGCCTGAGGAGAGAGACCCATTCTGGGGATGGAAGGGGGCATAGGCCCGGAAGGATCATAATAACATGACTCCGCAGGGCTAACAATAGCACGGGTGGGGTAAGAAGGCCTACTAAGGGGAGTAAGCCCATTAGAGGGAAGGGGCCCATTAAAAGTATAAGGCCCATTAGATGAATGGGGTGAGATGGGCCCGCGTGGGAAGAGGAATCCACCTGAGGGTAAGAGGATAGGGAAGAGGAGGGATAACGCACAGGAAAAGAATGCTCCATGGGAAAATGGAGACTTTATACAATTGAAGATAGGAGAAATACAAGGACGAAAAAAAAAACTTAGGACAATGACTAAATGGACAGACCCACAAAGATGGACTAGCCTAAATGGACCTATGAATGAAGCCTATCTGGATGTAACACAAAACAACACAAACAGGCCTCAAGAAGCCCAAACAATCAATATGGGTGTGAGAGGGCCCAACCAAGATCAAACAAGTTAATATGATCATTGATTTTTATTTTCTTTCAAAGTTGTGATGGGCCTTTTAATGATTTGATTTTAAGACCAATTCCCTCAAGATAGGAATCCTATAGGGAATAAGGTCCAGACTTTGGGTTAATCTATGGTCAACTCTCTGACAACGTATGCAACATGCAAAAGCTAAGGGTGGGAAGGTACAACTGGCCCAATGCCAGTGTGGGAATCCACGGCTCATGAGGACTTACGGAGGTCCTGGGTAAGGTCACCTAGTCGGCTCCAAGAAATATGGAGATGGGAGGATCCCCTACCTAAGTAGGAATGCAACTAATCATGAAAAATGTGTATGATCCTATGTGCACATGAGTGCATGCAAAGTCTAGCCTAGATCTAATAATCAAGGAGCCAACAAACATGACAAATATGAGTAACAATCATGTAAAATCGAAGAACAACGAGGGGAGACCAATAATCAGCGCCAAAATATCACGAAGGATGTGAAATGATAATCAAAATGGAGGCTCGGGTGCACTGTAGCAAAAACAGGTGGTCTGTTTCAGACCGCTCAGGGAGGGCAACGGTCCTGGGTGGACCGTTCAAAAGCAGGGAGTAATGACAGAAACTGACAAAGATCAGAATACTGAAATGGACTAAAACTAGGAAATGGGCGCGTACCTGGATGAACGGCCTGCCAACAGACCGTGCATACTCTAGAACGGACTTGCGAAAACCATAAAACGTCAGTGAAACCACCAGCTTATCTATAGAAACGTACCTGAGCCAGCAGGAAGAATGGCTTTTATCAGACCGCAGGAGAAATGAACGGGCGAAAGGAGACCGCTAAAGGCAGCAGGCTCACAGAACAATCCAAACTGTTGCCAGAACAGAATGGCCATGTCAAGGCCGCGCATGTGCATGAATGGCTCTGCGGGAATCGTGTAGTTTCCAGAGGACAGAAACGAGATGGACCAGCCAGCAACCTTGGAAAAACTCAAAGAAGGGGACTAACCAAACATAAGAACAGGTCAGCAAATCACTAACACGATGGGCACTAGGTGTCCCACCGTGATCGCCAGAAATTTATTGATTGTAAATATATCCTTCCTACCTTCTTTTGACCATCCTTTAATCCCTTTACTCTATCAATGTTGGAAATATATGAAATGCAAGTAAAAGGGAACAGAGGGACGTGAGTGTGTGTGATCGCCACCAAGGTGCCGAATGTGCTCACACTTTTTTGCACAAAAAGAACACCAATCATGCTATGTCATGTTATTATTGTAATAAATTTGGGCACTCAATGTATGATTACTTCATGCTGAAAATTGATAATGCCTATGCCCAAAAGTCATGGAGGGTACCTACAAGAAGTGCTACTAACCATTCGAGACCCAAGAAGTCTTGGGTACCTGTGTATACAAAGTGAGATTTGCGTTTTGCAGGTGTGCCTTGGAGAAAGAAGAATAAAGAGGGTTTAATAAAGCCAAGGCACCCATTGTCGATAACAACCCATTTCTACTATTAATGTTTAAATTGATGCTTTGAATAATTATCTTCCTTGTTGAGTTGCATATCATCCTTTGAATCTGTCAAGAATTTTATGCTTCACTACTGTCTCTTTTATCCTTCTGGTTGTTTGCTTAAAGTGGAGCTTGAAATAGGGCTAAGTTGCATGGGTTTTTAGGCTTGCATATGTCAGTTGTATTGTTTTTCTTCGTAAGTCTTAATATGCACATGTTGGTCTGCTCATGATCTGCATACATAATTTGCATTGTCATGTTTAAATTTAGAAAATCCAGAATGCATATAGGTCTGCATTGCATTTGCTATGCATATTCATGCATGAACCCAATGGTATATCAAATGGCAATATGTGGAAGGGTAGGTCACACTTATCTGAAAACTATCCCCATGCGTGATGGTGGTCTTCGGACCTGTGTTCTCTGCCAGGTACCATGGGTCACAAATTACATGTAGAATAATTGTTATGTTCATGAGCTCAGTTCAATAAACCCCTACATGGCCTTCATGTCATACTTTGCTTAAGCATTCCCTCATGCATAATTTCCATTTAGAAAGGGGGAGTCAATGATCATGCATATAGTGATTTGGTTGCATATTCATGTGTCAAAATCTCATCAAGTTCATTTGTAATGCATGCTCACCCTAGTGTTTACTTCAAAAGAGATACATCTTTTGAAAAAATCTTGCTGCATGTGCAAGTGAGTCGAATCTTCTTTTAGCTGCATCGACCTCACAGTTCATTTTCCATTAAATTTTGATAATTCTTTAACAAATTCTAATAAATGCCTAACCAAGGCCTAAAAATCCACAAAAATAGCCGAAACGATCCTGGCAAAGAGTACAATGCGACTGCAGCGGCCACGAGTCAAGAAACTGAAGGATAATTAGGACGAAGTGTACTCAACTCGGAAGCTACCAAAGTAGTCCGAAACTCTTCTAAAAGGATTCGAAAACTTAATAAAGATCTAGCAGGACCCAATAAAGATCCGCCAAAGATCCCGGGTGTTACACGTAGGCGGTCGGGAAACTATCTAGCTAGGGTGAAAGTGCTCTGAGTGATGGGTCACTCACTGAGGATGCCTCACGTATACACAGAATAGGTCTGGTAGCACAAATCACAGTGTCGATGGCCAAATCAGCGAAAAACCTGGGTAATCTGATCAGTACATGTGGAAGGCCAGAATAGGCCATAAGTGGCCAAAAGGTCATCCAGTCAGAGTGAAAATACTTCGAGGGATAGCCCACTCGATGAAGAAGCTCCGTATGTCCTCAAAAAGGTCTGACAGCACAAACCACAGTGCCAATGGCCGAATCAGGACAAAACCCAAGCAATCCGACACGGGTTCGGTACGTGTCGGGAATCACTCAGAATTACAAATCGAGATCAGATGGTAAGAAATATGCACTCTGAGGCTATCACAATGAACCTTGCACTACACCGGACGTCGGGCTTCCGTCATGGACGGTTTGGAGGCAATAAATAAAAAAAATTATGAAAACACCCCAGGGTGAGTCAGCACCCCTAAAAGTGAGTCGGTGCCCCTCTCCCACCTGCACGATTCGACGCCCTCTTCACGAGTCGGTGCCGCTTGGATCGGTGCCCTCCCTAGAGAGTCAGTGTAAGAGCTCCACAGATGGCGGAGCGGTGGGTCGGTAGAGGGCTTCCCATCCTGTCACCCGTTCGATACCCTGTTTCACTATAAAAAGGCCCCTACCTTCGAGCGAAAGAAAAAAAAACATAGAGATGAGGAGAACAGACAACAACAGAGAAGAAAATAGGGGAGAGAAAATAATAAATAAATATAAATAAAAAAATTTTATTGAGTCCTTATATTATGCAGTAGGCAAAAATATCATTCGGTTTGAATTTTTACTTAGAGACATTTGAAATTGAGGAGGGTAGGATCGGCCCGGCCCATATGAGGCCCATTATGACAAGCCCACTTCAGTTGAGGCCTTCACAACACGCATAACGAGACCTCTGACGATATTAGCCCGCAACGACTAGCCCAGGATGGATCGACCTCTGACTCGCCAGTGCATATGGCGCTTTGACCCAGGCGCAACGGCCACCGGATGGCCCTCCGGCGACAGAACATTACCCCTCAAGACATCAGCCTCGTCTCCACTAAGGGAGAGCACACCTTACGGGTATCGTAAGATTTGTCAGAAAACCGTCTGACTCTGGAGGAATGGGCCCTCAACTGAAAACTCCCCCCGATCGTGGGGAGTCGTTGCTCTACGACTTACGCCCTTCCCTACTAAGGGACCGGCCCTCACCACCAGAACAGCCCCCTATAAATGGGACTTTGACGGACAAGCAGTGAACACAGTGAACTCCACCAAGAAAATGCCTACTTAGCTCCAACAAGAGATGAGAGAAGCCACCCTGCCGCTAAGAGAGAAAGCCTTCGCCACGCTTTGGCTACCCTCTGAGCACCCTTATCGCTTAGCGAGCACTCCCCTAGCACCCACTGGTCACGACGAGAACTCCCCCAGAAGGCAGTTCATAGCGATCATGCTTACCTCACCACTCTACAACTCTCTCTCTCTCTCTCTCTCTCTCTCCCTCCCTCCCTATTTCTCGCTTCTCTGTCTCCCAAGTGCTGACTTAAGAATTGGAGGATTGTCTCCTTGGATAATGCTGTGATCCCCTTCTTTTCTGATGTTTGCAGGCTTCCACGAGTGCCAGGCAGTCTTCCCCGAAAATAAATAGAAAAGTGTGGTACGAGGGCTAGAGACTAGATTTCTGCCTCTACACTTTTTGGCGCCATCTGTGGGAACTCCGATTGAAAAGCCATGGCACCTCGTGGAAGCTACCGTAACACATATACAAAGATGTCGTTTATAGCAGTATATATGTAACAAACCCTTTTGAGTAAACGACAGATTTTTTTCTTAGGGAGAGCTAAGTTTTTGGCTTTTCTTGTAGGTCTGCTTGTCTTTGTCGGTTAGTTCCTTAGGTCCATTCTGCTTTGGTGTTTGATCGCTGGTGCACTCATTTTTCTTTTCAGCTGATCCTGCTGGTAAAATAAATGACTCAGATATTATCAGCCCGAATACTCACACCAGTCCTCTGTGCAGGAAACTCGGAGATCCTTCATATTTGTCGTGGAACAGAAATCCTGGCGGTCACTAATGATCTAAAGGCTGTCTATGGTTTGGGCGTTCGGTTGCCTGGCATGTTGATGTCCTCTGAACAAGAGCTCCTCCCTGCTTGTGTATTGTACTTTATATCAAGTTTATCAGAACCTCTTTTTTTGTTTTATTCGTTGGATGTCTTTAGGGACCTTGTAGAATGAAAGTATTGTTTACTCTTATTGTCCATTATGTAACAAACTTTGTCATGGCCGGTCTCAAGCTCGGATGAGAAAGGAGGGTGTGCGTTAGGTTGACAGTCAGCAGTAAAATTTTATCACATCTGTCACATGAATTCTGATCTAAATATTTTTTGTGCTAATGTTAGGGCGTATTTCGGAAGCGACGCGTTACATCGGAATCTGAATGGAATGACAGGTGAGCAAGGATTAACTAGGGTGTATCCCGTAAGCGACATGTTCTAGTTATTTGGAATATTGAAATTTTAACGGGTAAAGATTTAGAATTAGTTAAGTTAATGAAGGACAAGAGGGTTAAAATAATGTGCTTACAAGAAACTAGGTGAAAATGACATAAAGTTAAAGATATTGGTGGATATAAAATTTGGTATATGGGTAATAATAACTCTAAAAATAGTGTTGTTATAATAATAGATAAAAATTTAAAAGATAGAGTTGTAGAAGTTAATAGATTAGGGGATAGACTGATGTTAATTAAACTTATCTTAGGTGATGATATTTTGAATATAATTAGTGCATATGCACCTCAAGTGAGATGATTATAGCCAAAGAAAAACATAAGGGTCCATTACCAAGGTAAAAGAAGCAATTAATGCTTCAATCCATTGTCAGGCATAGGGTACGTTTCCAGCGAAGGTTTTCTGTTATTGTTTCAACCCCTTCTAGAAGAATAACAAAAGTTAGATGACAGGTGTACTCTCTGGGAAATGGCACCCTCCCATGCAGTCTTCATTTAGGTAAATAGCATCCATGCATGTGGGCATTACACCCTCTGCTTATTATATTTTTTTTATGCTGTAGGGGCATGGGAAATGGCACCTGGGATAGGGGCGCCCCATTGGGAATAGCGCCCAAGTAAGGGGTGCTATTTTCTTTGGCTGGAAAAACCCTGGCCCATCCCCGTCATGTGTGGGTCGTGTGTGTGTCAGGTTGTGCGTCGGGTCGAGTGGGTTAGGTCTTTAAGAGATGTATGGTTTCACAGTTAATTGGTCAGTGGAATAGGTTGGTGGCGTATGCACGTAATTGCTCAAAACTGTGCAGGAAATGGCGCCCTGGGTCTGGGCACCCTATTGAGAATAGTGCCCATGTCATGGGTGCTATTTCTTCTGGGTTCTATTACTCTCGTGCCATGCCCGGATGTTTAAGATGTATTATATATATATGTGTGTATAATTGGTTGGTTAGTGGGGTCTCGAGGGTGATATATCTAAGTATATCTATATGTATACAGTGGGATGATTGGTGGCACTGTGGCCTTGGGAAAATAGTGCCCTTACACAAGGGCTTCATTCAGATGAATGGCACCCTAGAAAGGGGCACCCTTCTTACTTGTACTTGAAATAGGAAACCCCAATAGGTGTGATGACTTTCTTTGTTGTATATTTATGTAATGGCCCTCATGGGGCATTCTAACTTATTATTTGGCCCTCTTATAGAGTTATTTAAAGTTTTGAGGTTTTATTTACTTGGAAAAATGTCTATTTCTTTATCATTTTTATCCGGGGTGCTACACCCTCCCCCACTTAAAAGAAGTTGGTCCCCAAATTCAATTGCATATATGAAGACATGGAGGGCCGCATATCAGGTTGTCTCTTTCCTACTCAGAAGTGCTTATTGTTACATTGTTCTTTTATTTTCAATTCAATATGTCATTGAGGATAATGTCATTGAAGTTGGGGGGAGAGAGAAAATTTTACATATAGTACAACCTGATGGGAGTTTTGTCTTGCATATCATCATGCATGAAAGAGAAAAGAGATAATCCACAGTTGAGTTTTGTTAATTCATACTTTTTATTGAAAGTAATTCTGAAATAGAAAAGACTAGGAAAAAGGATGAAGGAAAATTTATGTCAATCTAACCAAGGAAAACTGATGTAAGAATCTCTTTAAAGTTCAAGTGCATTTTTAGAAAAGAAAATCACCTTGCACACTAATGAAACAAGCAAGGCAAGTCTTCTACTATTTTAGGTATGTGTCTGATACTCTGCACTTCTCAAGAAAGAGATCTTTTTATCTATCAAATTAGTGCCAAAGGCACAATGAAAAAAAATGATTACAAGCACCATGTAAAATGTCCCTAATCTTAATAACCGGGCCTACTTCACCTAAGATGTGTTGATGTTCGCGTTAAATGGAAAAGGGAACCTTGATCTGTATAACTGGGCTTGTTTCTCCTAAAGCAAAAGTCGAGGTTCATGTTAAGCAGTGAATGGTAGTGTATCATCATGTGTGTAGAAAAATAAAAGATCCCAAAAGAGACAATTAAATAAGATAGATAAAAAGCTAGTATACCTAATGCTCTGATTATGAGGTGTAGGGTTGAAAGGCACTTGTTCGGAATAGCAAATGAGGGATATAATTGTCTATGTTGTGGATTTGGTACTTACACATGCACAAGTGCTATTGAGCTTTGATTTGAATTCTTGATCATATACATTAAATTTTCAAATTAAGGCTAGTGTGCATTAATGATTGCGGATTCCTAATCTTTAGTAAATTCTATGAAAGGAGAACTGGATATAAAAGTAAGAATTTTATAAACTCTTGATAAGTTAAGGGACTAGCAATGAGTAAGTTGAGGGTGTGATAAATACTACATTTCATATCATAACTTATGCCGGACAATAGTATTTAACGGCTTAGACATGAAGTCCTGAGGCCATACAAGGATATTTAACGGCTTAGACATGAAGTCATGATATCATACAACTTGTGTTAGGCGGAAGGCCATAACGCCAAGGTAGAATATTTACCAGCTTAGGCGGAAAGCCATGACGTCAGACAAGGATATTTAAGGGCTTATACATGAAGTCATGACGCCATACAACTTGGCTTAGGCAGAAGGCCATGACGTCAAGGCAGAATATTTGCCAGCTTAGGTGGAAAGCCATGACACCGGACAAGGATATTTAACGGCTTAGACATGAAGTCATGACTCTATACAACTTGGCTTAGGCGGAAGGCCATGACGCCAAGGCAGAATATTTACCCACTTTGACGGAAGGCCATGATGTCGGATAATAGTATTTAACGGCTTAGACAAAAAGGTATGATGCCGTACAACTTGACTTTGCCGGAAGGCCATGACGCCAAGGTAGAATAGTTACCGGCTTGGGCAGAAAGTCATGATGCTGGACAATAGTATTTAACGGCTTAGACATAAGGTCATGATGCCGTACAGCTTGACTTAGGCAGAAGGACATGACGACAAGGCAGAATATTTATCGACTGAGGCGAAAAGCTATGACGCCGGACAAGGATATTTAACGGCTTACACATAAAGTCATGACACAGTACAACTTAGCTTAGGTGGAAGGCCATGACGCCAATGCAGGATATTTACTGGCTTAGGCAGAAAGCCATGATGTCGGACAAGGATATTTAACAGCTTAGACATGAAGTCATGATGCCATACAACTTGACTTCGGCAGAAGTCCATGATGCCAAGTTAGAATATTTACCAGCTTAGGCAGAAAGCCATGACACCGGACAATAGTATTTAACGACTTAGACATAAAGTCATGACATCGTACAACTTAACTGATGAGGGCATCCCACGACACTCTCTTTGGCTCGGATCGTCGGCACCACTTTGAGATGTCCGCCTATGTTATCTCATGTTATTTTCCCTTTCATTGAGTCATATCATATGTATTTTTTAGATGCACTAAGGGCACTCCAACCTTAGGGTTAGCTTAGTAGAACAGGTCCATGTTGCTTTCTTGAAGTGGTGTGCGCTCTTCTGAGTTCTTTCCTGAGAGAAATATTTCAAAAAAAAAAATCATTGTCGAGTCCATAAGTGGTTGGTTGTCCAAAATTGACAGTGTAAACCAAGGGGATAGTAGCGCCAGAGATTAACCCAAAATTTTGATATGTCATCACACGATAGTGAAAGCGTTGGAGCAGTAGACAATGATTCTCAATTCCTTCCTTGGATATTGTCATATCTCAGAAGATGTCCATCCAAGGCGCGAGATGTCTGCAATCACTTTTGACAACACTACCTTGCATGTCACCGAGACTCGAGGATAAACATTTGATAGTGCCAAGGTACATGGTTTGATTGTTACTATGTTCGGCGTATTCCCCCGCCATATCATCAAGACTCAGAGGTGAAAAGGTCGCTTTATCCAAGTGCATAGGCTGTCTGCCATCGACAACATTCCCTATGATGTCATCAAGACTTAGGGATGAAAATGTCACATTATTGAAGTGCATAGGCTACTTGCCACCGTTTCCAGCTATATTCCCCGCCATGTCATTAAGACTCATGGGGCAAATGAATAAGTCCAACTATATTCTTCGCCATGTCAGTAAGACACAGGAGAACGAAGAAAGTTACAAAGTGTACAGGCTGTCTACCAGCACCTTTGGCAAGATTTCCCCTCACGTGGCTTTGAATCCGGCTACGAAGGCCTACGAATCATGACAAGATGATGTCAATATAAAGAAGATAAGGTCGCAAGAGCCCAATGTCCTTGTTATGTCGTCAATACTTAGAGGTGAAAATGTCACACTATCAAAATGCATAGGCTATGCCATCACCTTTTACCACATTCATTGTCACGTCGACAAGACTAAGGGGAATAAAAAAAAGGTTGTAAGATGCACGGGCTGTCCGACGTCGCCTTTAGCTCTGACAGACTCCCTATGGGGGGCATTTGTTGAAGCCAAAGATTGATAAAAAAGTAGTGTATAGATAGTCCACTGTATCTGATGGATATAATGATACCTGGAGCTTGTTGGCATCCTAAAAGAATTCCCGCCTCCTCAGGCATGCTAAACTCAATGCTAAAACCAACGGTAAAAGAATTCCCGCCTCCTCAGATGTGCTAAACTCAATGCTGAAACTAATGGTAAAAGAATTCCCGCCTCTCCAGACGCACTGAACTCAACACTAAAAAGAATTTATAACCAACGAGACGCATGTTAATGTGCATCCCTTTCTCTGGTCTTAACCCATGTTTGCCTTTTTCTTATTTTTCAAGAATGGGTAAAGAAGAAGAAAGAAAAAAAGAATAATAACAAAGAAGATAGAGGGAGTTGCGTCGACGCACTGAGCCCTTGAACCGGTGGCTCCACCATGACTCTGAACCAGCGGCCCTCCCTCTTTGCACTTGATCCGACGGGCCTCTTCTTTGGACTCGATCCAGAGGACCCCTCTTTGGACTTGATCTAGCGGGCTCCCTTGTTCAGCTTGATACGATGGCTATCCCGATTTTTGAAAGTGAACCGGCGGCCCCTTCTATGCATGATCCGACAGCCAAAAGTGGCCCTCTTATGAACGTGATCCGGCTGCGCCAAGAACATGATCTGGCACGTGTATCCCTGATCTGGCTACATCCCCTCTTGTCTGGAAGAGCCTACCACCTGCTCCCCGCTACCTCGCCCGTAGACCTGCTGCGCAAGAAGAACAAACACGACATGACCCATGTCTCCTACGGCGCGGGAACACAGAGGACCTCGACACATCCACCTCCACCAGCTCCTTGTTGTCTCGCCCGTAGGCCTGCAGCGCTCAGAAGACAAACACGTCAACGGGCGACCTCCTGTGGGTGTGTATAAAAGACGAAGAAGAAGGAGCTTGCGGGGGCTGGTGGTCTGCTCAAGAGAACTACTTGAAAGCTCTCTCTCCCGGCTAGCTCCCCGCTAGAAAGCTAGCAATTTCCGAAGTCCCTTGCTCCCAAAAGAGTCCTGGAGCGACCTGTAGAGAGGGAGAGTGAGACAGAAAAGAGAGGTGCCTATGTCATCATTTTCGCGACTCATGGAATTAATCGAAAATATATATCTAGCCTACACATTTGTGGCTACCTTGAGTAGCATGCATATTTTTATTAATTCCGCGAGTTTAGGCTTATCAAGCGATTTAGGGTTCGGGAGCAAGACACTTCCCCACCGACCGCAGTCGATGTTTATTTATATTGGACATAATTTGAACAACCTTGTTTAAGTGTCGAAAGAAAAATCATCGACCTCCAATACCGGTCGCGATGCAAAAGGTATATTTGCGCAAGCATTAGCGATCACGCATAACAAGGGTTAGGGGATCATTCACAGTTTGACAGTGACAGAGATGTGGGCCCCAGGCTAATACATGACAGGGTTTTGACACAGTTTGACACTGTCTGGGGTTTGACATAGTTTGGCACTAGCGAATGTTTGGCACAATTTGGCACTGGCGGGAGTTTGGCACTGTTTGACACTGGTGGAGGATTGATACATTTTGACATTGGCGAAGGACTAGCATAGTTTGGCACTAGCAAGGGATTGGCGTGTCTCATCATTCGGACAAACCCATGATCTCGACTCTGTTGACCGGCCAAGAACGAGAACGACGACTTGGGCACCCTCTTCTTCCAGCAGTAGCGGTCTGGGAACTATCAGAACTAGAGCAGATCGATCCTAGTCCTGACCCGGCCCCAACCACCGTCGACATCAGAAAATTATCAGGAATTTTGGGCATCTTCTTGGGCCAACTCAGGTCATTTTGCCACTGGTCCCATCATCATCTGAGGTCAGCAGAGTTTGTGGCGGTGCCATCTTCAACCCCCTGTCAGACTGTTCCAGAAGTAGATAGATCCGACAAAGTTCATCAATTTGGCTTCTAACTTTGCTTCCCCCACCCTGCCTAGCCGGATTAAAGCCCATCCCTATGGGAGGTAGTATTTTCTTGTAATTCTACAGTCTCCCACCCCTCCTGTGCGAGGTGTAGTGAGTGTAAGCTTTTATGACAGGTTGAAGCTTCACCGGTGCAACGTGTGGGGAACCCACGCTTCCCCGCTCGTCCACATCTCTGATCGGGACCGATTTCTTCAAACCGATTGAGTAAGCCCTCATCTCTTGCTCCCTCTTAGTGGTTGTTTATTCAATATCAATTCATAGCTCCGTTGGTTAGAGAGTGAGTGCTCGGTCCCGCAAGCTCCCTTGCTTTCGAGTGACCACCATGGGAAGAGAGTGAGACCCGTCCCCTTGGCACCCGATCGGCCCCTTGATTCGGGCCTTCGTACCCTTGGGAGATCAATCTCAGACTTGCTGGCCCTCCACCAGCAAGGGTCCAACCCCCACATCCTTGACTCAGCATCACTGAGTTATCCCCAGGTTTTGGGTGAGCGTCAAGTGAGTGGCCGTCGATGTCGGTCCGTTTCTCTCTGTAATTGTGCTTGCTTGCTAGGTCTAAGGTTCAGTCTAGTTACTGCATTCCCTTAGTGTGTCACACCCATCATGGTATCCCTCATTAAGTGGTATATCATAAGTTGTCGCTGGAAGGTCCAGTTATGCCGGTCTGAAATGCGACCTTTTTAGCGTCGAGGAAGCCTTCGGGCTTGTCCTTCGCCTCGTACCACTTGACGATCGGGGTCACCACCTCCATCTTAGGTTATGTCACATCAAGAAAACCTAGTGAAATCTCATTGGTCCACCTTACAGTATGAATATTCTTCCAATGAAAACCTCTAAAAAAGTGTGCCACTTTTTCTTGGATCACGTGCCATTGTATCGCTAGAGTTAGTTATCAAACTAGATTTGATTTCAAGTTATAGAACTGGAATTCGGATCTTTAGACCTATTAGCACATGAAGATCTGTGTCAACCTGATTTCTTAGCCTTGTATCTATGCATCGACATGATAACTTAGGCTTGTATTCATGCATCGACTTGAATTCCATGGAAGATTCTATCGCATCGACCATACTATCAGATTTGGACTTAGCAGCATCGACCTTTCTCTTGAGTGATCAGACTTTGTTAGTTGGAGTTGAGTCCCTCTACTTCATCCTGCCTCTAAGGTGTACTGACCTCCTCACAAACGTCCCACTTAAGTGTCTTGATGCATCGGCCTGTTTCCCCAAAGCTTGTTCAGCTGCATCGACCTTTGAAACTTTAAGTATTCATCTGCATCGACCTTTCATCTTGAATTGCTTAGGTGCACCGAACTTACTAATAGATGTTGAAATAGCTGCATCGACCTTATGTTGCAAAGAAATGTTCAGCTGCACTGACCTTTCTTCTGAAATAACTGAGGTGCATTGACTTGGCATTGCCAAGCGTTGACATTGTTGTCGAAAAAGGGTGCATTGTCTGCCTTGATGTGTCGAGGCGTTGCTGTAGATGTGTCGATGCATCTGCCTTCTGTGTTGAGGTCTCTATCAGATGTGTCGATGCATGTGTTCTATATATACTGACTACGTCGATGCATCGTCTCTATCTTGGCCTTTTCTCTCTAACCGATTCATGCTCTTTGAGGTTCTTCTCTTGGGATGTTCTTACATAGATTTTTTGCAAGAATGAGAATCAGTGTCAGTCCCTAAAGTACTTAGTATATTGACATCATCAAAACTTAGAATTCAATAGTTCCTCTCCTCGAAAAGGGATAATTCACTTCGGGTTGAAGGTGGACGGGTAGAACGGTGACTCGGGAATCCTCCCGCCACCTCTACCATGCCCTCAGCCACGGCCTGTGTATTCTGGGACTAGCTGGTGCCTGAGCGGAACAGTAGCCCTTTGCCTGGTTCAGGAGGCCACTCGCTCGCCTCGTCGAGAGGTGTTGATGTTATCAGGGGGTGGAATGGCCACCATGTTGTAGGTGCATTCCCAAAACATTTCTTCTAGCTGCTCTGTTGCGATCTCCTTATATTTATAGAATAAGGATAGTTCTTCTGGGAAGAGGAGCCTTTTGTTGTTCTTGATTTTCTGGATCATATCTTAGACCCAGCATCTGAGGCAAGCTCGCTTCTGTATTTCTTCCCACGGGATGGAACTGTCGAGTGGGATAGCCCTAGTGGGGCTAGGAGGGATTTATTACTCCAGGTCATCAATAAGCCACTATAGCCTCTGGAGGGGCATTGGCTCGACTAGGGATTGTAAGGCGGCTGTGTCACGCCCCAAATCGATAGCAGCGGAATGTGTCGTTTGCTCGGAACGTGGCAGTTAAATAGTCATGCAAAGAGCTCATCAATACGTGGCAACGGATAATTGTTCTTAATTGTAAGTTGATTCAGTTTCCGGTAATCAACGCATAGTCTGAGAGAGCCATCCTTCTTTTTGACAAATAGAACTGGTGCACCACAAGGGGATGTGCTAGGTCAAATGAAACCCTTATCTAATAACTCCTGAAGTTGCCTCTTCAACTCCTTAAGTTCTGTTGGGGACATCCTGTAAGGAGCTATTGAAACAGGTGTTGCTCCGGGAACAAGTTCAATAGAAAAGTTCACTTCCCTTTCGGGTGGTAAACTGGGTAAATCTGATGGGAACACATCGAGAAATTCTTTCACAATGGGGATATCTTCTAAGATGATCTCTTTGGGCTCTGTAATGGTTACGGAAGTAAGAAAAGCACATCCTTGCGAAATAAGTTTGCAAGCATGGAGAGAGGAAATAAAGGTAGGATGTTTCCTATATTTGATACCAAGGAAGGAAAACCTTGGAAGACCTGATTTTTGGAAAGAGATTATCCTATTTCGACAATTAATATAGGCATCATGGTCTACCAGTCAATCCACACCTAGGATAGCATCGTATCCTTCCATGTCAAGGTATATAAGATTTGCAGGGAGATTATGACCTTCTACCATTACCTCACTATTGGGGTAGTAATTGGTAAGCTTTGTTCCGGGGCCTAAAGGTGTAGTAATAGCAAGGTCCGAAGGTAAGGGAACAGATGAAACTGGCAAGATTTTTACAAAAGCAGTGGATATAAAGGAATGAGAAGCACCGATATCAAATAGTACAAATGCAGGATGGGAGTAAATTTGGACGGCACCTTCCATAAGTCCATCATCCTTGGATGCTTCATCATCATCCAAAATAGCATTTAGACGAGCACGTCACTTACATCCACCACGGGAAAGTTGATCCTTCATAAGAGGGTAGTCTGGCATGCGATGCTCCCAGCTGTCACATCGTAAACAAGCACCGAGACACTTCCAGCATTCTTCGACTGAGTGGCCAAACTTCTCATAAAAAGAGCAAGCCGCCATGACTTTCTTCGTCCTCTCCTCTGCTTTTTCTACTTCCTTTTCCCCAAGCACATTGCCTCGTAGCATCTTACTCTTCCCCTTGCCGGTCTTAGGTGACATAGCCAACCCTAAACCCTCGCTGATGATGGACTGACGCGCAGACGATGGCTGACGAGCAGACGATGGCCTTCTCCTTCCACGCTTGTTTTCGCTCCACTAATCATTGTCACTGACGGAGAAGATGAGCAACTGAAGAAGGGGGCAGCAGGGATCAACAGAAGAAACAGTCAGTTGACAATGTCATTGGAGGGAAAGACAGTTGTGAAGTTTCACGGTGCCTCAATGCGCAATGGAGGGAAAACTACAAGGGCATTTTTGGTAGGTTGAAATCGTGGCCCTGCTAATGAGTTGACAATGCCTTCAAATCTGTTAGCACGTCAGACTTGCGTGGGAATGTCACCATTAATGCCTTTGGGGACAATGCCTTCAAATCTGTCAGCACGTCTCAGTTCGTTCGCATGGTGAATCATTATATGCCAACGTGGACCAATCGTCTCGGTTCGTTGCAGAATGAGGTGGCTTTGTGCACCGCATGCAGTGCACAAAGCATTACTCATCTCATTTTAGGCCTTCCCGGAGCTCTTTTACTCGCATCCAAACTTTTTTACTAGCATCCACTAAGATTCGACCACCTCTTTCAACCGGCGCTGAGTTAGGGTGACAAAGTATATGTTCAAACCACCTGAGTCTATTTTATCTCATTTTACTATCATTGGGGCTATCCTTAAGTCCTTACGAAAGTGTTCATTCCTAATCTTGTATTTCTTAGTCTTGCGACATATCCATCTCAGCATCCACATCTCTACTATACACATTTTGTGAATGTGTTCCTCTCGTACTGCCCAACACTTGATACCATATAACAAAGTAGGTCTCATAGTAATTCTATAAAATCTCCCTTTGAGTTTCACAGGCATACGTTGATCACAGAAGACTCTTAATGCGCTTCTCCATCATAACCAACTTGTCTTAACACTATGTGTAACGTCGTCATAAATCTCACCATTCTGCATTGAGGCTAATCCTTGTATTGAGGGCTTAAACTCAACAACCTTCTGCATTTTGAAATCTTGAACCCTGATGGGGGGACCCCATTGGTCTACTATTGTTGATATGCCCTGACGCATGGTCTGCTTGTGCTCATGGAGTGATCACCTTTCTTTCATTTTATGCGCTCTGTATTGTGGTCCACCATTACTTCACATGAGACACTAGCTCAAGGCACTAATTGTAGAGAAATGGTTGTGGTATGCTGAGTAACTAGGTGCACTCCACCTAAGATGTGAGGTGGCTTACGTAGAAAGGTGCTCTCTTGACTCTCTCTGCTCTGGTTCTTCAACAGCAACACCAAAAAGAGGGAAACAAACAATTAACAAAAAAAAGAGCAATAGCCTGTTCCCACTGAGAAATTGTACCACTTCACCAAAGATGTGCTAGCGGGTCGGGCATGATGTGGCAGGCCAACTCTGGTTCCCATGCGGCACGATAGTAAACTATACTAAGTGACAGGGGCAGTTGTACTGAAACAAATGTGACTCTTCACGTCAAATGGTGCCAGTTCAACTTGACTATCAGTCAATCTCAAATTTTCTTACCAGAGGTGCGTACATTCGTTGTCTCTTCGTTATATCTTGGTGGTCCTCCCTACTGATGGATGTTGTTCCTCTCATGTCATTCGATCTCTTGAGTTAGACTGAATCAGGCACATTATGTTCCTTGTTTCCTCAAGGTATATCAACCTTAGTAGTCTCTGTGAACATACCCTGGGTCGTTCCTTGGTTTCAACCATGCTTGCATGTGTTTTTTATTTTAATCCCTCGGTTCCACCCATTGTCCTACCATGCTAGCTTGTTGGGAAATCCTTCAATTTGATTGTCCAGGTTCACTGATGTGTGTCTTAGTTCTGAACCTCTCCTCTAATGTTTTGTCCTGCTCTCATCCCTATCCTCACTCCTCCATTTTTTATGGTGTCAATGGGGGAGAGAGTGTCAGTTTGCATTCAGGGGGAATTTGCATTAAGGGGGTGTTTGCTTAAGGGGGGGTTTACTTTTCTGCATGATGCAGAAGATGCACCGACCCTATCTGGAGACAAGTGGAGCTTGCACCGATGTTACATGCTGAAGAAAAGGCATTCAAGCAATGTAGTTAGATCATTGACATCACAAAGTTTACCGACCATGATAGAGTTAATGCTTCTCCTTTCAGAACAATTAAGACAACACGACACATATCTGACATAGAACTAGAAGATGACCATTACTCTGCATGCCATGCCAGACAAATAAGAGGACACTCATCCTACTAGATGCTCACTCAAACATACGGCACTCAAACATGCACTACACACACATAACTAATAGGCAATGACATGATAACATAACATAGATAACATAACATATCTCCCCCTTCGGCAACATCCAAAAGGAAGGGGGGAATCCAGGGATAAGTAAAAGTGCTAAAAGCTGGAAGCGTCTGAAAGGAAGTCTCCATGGTGTATTAAGGGGAAGCTGGTGGACGGCGAAGGAAATCTGATAAGTCATCGATCTTTGAGGTTTGAATACCCAAGGTTGAGTGTAACGAGTCAATGGAATTGGCCATTACTGCAAACTTCTGGAGATAAGTTTCATGGTACAGCTTCAAATTAGAAATATCTTTGGTAAGACCTTCCACTGTCTCCTTGACCTGATTGAGTTCACCTCCAAAGGCATCAATCTTCGAGTGCATCGACTTGGCATCCATAGAAGCGGACTGAGTACCAGCATGTTCTTCTTGTCCATTGTCATCTTTGTCATCAAACGCAATTGTAGGAGCTTTCCCTTTGTGAGACCTAAGTGTGCAGACTAGACGTCCATTTTGAAGCTCATACCCCATGTTGTTACAGATTGAAGGAATTGTGTAGATGCCTGCATCTCTGATAGTGTGACTGATTTGCTTGTCCAGATTGATGTGAAGATATTGAAAAATAGGTGCTAAAGCAGCACCATACGGAAGATTCCTATTCTTTGACTTCTGATAGCTTGTGATGTATTCCATTATAACAGCAGGAAAATTAATTTGGTTGCCACTCATGATATAGACAAATAAGAACTTCTGCGGAGCAGGTATGGGCACTATGAATTTGTTGTTATGCCTTTTGGACTAACAAATGCCCCTGCAGTCTTTATGCAGTTGATGAATAGCATATTCCGGACCCATCTAGATCAATTCGCCGTAATTTTCAGAGTATGAACCCTCCTCGGTTCTCTGGGCCATCTAATCCCGATGAAGTTGAAAACTGGATTGATGAGATGGACTGGATCTTCAACGTCATGCAATGCACCAACTAAGAAAAGGTCCTTCTCGCCACATTCCAACTAAACAAGGATGCGCGCACATGGTGGAAGGCCACCTTGGCTCGTTTTCAAAACGATCAACTCACTTAGGAGGAGTTTCTGGAACTCTTCTGAGAGAAATATTTCTTCGAGCATGTCGAGGAGAGGAAGGCTGTAGAATTTGCATCCCTTTGACAAGGTATGATGACCGTAGTCGAGTATGAACTACAATTCTCAAGGCTGGCACCATATGCTCCTCACCTAGTTAGCACGGACCTATTAAAGGCTAATCGATTCATGGATGGGTTGAGGCCCATCTTCATAAATCAACTTGGACCTCAAAATATCCGTACATATACGGAGATGGTCTACAGGTCTCATTTATATGAGAGGACCTTGGAGAAGGTTGAGGAATTCAAAAGTAAGGGCGAGGAGTCTAGCCGCAAGTACGATAAGAAATGATGAAAAGAAGAGAAATTCAGCATCACGGGCACCTACAAGTCTCGTGATAACAAGAAGCGGTCCTGTAATGACAACGGGAATGGTAAGAATAAGAAGGCAAAGGAGGAGGAAAAGTAAGTCATGGCGGCTTGCACGTTCTGTGAGAAATTCGGTCATTCAGTCGAAGAATGTTGAAAGCGCCTAGGAGCATGTCTATGCTGTGGAAGCCGGGAGCACCGCATGCCGGATTGGCCCCTCATGAAAGAACAATCTTCTAATGGCGGGCGTAGGAGGATGAAGCACGAAAGGATGATAGCTTAATGGAAGGAATCATTCAAATTTATTCACATCCTATTTTTGTACTGTTTGACACTAGTGCTTCTCTCTTTCTCTCCCCTCTCTCCCCGGGGGGTGACAAAAGCAGAGGAGGGTGAGGCAGAGACGATGTGAGGGCAGGGAGTAGTCGAGGATGGTCGACAATCAAGGTGGTGGCGCATGGCATTCGTCTGTCACGCGTTTGGGTTGGTTAGAGAGGTGTTTCACGATGGATCAGTGGCCATAGTGCGGGATCTCATCGAATGAGGTAGGGGGATGGTTCCTCAACACTTGTAGTTCATTTCCCGCGATTTCGTAGCCCGTGGTGAGCTGAGCAAGGTTTATTTCATGCCGGGGTGGTTTGAATGCATGTTTAGGGTGTGTGACAGATTCATTAGATCGAACACCATTTTTTCATTTATTTATGTGCATTTCGGCATTTTAGGACCTAGGTTAGGGTTCAGAGGGTCCCCCGTCATTTCTGGTTGACAAACTACAGGGGTCTGGTCGACTAAATGGTGCTCGCCACGGGCTAGGCATTATGCCCATTTCGGTCGACCAACCAGGATGGGCCGGTCGACAGATCAGGGTATAGCCCCTTACCCTGCGTGGGCCGGTCCACTACCCCTGTTGGGTTTGTCGACCAACCTCTATTGGTCGACTGACCCAAAATGGTTGCTCGACTTAAATGCAGCAGGTTGGCCCGTTTTGGGCCTTGGTCAGTCCGGTTGAGACCCAAAGACTGACCTTTGGTTCCGTGGATGTCTGGGACACCCCGTGAGGACCGTGACCATGTTTTTGGGTGTCCAGAGGTACCATGTTATCTTGCTTGGCATGCCCATGAGTTTTTAAGGGTCCGGGTGACCCTCCTGTGTTCTGGGCTTCCGTGTTATGCTTAATCGAGTCACCATGGGTTGGCGTAAGTGTGAAGGGCTATTCCCGCATGTCATGGCTTTTCTGGAAAGCGATTTCCATGTGGGCCAAGCGTATAGTTTGTGCACTGCAAGTCCAATTACCCTGCCTGGGGCTGGAGGGTTTCTTAGTCTCCCTTTGGAAGGGATTAGGCTTGGTGATCGTGCGTCACCTCATAAATTATATTATCCAAGTTTTAAAATTTTGGGGTATTACACTCTCCCCCACTTAAGAGAATTTGGTCCACAAATTCAATGCATGTGATGTCAAGGGAGAGTGCACTTACATTCAATCATCTCTGAAAATCATTTGCGCATAGCTTCCTCCGTTTCCCACATCGCCTCATATACCCAAGATTTGTTTCATTGGACTTTGACCATGTGAATAATTTTATTTCGAAGTTGACGTACTTCTCGCTTAATTATTTTGATGGGCTGTTGCTCGTACGTCAAACCTTTTTGAATTTCCAAGTTGTCATAACTTATAACATGGAATGGATCAGGAACGTACCTTTTGAGCATTGAAACATGAAATACATCGTGAACTCCAGCCAATTGTGGAGGCAATGCTAGGCGATAAGTCACTTTTCTAACCCTTTCAAGAATTTCAAAAGGGCCAATGAATCTTGGGGTAAGCTTGCCTTTGATGCCGAACCTTCGAATACCTCGACCTGGAGAAATCTTGAGAAATACATGGTCACCTACTTGGAATTCCAGGTCACGCCTTCGATTATCAGCATATGATTTTTATCTATCTTGAGCTACCTTGAGTCTTTCTCGAATTAACTTTACCTTCTCAATAGTATCCCTTATCAACTCGGGACCTAGTAGTTATTTTTCCCCTACTTCATTCCAGCAGATCGGTGAGCGACAACTCCTCCCATAAAGTGCCTCAAATGGTGTCATCTGAATGCTAGCTTGATAGCTATTGTTATAGGTAAACTTTACTAGAGATAAATGGTCGTGTCAACTTCCACCAAAATTCATAACACATGCCCTTAGCATATCCTCCACCACTTGATTGGTTCTTTCAGTTTGTCTATCAGTTTGTGGATGAAATGCTATGCTGAAATTTAATTGGGCCCCCAAAGAATGTTACAGACCCTTCCAAAATTATGAAGTGAATCGAGGGTCTCGATCAGAAATACTAGTGATAGGGACACCATGTAACTTAACAATCTCCTTCATGTAGAGAGTAGCTAGGATATCTAAGACCATCGACTTTTAATTGGAAGAAAATGGCCACTAGTATGTTGACACCTATGTCCGAACAACCTAGGAGCTTTGACCTCCTACACTTTTGTGTAATCTAAGTCTGTGCCACTTATTTCGGCACTCCGGGTGGATAAGTTATTAAGGAAAGGGTATCAGGCATTCTTGGCATTGATCTCTTTAACTGATAAGAAGGAAGTGGAGTTGAAGGATACTCAGTTGTCCAGGATTTTTCAGAGGTGTTTCCTGAAGAACTGTCGGGTCTTCCCCCTGAGAGGGAGGTGGTTTTCTCCATTGATTTAATTCCTGACGCTTCACCTGTTTCTAAAGCCCCATATCATATGTTCCTTGCTGAGTTAAGGGAGTTGAAGGAGCAGTTGCTGGATTTGCTAGAAAAAGGATTTATTCATCCGAGTACTTCCCCGTGTGGTGCTCCTATACTCTTCGTGAGAAAGAAAGATGGTTCGTTGAGACTATGTATTGATTATCGCCAATTAAACCAGTTCACCGTGAAGAACAAGTATCCATTGCCAAGGATCGATGAGCTGTTTGATCAGATATCTAGAGCCTAGTATTTCTTGAAGATCTATCTCAGATCGGGATATCACCAGTTGAGGATAAAAGATGAGGATATTTTTAAGACGGCATTCCGTAGCAGGTATGGGCATTTTGAATTTGTTGTAATGTCGTTTGGACTAATGAATGCTCATGTAGCTTTCATGCAGCTGATGAAGAGTGTGTTCTGGCCCTACTTAGATCAGTGTGTTGTAGTATTCATCGATGATATTCTTATATACTCCCAGAGCAAGGAGGAGCATAAAGAGCACTTGCGGATGGCATTGCAAATACTAAAGGATCATCAGTTATATGCCAAGTTTAGTAAATGTTAGTTCTGGCTGCAAGAAGTATCTTTTCTGGGGCATATTATTTCTAAAGATGGAATCTCAGTAGACCCTTCTAAAGTAGAGGCAGTACGTAATTGGGAAAGGCCTGTAAATGCAACTGAGATCAGGAGTTTCTTAGGCCTAACAGGTTACTATCGGAGGTTCATTAAAGATTTCTCCAAAATTGCAGTGCCCTTCACCTGATTAACTTGTAAGGAGAACCGATTTGAGTGGTCCGAAGATTGTGAGAAGAGTTTTCAAACTTTGAAGGAGTGCTTGACCACTGTCCCGATTTTGGCTTTGCCTTTTGGAGAAGGAGATTTTGAAGTATATACCGATGCTTCAGGAATCGGCTTTAGGTTGTGTGTTGATGCAACGAGGGAAAGTGATAGCTTATTCTTCCATGCAGCTGAGGAAGTACGAAGAGAACTACCCTGTTCATGGCCTAGAGTTAGCAGCTGTTGTGTTTGCTCTGAAGATTTGGAGGCATTATCTATATGGAGAAACTTTCACAGTGTACTCAGATCATAAGAGCCTAAAGTATTTATTTTCTCAGAAGGAGTTGAACATGAGGCAGAGAAGGTGGCTCGAGTACTTAAAGGATTTTGACTTCTCTATTGAATATCATCCCGAAAAAGGGAATGTTGTGGCGGATGCTTTGAGCAGGAAGCTGATGGCAAGATTAGCAAGTTTGATGCTTCAAGAATGGAAGTTGTTAGAGCAGTTTACAAGTTTAGATCTTAATGTCATAGAGAAGGAGGATCGGGTTATGATTGCTCATGTCCAACTTCACTCAGAATTGTTGGCAGAGATTAAGCAACTACAGGATAATGACTCGTTGCTAGTACAAATCAAAGAGCAGATGGTTAGTCGACCAGATTTTGTATTGGCCGATGATGGAAGATTGTTGTTTCAGAGTAGGACTTGCATCCCTAATGCTGCAAAAATGAAGAAAAAGATTCTCGAGGAAGCTCACAGGTCCAAGTATACTATTCATCTGGGAGCTACGAAGATGTATCGAGACCTAAAGAGGACCTTTTGGTGGCCGAACATGAAGAAAGAAGTTGTCGAATTTGTAAGCAAGTGTTTAGTATGTCAGCAAGTCAAAGCTGAACATTTTTGGCCTGCTGAAAAGTTAAAACCCCTTGAAATATCACAATGGAAGTGGGAGAGTGTCGGCATGGATTTTATCATGCGTTTGCCTAGAACTCGTGGCAGCTTTGATGTGATTTGGGTGGTCATTGATCGATTAACAAAGTCTGTGCACTTTTTGCCTATTAAATCTAACTAGACTGTGGATGTGTTGGCTGCCCTATACATGAGGGAAATAGTGAGGTTGCTTGGAGACCCTATATCCATCATATCTGACCGAGACCCTAGATTTACCTCTCACTTTTGGAAAGGTCTGCAAGCATCGTTGGGAACTTGTTTGAACTTTAGTACTACTTTTCACCCTCAGACTGACGGGCAGACTGAGAGAACGAACCAGATTATTGAAGATATGTTAAGAGCTTGCATGATCGACTTTGGAGGCAGTTGGCATGAACATTTACCTCTGATTGAGTTTGCCTACGACAATAGTTACCAGTCTAGCATATAGATGGCACCATTTGAGACTTTGTATGGAAGAAGCTATAGATCCCCTCTTTGTTGGGAAGAGATTGGTGAGAAGCAATGGCTCGGACCAGATCTTATTTTAGAGTCATCCAAAAACATTCAAGTCATTAGAAACCATTTGAAGATTGCTCAGTCTAGGCAAAAGAGCTATGCTGATAACAGAAGAAGGGATTTGGAGTTTCAAGTCGGAGAGCATGTGTTTCTGAAAGTTTCACCGTCAAGAGGAATTAGAACATTTGGAATCTGAGGCAAGTTAAGCCCGAGGTTTGTTGGCCCGTTCGAAATCTTAGAAAGGGTAGGCGAAGTTACCTATAAGTTGGCATTACCACTACAGTTATCAGGCATTCATAATGTGTTCCTTGTATCTATGTTACGGAAGTACGTATACGACCCTTCGCACATCATCCAACATACGGACCTGGAATTGAAAGAAGGTTTATCCTACGAAGAGAAGCCTGTCAAGATTTTAGACTACAAACAGCAGCAACTCAAGAACCGATCCATTCCAATGGTCAAGGTCCAGTGGAGTCGGCGCGAAACTGAAGAAGCCACGTGGGAGTCCGAAGAAGCAATTAGAAAGTTGTATCCCGATTTATTCTAAGGTTGGTTTATTTTTTTTTTCCAATAAGATTCGGTAAATTTGGGGACCAAATTTCTTAAAGTGGGGGAGAGTGTAATATCCTGAATTTTTAATATTAAATATCACCATATTATTTAATTATTTTCTTTAGGATTTGGGCAAATCGAATTCTAAAAGACTATCTTACAAAAGGCTATGTAATCGATCAAAAACGTTTCCGGGAACAATCCCGGCAGTTGGATGAATTAAAACAGACCGTGAAACTGCTGGGGAATGTGATCGAAAATAAGGCGTTGAATTCCGATGAGGCTACAGGCTTATTAAAAGTGGTCACGGATTATGCCTATGCTCTTGATGTGCTCGATCGTTATGATCACCAGATATTGGAAATAGAGGCGACTTCTCAAAAGGAGCTGTTCCAGATCACTTATTCGGCGGGAATGGAGGCTATAAAGGGACTGAAGGACAAATTTGGGGGAAGCAGTCTTTTCGGCAATGAGAAAGATGAATCTTTTCAAGGATCATTGGCCGCCATTTATCAGACTTTTGCAGGCAAAGATCTTTATCCAAGTGTAGAAGAAAAGGCAGCTAATCTTTTATATTTTGTTATTAAGAATCATTCTTTCTCTGATGGCAATAAGCGGATAGCTGCATTCTTGTTTGTATGGTTCCTGGAAAAGAACGCTATTTTATATCGACAGGATGGTTCCAAGAAAATAGCAGATAATGCCTTGGTGGCGTTGACATTGATGATAGCAGAAAGTAAGCCGGAAGAGAAGGATATGATGATAAAGGTTGTTGTGAATTTGATCAATCTGAAGAATTGATATTGGTCAGGTTGCTAGCTTGTATTAATAAGATGAGCCTTTACTGGATGGGTGCGTGGCTGGATAAACGGGATAGCTGTCCCTTTCGATGCGCACGCTGCCGGAGATGGAAAAGGTTTTTGCATCGTTGGTGTAGATCAGGCCGCCCTGTATGCCGGTGGAAAGGCCGAGCGCTGAGCTACCTGAGAAGGGGTAGTGAGCGTCGTTTGGAAGCGTGGAGAGGCGACTGATGCTGAAGAAGGTGGGTGCGGCGGTTGCGGCTGCGTAGGCAGTCCAGTTCGTATTGAGCGGGTGATACAATGCAAGACCGACGGGGGCAGAGACATAGGAGATGCCGCCATTAAAGAATATGTAGCCTGCTGACAGGCTGGCGAATGGTTTTAGCTGCCATTTGCTTTTTGCATCGACGTCAGGGAAGGGTATGAATGACTGATAGGGACTCAAACCATATCCCCAGGCATTGAGCGGCAGATGTGTCTGGGCTGTTGCGCCAAGTAGGGTTGTTGACAGTAAGAGTGCTAAAAGTAGTTTCATCGCTTGTAAATCAGTATTAAGTTACTGATTTTTTGACAAAGTTAAGGGTTTGAGAGCCTTTTAGGCGGGCGCTGAGGGGGAAAGGAGTGATACTATTTTGACATAAAAAGTGATTTGTTTGTTAGAATAATATCCCTACTTTGGCTGAAACATTTATTCATATGAAAAGAACGATTCAACTTGCGCTCAGCCTGTTATTAGTCTTACCGGTTTTTGCTTCTTCGGTTACTGACGTTGCTTCTACCCCTTCGCCCGTACGGAAGCTCGACAGTATGTATTACGCTTTCGCGTATGATGCGGTACCGCAGGGAAACAATGTGTACACCGTGACCATTTACTTCCTGTTGGTTGATCACACTACTTACACGTACAGTTATGTTAGTGCTCCGGCTAACATTTCGATCACCGGGAATTTTGGTTCGGGAACGACGACCTTTACCTTCCCCGGAGGATCGGGCAGCCTTAATGTAGGGAACTTCACTTACAGCAGTGCGCCTACGCAGGCGTTCCCTATTACGACGAACCCCACTTCTGTTTCAGGGCTTCCTATTAGTCAGATACTTGCCGATATTAATATTCCGTAGAGCGGATGGAATTATGGGAAACCCCGCACCATGTGCGGGGTTTTTTATTAATGCAGGCAGGCTGCTGACATAGGGTTGTCACTGGTCGGTTTCATCTTTGTTGTGATCATTAAAAAATAAAAAATCATGACAACTCAACAAGTAGCAGCCCGTTATCACGAATTAATGAACCAGCGGAAATTTCTCGAAGTCCAGGACTCGCTTTATGACGAACAGGTGGTTTGCCAGGAATCTGAAAAAGCAGCGGCTATGGGGCTAGCCATTCTTACGCATGGACTGGCGGCAATAAAGGCAAAGGGTGTCGCGCGCCGGGAGACGATCGAAGAAGTGCATAGCTATTTTTGCAGCGAACCGATCGTTGCGGGGGAGTTCTTTAGTGTGGTGCTGAAGCAGGATCTTACGTTTAAGGGCAGGCCACGCACGACACTGGAAGAGGTAGGTGTTTTTCATGTAAAGGACGGGAAGGTGATCAAGGAGCAATTCTTTTATTAAAAGAGGGAGGGGGAGCCAGAGGAGGATCCGGGGCGAGGTCTGCTGGTGGGGGATGAAGATTCGTAATATATTTAAAAAACTTCCATAGGAGTGATAGCTATTGTCATAGAAGGTGTTAGGTGAACGATCCAGGGATAGTTTGGGCTAAACCGTTATACTTCCCGGATATAAGTTGGCAAAGAAAGGCGGTAAATCTTTCTTTGTTTCCGACGATTGTAACCAAACACTTATCATATGAATAGCTTTACTCCGGGAGGAATTTTGTTCCTCCTCCTCTATCTTTTTCCTGTTTTTTTACTGGCGCAAAGTGATGGGCTGCCGAGGGGCGCGCAAATGCCCTATACCCGTTATGAAGCTGAGAGCGGCCGAACGGGGGGCGCTGCGGCTTTGCAGCAATCTTTGCTGTTCAATCAGGCAGATATTGCGTCGGAAGCTTCGAACCAGCAGTATGTTAGTCTTCCTACCAATGGGGCGTATGTGGAATGGACGGTATCCACTGCTGCGCAGGCGATGGACCTGCGCTTTACCATGCCGGATAATACTGCGGGAACAGGGCAGACAGGTGCATTGAGCCTGTATGTGAACAGGGCCCTGGTGCAGACCATCAACCTGACGTCTTACTGGGCATACCAGTATTTTGTGACGGGTGGATCTGATCCACAGCAAACGCTGGCCAATAAGACCTTTATGCGTTTTGACGAAGTGCATTTCCAGCTGCCTAATGCATTGCATGCCGGTGATACGATCCGGCTGCAGAAGGACAATGGAGATGCATTTTCGTATGGTGTGGACTTTATCGAACTGGAGCCGTTGCCTGCTGCTATTGTACAGCCGGCTAATTCCCTGTCGGTTACCAGCTATGGTGCCATAGCAAATGACGCCAATGACGATTTTGCCGCTTTCAATGCCTGTATCAGTGATGCGGTTGCTCAGGGTAAAAGCGTATATATTCCACCGGGGAAATTCTTATTGAGCGATAAGCTAACGCTGAACGTTGCCAATTTGAAAATACAAGGCGCTGGTATCTGGTATACGACCTTATATTTTTCCAGTCCCAAGCAGTTTTATGGCGGGATCTATGCGCGGTCCACGGGTGTGGAGATCTCTGACTTTACGATGAACACTGCCAATAATCAACGCCTGAAATATAATGAGTCTAACCCGCGGGTGCCGGGGGACCCTTACATTATCTATAAAGCATTCGAGGGGACTTATGGAACGAATTCGAAGATACATGATGTGTGGGAGGAGCATTTTGAGTGTGGCTTTTGGGTGGCCGGGTATGATCCACCATACCCAGTTGACATTACTCAAAACCTGGTGATCTCGAATTGCCGGATCCGGAACAACTACGCCGATGGTGTGAATTTCTGCCAGGGCACCTCCAACTCTACCGTTACCAATTGCAGCATCCGTAATAACGGGGATGATGGAATGGCGGTATGGCCCAATAATGCCAATGGCGTCACCCAGCCTTGTATCAACAATAGTTTTTACAATAACACGGTGGAAGATAACTGGCGGGCTGGGAGCTGCGCTTTATTCGGCGGCTATGGACACCAGGTGCATCACAATGTTTTCAAGGACGGTGTTGCCGGCTCTGCTTTCCGGGCCACGAATGATTTCAGCGGCTTTACTTTTGACAATACGCAGGCGCCCAATCATATCTATGAGAATACGACGATCAATTGTGGCACAAGCTACGATATATGGAATCAGAAGCGTGGCGCGATAGAGCTGTATGCGAATACGGGGATCTTCAATTTTGTATTTGACAACAACAACCTCAATAATTCACAACGGGACGCCATCCAGATGCAGGGGGTGAACATTTATAATATGACCTTTAACAATACGGTCATCAACGGCACTGCGAAGGATGGGACCTCGGACGATACTGCCGCGAACGTCTATGGCGGTTTCGGGATCTGGAGCGCTGCAAGCTCCCAGACCGCTACGTTCAATAAGCTAACCGTAACCAACTCCAGAAACGGGGCGTATGATAATATCAACAATGCCTTTCAACTGATCATCACCAACGCTACTGTTGCGGTCACGGGCATCAGCATTAATCCTCCGGCAGACACTACATTGGGCATGGGGCAAACTTTACAATTAAGCGCTGTTATCTTACCGTCAGATGCTACCAATAAGGTAGTGACCTGGACCTCTTCCGACAGCACGATCGCATCGGTCAATGTTTCGGGGAAGGTAACTGCAAAGGGGGTAGGGACAGCGACCATTACCGTGGCTGCGCAGGATGGCAGCAATAAATCGGCTTCTTTGAAAGTGACGGTCACTCCTGCAGTCAATGTTGTGGCCAGTGCTGATACGGCTGTAAAAGGGGGCAAGACCGGTGCATTTACCATCAGCACAGCGGGGATCACTAGTCCGGTGACAGTGAGCTATGTTTTAGGCGGCACGGAGCCAGCTGCAAAATATACTTCCAGCCCGGCGTTAACGGGATCGGTTACGCTGACGCCAGCATCGCCTTCCCAGACGTTCGTGATCTCGGTGTTGAATGATACGCTATTTACGGGCACTAAGACCTTGACGATGACGCTGAGCAGTGGCAGTGGCTATCGGATCGGCGGCGATACGACTGCGACGATAGCGATCCTGGATGACAATTCTCCGCCCTGTACGTCTCCGGTAATAGCCAAAGTGGTAGGGGCTTCACCTGTGATCGATCAGACGATAGATGCGGTTTGGGCTATAGCACCAGTGAGGTCTATTGCCAATGTTACGTTGGGCAGTCTTCCCTCGGGTTATTCCGGTCAATGGAGGGCGTTATATGATAGCGCCAATTTGTATGTGTTGGTGCAGGTGAATGATGCTACGTTGATAAATAACGGTGGCACCTCCTGGTGGAACAGCGATGCGGTAGAGCTTTTTATAGACGCGAACAATACGAAGTCTTCCACATACAATGGGATCAATGATTTTCAGCTGGGCTTCCGCTGGAATGATAATACGGTGAACGTCGGTTCCAATTCGGTGACGAATACGACGGGCATTAAGTTCAGTATCTATGCTACCGGCACTGGCTATAACCTGGAAGCTGCTCTGCCCTGGAGCACACTGGGTACTACGCCTGCCATTGGGAAAGCGCTCGGTTTTGATGTTGCGCTGGACAATAGTGACAATAGCAGTGGCAGGAGCGGACAGCTGGCTTCTTTTGCAACTACGACAACGGCCTGGGAAGATGCGGCTGTATTTGGAAGCGTATATCTAACCACCTGTAGTGGCAGCGGCGCTGCTCAACCGCCTGTTGTCAGTGCTGGCGCTAATCAAACGCTGGCAGCGGGAACAACATCTGTGACTTTGCAGGGGTCTGGATCTGATCCGAACGGAAAGCCAATCACCTATAGCTGGACAGAAGTGAGCGGGTCTGTGGTAACTTTTAGCAATACAGCGATCGCGACACCGGTGGTGAGCGGTTTGGTCAATGGCGGGACGTATGTGTTCCAGTTGACGGTGAGCAATGGTACGCTTTCCGCTTCGGCGCAGGTACAGATCGCCGTTGGCAGCAGTGGAACGCAAGCGGGTGTGGTGACTGCGGGTGAGCTTACTTCGGGGACGGTGACGATCGATGGCAACCTGAGCGAAAGCGCCTGGCAGATAGTTACCCCGGTGACGAAGCCGGTGATCGGTACCAACAATAATACCGTGACCTATGGTCTGTTATGGGATAATACTAATTTATATGTAGGGGTGAAGGTCCTGGACGCGGCGCTATATGGCAATGCGACGTCGTACTGGAACGGGGATGCGGTAGAAGTGATGGTGAACCCCAGTAACAGTAAGTCGGGCGCTTATACTGGTCATGATAATCAATTCATACAACCATATGGGAGTAGCGGGCTGTTCGAGCAGGTGGCCATCAGCGGTGTACAACATGCATGGGCGGCTATTGCTGGTGGGTATAGTGTCGAGATGGCTATTCCCTGGAGCCAGCTAGGGGTGACACCTGCCGTTGGATTATCGATCGGTTTGGACATTGCCAATGATGATGATGATGCAGGAGGAGGAAGGACAGCGCAGACGGTGTGGTTTGGGACGATCAATGATTACCAGAGCACGTCAGGTTTTGGGACTGCGGTTTTGGGTGGCGCGACTTCCGGATCTATGCTCGGGGCTGTGAGCTCGCTTCGTGTTGGGAGGGCTTTGACTGACAGCGTAGGGATTGATCTGTTGTTGGCACCGAACCCGGTGGTGAGCGGGATGGCGAGAGCGATGGTGACGGGGGGCAGTGGTCTTGTGGAGGTGAAGGTGTATGATCTGGCGGGGAGAGTGGTATATGCTGTTCGCGGCCAGGCGCCGTTGGATCTGGATCTGTCGAAGCTGGGTAAGGGGGTTTATGTGGTGACGATGGTGGTGGATGGGAAGAAGGTGCAGCGGAAGTTGATTGTCTTGTAATGGTGGAGCATTTTAGCGTCAATGGATTAGCGACTCTCCTACAGTCGTTATTTAGCAAGTTAACATCAAATTCATGCATGTTTAAAAGTTAATAACCTTAACCCATGACAGTATAATTCCTGCATGAGCATAGATCTGGTTTCCTGTGATTACTCTCTACCTGACCATGTTCCTGATTCCAGAAATTCTCCTGATAAATTGTTACCACTCTTCCATAACCAGCTTATTGTAAGAATCGAAATAACGCCCTGATCTCAGGCGTTATATTTAAATTGAATGCCCTCGTACAGCGGCGTCATATCATGAAATAAGTACTTCTCCGATAGAGTTCAGGAAAGAAAAGCCTTCGAATTTGCCGCACTCAAACAACGATCCCTGTCGGTGGCAGAATACGAGGTGCAGTTCTCCAGATTATCTCGGTATGCTAAACACCTAGTTAGCATCAAGAAAATGAAAGCTAAAAGATTTCTTAATGGGCTCAGGCCCCAATATATCACTCAATTAGCACCGATGGACATACAAGTCTATTCGGAGATGGTACGCCAAGCACAGTTGCTGGAAGATGCCATGGAACTGTCTGATAGGATCCGTAGGCGAGAAAGGAGCATTGCTGGTTATAGTAACTATAAGCCAAGCCTTAACAACAAAAAGAGACCCGGTAATGGAGGCGAGTCTTCACAAGATAAAAAGCTGAAGAAGACGTCCAAGCCATTCTCCATCATCACCACCCCATCCAACGTGGTGTGCAAACATTGTGATAAGGCTGGACACAGGGCGGAAGAATGTTGGAGGAAACTGGGAGCCTATCTCCGTTGTGGGAGCCGTGATCATCGAATCCGGGATTGCCCGATGATGAAGGAATCACCTGGAGAAGGAAAGCACCCAGTAACGAGGAATGTCCGTCTCCACACAGTTATGGAAGCAGAACAAGACAGTGAAGGCGGACTGATAGAAGGTACATTAACCATTTGTTCAAAGTCTGCCTATGTTTTATTCAATACTGGAGCATCACATTCCTTTATTTTTTAGAAGTTTGTCGATTCACTATCTAATGAACGCAAGGCCAATGCCGTGACCGTCGACGTCGGGCTGCCCACAATGTAAGCCGCGACTTGTTTGCCTCAACATGCGGGGGTGTGTTGCCCTTGCCGCCCAAAAGCACCTCCCGTTCACACTGCCCGAATGCCTCGGAGGCGGGGGTGATGGCTGCCCCAGCCACCAACTGGAGGCGCGTGCAACCGTGCCGCGACTAATTCAGATCGGGTCATCATTGGAGCGGTTCCAACAGACGTCTACGAAATCCACTAGTGCACTTTCCCAACCTGCCGTGATGGATGTCTATAGGTTGAAGCCAGTCTCCAGGCCTTTGCACAGGTAAAGCAGCTGGTGTCAAAATCGGAGACGGCCTTGATGGGGAGGACAACAGTGTATAAGCTTCGGAGCCTTTTTGGCCAAGTGCAGGTGACACTAACAGTGCAGGTGACACTAACAGCCAACAAACTGCAACAACTCTCTACTCAACCCATGGAAGGGCGACTGCTACAGGAACATGACACGGTAAGTCACTTTCGGAAAGAGAAATCCAAAGGGCTAGCTTAATCCCAAACAGGTGTGCTAATGGACCAGTCTGATGAGGGAGAGGTCATCATCCAGAAAATTCCATGTGGGGCAAGGGCAACGAAACACGACCAATTTGATGGAGAAGGTATGGCAGTAATAGATAGGCTGGGGAGAGAGAAGGTAAAAGATATGGTCAGGGTGGTGGAAAGGATGACGGGGACGCAGAAGAGAGCTGAGAGAGTGGGCATATCTTTCGTAGGCCCAGAGAGAGACCTTAAAGGAGCCTTCAACAAGATATAGAAGAGATGCCTAATAAGTATGGCAAAGGACACAAAAAGAGGGAAGTCCCACAAGGGGGTGATAAGAAGGGAAAGACGAGAGGAGAAGCGGCATGAGCGAGAGGTAGAGGGTGGGGGGAACAAGTCTTTGTTCTCATGAAAATTGTTTCATGGAATGTCGAGGAATTTGGGAGATGAGAAGAGGAGGGTGATAAAGGTAGTCAGAAGATGCAAGATTGACATTCTATGTCTGTAAGAATCACTCTGCACACTATACATCTAACCTAGAAGATAGGAAATCTACTAGAAAAGAAGCAGGGGTCTCGTGCCCCTGGGAAGAGGATGAGCAAAACATAGCGTGATCCTCCACTGAGATCTCAATTTTAAATTTGACATTTTTTTTGGTCGAGCTCAGTGGACAACATGCAACAAGAAGAATTTGATGGAGGAGGAGGAAGGGCCCGAGGGCAAAGTGATGGAAAGAGTACATCGAAGAGGGGGTCGGAGGACTGAAACCACATGTTTGATAGATCAACAGGTGAATTGGGCGACCACCTGGACGTCAGATCAATTAGCGGGCAGCGCCTGCATGGATAGTTAATGATCAAAAATTCAATCAGCCCCTCATGCCAAAAAGGAGACTGAAACATTGATGGATCAAATAACATAGGCGGCGGGCGGGGAACAAAAACCAGCTATCAAAGAATAGAAATCAAGCAGGAAAGAGACAAAGTGGTCATCGAACTCTCCATTTTCCGCGGACGCTGGGCTGGCTTCCCGCGTGAATACTATATCACCCGCCCCTTGGGCTTTCTCGGATGTTCTTCTTCAGCAAACATCATGGAAAAAACTTTGGAGTAATCAGCAAAATCATGGACCATGCCATCTGACAATGGAGGCGGTCCGGACATGGCACAAGCGACACTTTCCTTCTTTCTTTAACATGGCAGCGGTGACTTCAGTGTACTGGGCTGCAGTGGCCCCTTGACAAAATACTGGTGATAATCCCATGTCAGCGGCCTGAAGTCTCCTAACATTGACAATGATGACTCCTGGTAGCTGAGGCCTCCTTTGCTTATCTTTCTGCCCCGAGGGACAGGCTTAGTTCACCCGTGTAATTGTATGCCAAGACCCATGCCCAGCTGATAGCCTAACTTTAGGATCATGTGTCATCCCTTAGAGTCTTTAATCTTGGACTTGATTTTAACATCAGTTGGTGTAGCGGTGGGCTTGTGTGACGCATATGCCCATGGGAAATTCAAGTCCATCATAGATAAAACTGGCCTATTGCTCGGCCATAGTAACAATATTACCATAGTTAATATGAAGTCACCAAAGTCAACACTCTAGTCAACTAGATCAACTTAACTATTGACAATCATTCAAAATACAATCAACACATACAGCAGTCTCCACACTGCTGATTAACTTTAGAGGAGACCCAACAAAGATGAATTTCAGACACATTAGGAGCTGAGCAGGGTCCTTCTGATGTATATGCCTGAGTGTTTCCTTCATCAAATGCCCTTGGCTCTTCTGGAGATAGAGGTGGCGGTATGCCAAATGCTGTCATAGTTCCAAAGTGAATGTCTTGTAGCACATCAAAATCTGCCTTATCTTGTTGTTGCTCCTCTTGCTACTCTTGCTCTTGTTGCAACTCTTGCTGCTATTCTTACTGTTCTTCATATTGCTCCTCCTCCTCCTACAGTTGCTCCTGCTGCTACTCATCTTCTTGTTATTGTTGTTCTTGTTACTGCTCTGCCAGCTGCTCTAGCTACTTCTCTGCCTCTTCTTCCTATTCTTGTTATTGTTCCTGTTGCTCAGGCTGGTCCTGTTCAATCTGCTGTAGTTGCTGCTGCTGTTCATGCTGTTGTTCATATTCTTGTAGTAGTTACTCCTATGACTGCTCTTGTCAACTCTGCCTATTGCTTTGACTACTGCTCTTCCTACTACTCTGCCTGCTACTCTGGTTGCTGCTCTACCTGTTCTTGCTGCTGTTGTTGTTCTTATTCCTCCCGTGGCTGCTCTTGCTGCTGCTCAGCTTGCTGCTCATCGGTCCTTTGCAACTGACCTTAAATTCTTACAACAGCTGGTTTGAGCTTCATGAACTTGGTGATAAAGTCCATGTTATAGACATTTACTTTCAGAATTTCTTTAAATTTCTCATCTTCTAGAGACACCTTCCACTTCTTGAATACAATAGTTAAATGAGCCGCATATGTTAAATCTCTTCTATCCTCTTTAACACAGCCCATAATTTATGTCATAATATCTGGAAGACATACTTTGATATTCTTAAAAATACAGTAGAACAGGAACCTTTGTGTTTCTGTCAGTCTTCCTCTGAATGCGCCCACATGGAGTGGCAGAACCTGACAAGTAGAGGTGGGCATCCGAAGACAGCAACACCCTTAGTAAAACATCGAAAGACGTGAGAAAACCGACGGAGGGGAGGCCTCTCCAGGGCTGGCTAAGGGCGTGCCGGCCAAGGACTGTGCCACTGGAGGGGCGTGGGGGTTAATGTACCAGCTAGGGAGGCTGTGCCAGGTTAGGAGTGTACCGGCCAAGGAAGGGTTAGACCTATCGGGGAAGGCATCTGAGGGCGGTTCAAGGCTAGTATGAGGGGGAGGGCAGTGAGGCCTGGGGGTTCGGTCTAGATGGCCAGGGGGCTTGTGTTGGAGGAGGGAACGCCCTGGGACTGAGAGTCTAAGGTGGTTTGGAGGACAAAGGCCAATGGTGATGCTGGGGTTTGGATTTTCAGAGAAGGAGAAGGGACCCTCCTTTATGACAAATGGGCAAAGGTGACAGCTGGGGGTCCCTCAAATGGAACCAAAATCACTAGGGGAGAGGAAGAAGGGTGGCTGAAGAACACGGAGGAGAGTATATGAGGAACAAAGAGAAAGGGGTTTTATTTATGGTAGTCGGGAAACCAAATACATCGGGTGCAAGAAGAAGAGGAAAAAAAAAGCAAGGAACGGAACAAAGAAAGGAAATGGGGGGGGGTTGAACAGGGGCGACAGCTCCCTACCCTTCCCCTTCCACTGCTACATTTCTCTCCCCCTCCCTCTTACTCTCTTGCTCTCTTCCTCTCTGACGACTGCCAAAGGGGACAACCCCGTCTTCTTCTTCTTCTCTTTGGTCTGGTGGTCGGCGTGCGTTGCTCTCCCCTTCCTCTCTTCTCTCTTTCTCTCTTCTATGGAAAAAAAGCTTATTCTCTGTTCTTCTTCTCCTCCATTCGTCTCTTCGTCTCACTTGTTCGCCGGTGGAAGAGGGATCTTTACACTCCCGTAGGCGGGAGCCTTCGAACACAACCGACGGAGGCAGGGAGTGACGAGCTTTAATGGGGATTTGACTTTCCCATCCTTGGCGACAGGGGGAGTAGGCAGCACATGACGGCATAGCAGATTACCAATTTTGTCACTGGCAAGGTGTTCAGACTAGTGGATATTTGCCATTGAGGAGCCAGGAAGGAGAGAAAGTTGTTGTTTCTCTTTACCAGCTCTACCACCCTTCTGCCCTTCTGAGTTTTCACCAGAGCTGGCCCCCTTTAGTTTTTTTCGATACATGCTTGTGGGATTTCGCACCGATAGGTTACCTGATTTTGTCTGAGGTGCTCTTGTGGGTTTTCACCTCACCTGGTTTGATGGTAATTTTTACCCTTAGTAGGCCTATGGAGGGAGCTAACTGAGGCCACTGAGGTATATTTAGTTTTAACCCCATTTTTTTTACTTATCTAGGATCTGAAGGCCATTGTCTATATCATGCTACCATTAGGGGGCGTGACCTGAGACTTGTACTATTGATGGGTCATTGCTATTTTGGTCCTGGGATCGAGGCGCTGGTAAACCTTAGAGTTATATTGGAGTCATGGTAGTTCAACCATGATGGGTTGGTGAGTGGAGCTTTATGGCTGAAGGCTCTTTGGGACATATGGGTCAAGAGTGGAAGGGATTCGGCGGTCAACCGGGATTGAGGTTTATTGAAAAGGATAGCTGGGGTACTGTGTGAGTTACAACTGTGTCCAGGCCAGCCATGATGGTGGAATGGCAAGGGGCAGCATGAACCAACTAGGGTGATGTAGGGCTAACTAAAAATTGTAAGATCAGGGAACTGGAAAGGCGTGTTGGTCGAGAACTGGTATAGGCCGGTCGTAGTAGTGTATGGCTGACAGGGAGGTATGGGTTTGAACAGGAGTGGGGCATCGGTTAGGGACTGGTATGGGTCGACTGGATAGGCATATGGTTGCTGAGAAGTGGGTGGCTGGTTATCTAGCGTGGGGGTAGAGATTTTGTTCATCTCGTTACCGGCTCTACCACCCTTTCGGGTTTTCACTAGGGTCGACACTCGTTAGCTTTTTCTGGTGTGCCCGTGCAGGTTTTCAGACCGAGGGGTTACCTGAATTTGCCTGAGGCACAATCACAGGTTTTCACGTAGCTCAAAGAATAAAGAAGAAGGAAGCCATTAGTGAAATGGAAAGTGTAGCATCTACTCTAATGAGGACTAGAACGGGAATGATGGCGGCAAGATTACCTAGGGGTGGTGGGAAGGAGGGATGGCCGAGACTTTCGACCACCCATCTTCCCGTTTGTTCTGGTAGGAAACCTTTAAACGTAGGAGCTAAAGAGATTCTACTACATGCAATGTACTTACCTGGGAGCTATAATGCAGGGAGTAGGGAGAGTAGGAGTTCCGGAGTTCAAACCAAACCAGGGATGCAGGAGGAAGATGACTGGCACGTGACCTTTCTCACCCTTCGGGAGAAAATCCACAGGATTCCTTCGATCTTCCCCCAATGACCCAATACTCTCTGATCCTCCAATGGCCGAATTACCTTCTCTCCTCTTTTTTGGAGATCGATAGTTTTGTCCTTGAAATCAGAGTTCAAAGTTCATGGGAAAAGATCGTGCAAATCAGGGGGAAGAACGTGCTCACAAGTTGGGCCACGTTCTCTGACCGAGTAAATAGAGGAGGGCGACCAAGTCTTTGACCTTCTTGAGGGGGAGGGCAGCTAGGCAGATGACCACCCAGCAGAGGAGGGCGGCCATCGCCCTGGCCGTCCAAGACTGGGGGGCGGCCAAGTCTTTGGCCGCCCAAGCCATGCTCTTTGGGCCCTCTAAGTGGACGAGGCCCAATAGCTTTAAGGCTACGGGCTGGGCTTTAAAACTCAAAACATTGGTGAACCAGGTACAACAATTAAATGTCATTCACACGAAGGTCCATTGGGGATCCGCGTGATGTCCGAAATTAGGCGTTTACAAATCCCCCTCCGGAACGCCCGTTTTGCAAGGGAGCCCGGTGGACTGATAAATGAGTGTTTCGGAAAAGAAACAAGCCTAATGAGGGCAACACGCTCAAGGAGATTCTTGAGCGGAAAATAAGCTTCGCGCAGGGTTGCATGAGCATCAAGTAATCAATTAAGTCATTGGCAAAGGGGAGGAAGGACAATTAATCTAAGAGGACTTGTATCTGCGATTAGGATTCTTCTTGCATTTGCATATAATTTAGGAATAAAACTCCAGCAGATGGATATCAAATTTGTATTTTTAAATGGCTTAATAAAAGAGGATGTTTTTGTCAAACAACCTTCTGGTTTTGAGTGTTTAGACTTTTCTGATCATGTGTACAAGCTTGATAAGGCACTGTATGGATTGAAGCAAGCTCCTAGAGCTTGGTACGACAGATTAAGCTCCTTCCTCATAGGTAAAAGTTTTTCAAGAGGTGAGGTTGACCAGACCCTATTCACCAAGATAGATAACAAAGATATTCTTGTTGTTCAAATTTATGTAGATGATATAGTGTTTGGGTCAACTAAATCAGCCATGTGTGAGGAATTTTCTAAACTAATAACAAATGAATTTGAAATGAGCTTAATGGGAGAACTGAAGTTTTCCCTTGGATTGCAGATCTGTCAAACTTCAGAAGGAAGCTTCATTACTCAGGCCAAGTACATCAAGGATTTGTTGAAGAAATACAAGCTGAAAAATCTCAAGGTTATTACTGCACCAATGGGTACATCAACTAGTCTTGATGCTGACCCAAAATGTAAATTGATTGATGCCAAAGTATACATAGGTATGATCGGATCCTTGCTTTATCTTACTGCATCTCGTCCAGATAATCAATTCTCTATGTGTTTATGTGCTAGATTTCAAGCTAGTCCTAGGGAATCACACATGAGTGCAGTGAAAAGAATTTTTAGATATGTATCTGGCACCCTTGACTTAGGACTATGGTATCCTGCTAGGTGTGAGTTTGAACTGGTAGCTTACACTGATGTAGACTATGCATGGTGTAGGATAGATAGCAAAAGTACTAGTGGGTATTGTTAATACCTAGGTGGTTGTCTAGTGTCTTGGGCATCCAAGAAGTAATACACTGTTACTTTTTCTACTACTGAAGCTGAGTATGTAGCAGCAGAAAATTGTGTAGCCCAGGTACTCTAGATCAAACACCAACTTATTGACTATCACATAAACCTTGGATGCATTCCTATTCTTTCTGATAATACCAATGTCCTCGAGTTCTTGGTATTGGTAAATTGATGTTATCGATTTATCGGTATCCGGATCTCCTGGGTCGTTACACCGTGTCCCTTACCGCCTTACCGCCCCACTGTTCATATTCTTAGATGAATGCGGTCGCACGATATAGCACGTTAATAAATGTGCCCCCTGGGAGCTCCGCGTTAATACGCCAAACACAGGAACTGGTAAAATCTGTGGAAAAATGTCGTTCCACGCCCCAATCATCTTCAGAACTATAGGGATACATCTGAATTCACACCACACACCTTCCACATGCTGGAAGGGATCAAACCACGCAAAAAATGACAGGAAATGGGTGATTTTCCACAAATCAACCCAAAACAACTCACGAGGAAAATTGGACTCGTATCAGCCCGAAATCATGACCAAATCTAGTAAAACTGACAGGAAACGAATCCCAAAAAATTGGGGGTTTAGTTTCTGCCATCTGAACTGAAAACTGTCGCCTGGAACGGTGATTTCAGCACAACACCCCAAAACATGCTTTTCACTCCAACGGAAGAAAACCCACCCAAACTAACACCGTTCAGTTCCAAATCGCGAGGGAACACAGGAAAAGAGTAGGACATCTATCCCCCTACCTCCAATGAAGTTCTGGCGTACCGAAACGGTCAATCCTCACCGAAAATAATCACACGAGCAACCCACCCCGACTTTGAATCCACGAATGGGATCATGCCATCACGCCTGAGGTTAGCTCTACGCCATCACCACCTCACCCAGCTCCACCACGGTTGTGCGCCCGAGGGAGAGGAGAAGAGCAGAGAGAGAACGGAGGGAGAGAAATGAGAAATGTGATGGAGGAGAGAGGAGGTTAAGAAATAAAAAGAAAAGGAAATTATGTAAATTTCCTCAAATCTGATTTTTAGCCTAAAATTCAGTAAATTAGGAAAAATATGGAAAAATAGCCTACATGATCATCAGAAAGAGCATTACGCATCTGTTGTGTCCCTGAGCCTCAAAACTCAACGGTTCACTCTCCACGGGATTCCACAACTTATATAAGGGAAAAGATTTTTTTAATTTTTTAGATTTTCTATATAAACCAACCTTTTTCTTTTTCTTTTTCTTTTCACCTTTTCTTCTTCTTCTTCTTCTTCTTCTTCTTCTTTCCTCTCCCGTTAGAGCACCCCCAAACTGTGACCCTCCTTCCTCGAACGACCGAGGTGCGGCCCCACACACTCCGGTGACAGCGTGGCGGCGGCGGCAATGACGAGGCGAGCATGGCGGTGTTCCTTGCGTGGTGAGAGGCGGGGAGTTCGGCATTCTAAAAGCTTATTCCTTGCGATCGATGATGTTTCGACGGAGCTCGAGCTCCATTGAGGTAGGGAGATGAACCCCCATGCTCATCCCATTGTTCTCCGTGATTTGTAGGCTGCGGAGAGGCCGAGAGGGGTATTTTTGAGCTGGGAGGGTGAAATCCATGTTTTAGGGCTTGTGCGTCGATCCGCCGATTCATTGAGTTTTTGACCGATCTAAGGGCGTAGATGCATGCTAGCGGTGTCGGGAGAGCTTCCCCCTTGTTTTTCCCATCATCCGTGGATGATCGGGGTGTGGAACGGGTTTTTGGGAGTGTTCTCGCCGTCCCGTTCTTAGGTGAGTCTAGCGGTCCTTACAGAGACCGCCACACTCATTGGCGGCCCAAGGTAGGCACGCCAAAGGCTGTGGCGGCCCAAGGCAGGTGTGCCACAGGGTACTATCTTGTCGACAGGGCATCTGTCGGCCTGGCGGCTACACGATAAATCGCCAGAGCGTGTAACGCTCCATGGTCCGATCGCCAGAGGGGTGAGTTAACTGTTGATTTTTGACCGTTGGGTTTTGACCATTGGGGTCTTGTGCCTTTAGCGACCGTAGGTACGGGCGCTAGAGCGCTGTGGCGGCCTGAGATTGGGGTGCCAGAGTTAACGTGATCTGTCTTCTAGCGCACCAGGGTTGGTCCACTAGAGGCTGTGGCGGCCTGAGACAAGTGCACTACGTCAGAGTTCGGGAGAGTCCGTAGCGACTTCTGCAATCATTCACTGCTAATCTGAGTTAGGTAAGAGCACCCCGGACAATTACGATCAAAACACTCGATCCAGCTCACACCCCAAAATCATGCAATTTCACCCCGATGGGAAAATAAACCCACTCGCCTCGCCTCTGGCTACCAAACTCGCGGGAAATAAACTACATGAGTTAGGGAACCGTCCCCCTACCTCCACCGAAGATTCCACGCACCGAGAATGCCCATTCGCCAAGAAAACACCGTTCGAAGCGCCACCGTCCCTTGATCCGTCCTCGCCGTCCTCGCCCTCGTGCCATCACCGCCTCGCCCCTACCTATCGTGGGCGGTGACCGCCCACGGAGAAGAGAGGGAGAGGAAGAGAGAAATGAAGGGGGAGTGAGTGAGAGACGTGTGTGAGAGAAAGAGAGAGGGTGAGTGGGGGGTTAAAAAGAAAAATAAAACATATTAATATTTCAGAAATGTGATTTTTGGACTGAAATTTTATAAAATCAAAAAAATATGACAAAATTACCTCCGCGATCTTCAGGAAGAGCACAACGCGTTAGTAACGTCCCAGAGTCGAAGAACGCCGTGGTTCACCCTGCACAGGATTCCAAAGGCTCATCGGGATAAAAACATGCGTAAATCACAAAACACTCTCTGGGACCCCCAAGAATGATCCACAAAATATCTGAAAAAAAATCTGGGACATTACAGCTCTCCCCATTATAAGAATTTTGTCCTCAAAATTCAAGACAAGCACCATGCCACAGGGGAGAATGCCTGAACCAACTGACGACACCGTTAGAGGGCCAACCTGACCTCGATGCTCGCAAAAATCATGATCCTGAGGGATGCAGCCAGACAATGATCACGGACAACGCCTCGCTCATAATCCAACGCACATCGATCATCAGAGTAGGCACATGCAAAGAAGTACAAGTCTAGCATCACCTCAGACAACACGAAAACCAACCACGGCACCGCTGCCACCATCTTGCTCACCGAGGACATGCACTCCTTGTCACGAGAACCAACATCGGTCGACACCCATGCTCGGTGGACCAACCAAATTCCAGGTTCACAACTAGCCGACTAATCTCACGCCCTGCACCAGGGGCAACCAACACTGAGCTTCCACTTGCTTGCACATGGCAAGCCGAACACCCTCAGCAACTCGGCCAACTCTGTCAGAAGACAAACTTCTAACAACATCCCAGATCCAATCCGAAAAAGCATATCTCATGACCGGCCACCCAAGGCCTCGCAGACATACGGCTCACACCATTCCCAAGCCATGACATCCAGCATCTTTTATCTGCGAAAGACCACCCAGTAGTCACCAGATACTCGTCAACGGGAAACCTTGACCTGCCCACTAGGCGCGATCCAAATCGCAACAGGCCATCCACTGACCTTCCACAGACCATTGCCACATCTCAAACCCAATCTCGCTTGAACATCGCCTCCGATCAGAGCATCACACTAGCTCTACCCTCTTAGGGGAGCACGACGGAACCAAATAATAAGATTCCACAATCCTCGATCCTCACGTCACTCGACTCAGGCTTACAAGGAAATCCTCCCTTGCTGGTCACAGACCAAGGATCACCATCCAACGCCAACGTCTCATCAAGGACCTCCACACACAGGCACCATCCGATTGCTATCCAATCACAACTTATCTCAACCATTCCAAACGGACACCTATTAAATCTCGACTTAGCTCTTATCACAGAGCCACATGACAAACCTCTTACAATCCACAGCACACTTCTCCAAAATCGACAAGTGCCGCCTGCTACCACAGTATGCTGGTCGATAACGCCGCTACCAATGCACACATGTCCCCAGGCAATACACTTCTTACCATGGTCGACCCCTCGGTCAACCCTACCAGTCGCTCACAGCAACCAATAGGGACCTCATGATCTGCTAGAGATCACTCCTCCCGAACATAATCTCATCCGAGGACACAGCTTCCAATGCAAGAACAGGGTACTCATGCGGCACACTTGCCCACATTTTTCCCCAACTCTCAATCCAACCAGTGCCACAAACCACAATGCCTCAAGCAACGGTATGGCGACAATACGTCTCATGTAACTCGAGATAATCTCACACTGAGGAACCAATCCTCCGATGCTCAACACATCCTCTGCGACTCCACAAGCTCCGATTCACAACACCTCAAAAAACACAACACCAGTCACAAATTTTCACGAACACTGCCCAATTGGCACTCATCCCTTCTGGAGCAGCGCCAACACACACTACACATCGGGGAATGGGCAACGCTTCTCGCACACAGCCACACACTTGCCATAGCGGTCAAGCTAGCCGCTACTACGTGCTCCTCACTTACGCCTGCCTCTGACCTTGAAACTAATAACATGCCAAAACGCTTACTGAGGAGCGAAGAAACCCGCTAAAATGCCAAGCTTGAAGGCCACAACATGTCTAGCCACTGGACATCATTCTCTCGAATCTGTCCGTACCAACACCAATCCATTCCCGAGCTGCCATCGCGCGGACCACCACACTAAAAGTCGTAACATGAATCGTAACCGGCACCTGCCAACGCTCATCCTCGAGTCTCGAACTCGCTGCGGAGCCTTCACATCTCAAACCAAATCCAGAGCTACCACAGCTCGCTCTCACGCAGAAGCATAGGACAAAGAGCTTACTAGGACAACTCTACCCAATCCTGTCTCGAAATTTGTAAAAAATAAACAGGACCGACACGTCATTTCTGACGCCACAGAGCATGACAAGGAAAATCAGGCTCAACAATCAGCAACTCACTAGGAAGATCCTCCGCTCATCCGAGCACAATTCTCGACCAGAGCACCCGCTCTCCCATCTCGAACCATGATCTCGATGCCTCAAGGACTGGATAAACCTCAAGCTGGGGTGGCCAACCCGATAACAACTCCCTCAGAGCACACTCACGACCACTTAACCATGAATAATCTGCACCAACCGTCTGACCTCATTGCAAGTTCCTCGAATGCAGCACCGTAAACTCACACCTTCCAACAACCTCTGCCCAACGCAACACAACTGGGGCCACCACCAATGAGGGAGAAAGCTCTTGATCTCGATCCTCAGGCCCTGCACTAGCACTCCAATGAAAAATGACAACCGCCTTTACAGTGCCAACTCAACGGACACAAGCTCTCACGTGAGAAACCAAGCAAAAAATAAACACGAAACTCTATGCCAGCTGCCAACTGTACTAGACCTTATGAACTTTGATCACTGTAGATTGGATAACGACATGGAGTTTCAAAGTAAAAGGAAATAGCGCCCCTATATAAGGGCTCTATTTCCTATAGGGTGCCCCCACACATAGGCGCCATTTCCATTTCCATTCCGTGTATATAAAAAAAAGAAAACCACATGAGGGAATGGCCGCCCCCTTACAAGGGCGCCAGATCCCATAACGCGCCCCCTTCTTGGGTGCCAATTCTCTATTAGGAAAAAAAATAGGAAAAACCTTGAAGGAATGGGTGCCCACTTTCAAGGGTGCCACATTCTAAAGGGTGCCCCATTCTTGGGCGCCATTTCCTTGAGGGGATAGGCTGTCATCCTGTCATCCTTCTAGAAGTGTTTGAGACACGAGCAGCTTCCTTTCGCTGGCAATGGACCCCTGAGGGAACATGTACAATGAGATTTTAAGATCTTGTTTCCAATGGACCCTTACGGTTTTATTCCCTATAAACATTCTTCTCCATCGAATGTGCGATGGCCATTTCTGTCATGCTATTGTTGTTCTGCAGAATAGAATCTTTTCTCCTCTCACGAACGTGAAGGAGACGTAAGGAGTCTTCTTCCTGCTGCAGAAGCTTCCTAGAAGCTTTGCTGAGCGTCAAGGGATTGGCTTGGATTGGATTTCTTATTCTTTCTTCTACTATTATACCTCGTTAAGCATGCCAAAAAGGTAGTTGTTTTCAAGATTTGGCCCAACTCGTAGCTAATATAGGGTAACATACATGATTAGTACTAGTATGATCCATCTTCTCCACATTATATAGCCTGCGACACTAATTTACGGAGACCTGTTGCATGCATGAAAATGGCACCCAAGAGGCTGCCATCATTTAAAGGGCGACCAGTCCTTGGGCACTGATTCTTTAAAGGAGGCCAACGAGGCAGGCGCTAATTTCTTTTCCTTTAAATTAATAATCATTGTGTTTAAAAATCAATATCTATGAAATGAAACCCTAAAATTTTTGCATGAGCATGATCTTGAGATCCTGATATTTTTCCCTGTCTATCCATGTATTTACTTCTTGATTTTGTGAACATAGCTCTTTGGTAAGTAGCTCCAGTATTTTTCAACCCAAATGGCATGACCACATAGCAATAAGTTTCCCATGGTGTTGTAAATGACATCTTCTCTTGATCTTCTTCTACCAAGAGAATTTGATTGTATCTTAAAAATCCATCCATGAATGAGAGAGTTTCATAACCTGCCGTGTTATCAACCAAAACATCAATATGAGGCAAGGGGAAATCATCTTTTGGACACGTGCGGTTACGGTCCCAAAAGTCAATAGAGATTCTCACCCTTCCATCCTTCTTTATGATCGGGACAATATCTGCTACCCATTGGGGATAAAGGATGACTCTAATGAACCTGACTTTGAGGAGCTTGTCGACCTCTTCCTTTATTTTCAAAGCTGCCTGTGGGTGGAAATGCCTTAACCTTTATTTTATCGAGACAGACCCTAGTTTTAAAGTTAAGAGGTGTTCGACCAGGGCGGAATCCAAACCCGATATATCCTCGTAGCTCCATGCAAACATGTCCTTGTATTCTTTGAGAACTTTAATTAATGCCTCTTCTTCAAATGATGGCAAATTGTTACTTATGAGAACAATCCTAGAGTCTTCCTCGGTTCCCAAATTTACCTCTTTGGTGGATTCTTCTACGACAGTTGACGGCTCATCAAATCTTCTCATCCTGCTGGCATAAGCATCAACCACATCTTAATATTCTTTGTCCCCTTCTTCAATAGGGTACTCTTCATTTGTGAGCTCATAAACTCCATTCCCCTCATCAATTGTACACTTCTCCTCACATTCTATTTTCAACAGTTGGATGGGATTTTCTAGCAGTCGAGGAATGGCTAGGCATGCCTGGCACCTATTGGCTAGATCTAGAAGGAATCGATGAGGGATTTGCCTACTCTTGGACTTTCTCCTAGGTACTACCCTTGGCTCATTATTCCTAACCTGACTGACCTATTCTACAGACGAAGAAGAAGCTAAAGAATGTATAGGAACAGACCCCTCAGAGGAGGGGTAAAGAAGGTCGCTCAGGGGACCTTGAATGAGTGGCCCGTAACATTAGCACAAAAAGTATTTAGATCAGAATTCATATGGGAGATGTGACAAAATTTTACTGCTGGCTGTCAACCTAACACAAACCTTTCTCCTTTCTCATCCGGGCTTGGGACCGGCCATGGCAGAGTTATGCACAAGTATAAGCAATATGCTCCTAAAAGATCCATGTACAAAAACAATGCATCGAGACGGTGCCTACCTTCCTAGTCTTCTAACAAAAGGAAAATAGGAGAGTTATGTGACTCCACCTTACACAAATGCTTAGCCCATTCCCTCACTCTCACAAATAAAAGAAACAATAGTCTCCTCAATTTTGGTTTCATTCCTAAAAATTTTGCACTTCCTTTCTCTCCATAGGGCCCATAATGTGGCATAGAGTATGAGTCACCATATTAGCTTATTGTCTTTTTGGTTCCATTTCTCGTGCCTTCTCCCAAGTAGACAATTCACACTCATAAGGATCAAGAGTGTGGGTCCTCCTGCCGATCATGGTCCATACGTCTCTAGTAAAGGAGCATCCTGTGAAGAGATGATTCAGATTTTCTTTCTTTCGACATGGGCAGCACATGATGGAGATGTCTTGTAGGAAGAGAGCAATCCTATCACATATGGGTAGTCATCCATGTGATATCCTCTAGACCAACAACTTCACTTTGAGAGAGCTCTTGGAGATCTAAATCTGCCAAGTGAATGTGTCGCAGCCCTCCGTAGGAGATGAATGAGTAGGTTGAGCTGACTGAGAAGTGTCCCTCCTTCCATCTCCACCACCACCTGCCAGCTTTGCTAGGGTCTGGGGCATAGTCTAGGAGGAATAAGAGGAGTTCCTCCCGCTGATCCATCTCATCGGCCTAAGATGCCTCCCTCCTGAAAGTTGGCGTCCATGTTCCCTTTAAAAGTTGTCAAAAGTTGTAGGCTACAGATGCTGAGGGTGGATCAAAAATTGCATAGAATTTCGGGAAGTTTGTCTCTAGAGTGAAGTCACCACACCATCTATCTTTCTAGAAGTGGCATCTCTGTCCATTCCCCAACCGGACCCGCATGCTCAGCCCGCCACCCTCCCTCTTTCCTCACTCCCTAGTCCCTCTCTTCCTCACTCACGATCCCGCCTCCTTGCTCTTTCCTTACTCCCCAATCCCTCTCTTCCTCACTCCCTAGCCTACCTCCTCGCTCTTTCCTCACTCCCCAGTACCTCTCTTCCTCACTCCCCAGCCTGCCTTCGGAACCCCCAGCCCGCCACCCTCCTGCCACCTTCCCTCTCTTCCTCACTCCCCAGACGTGCCTTTGGAACCCCCAGTTAGGCTTCAGAACCCCCAACTCGCCACCCTTCCTCTCTTCCTCACTCCCCCTAGTCGCACCTTCGGAACATGTCCCCTCCCTCTCTTCATCACTCCCCAGCCGCGCCATCCACCACACCACCTCCCCTACTCTCCTTCTTCATCTCATCTTCCTCACCATCGCAAGCCCCTATCCTGTGGTACATCGTCGTCACAATACTCGGACGAGTGGGTGTCAAAGCTATCCCTTATACTAGGTTTACTATCCCCTTTGCTTGCTCCAACATTTCTGTAATGATTTATCGAGCGTTAGGGTTGTGCAGGGGCAGCACGCTTGGGGGAGGCCATCAACAAGGTGCGCGGCCACTACTTCAGATGCAGCCGTTCGCCGGTGAGGGCATCGAAGCCATCATCATCAACATCAGCCAAGTGTTCCATCAAAATCAACATCTCATTAATCTATCCCTTCTACCAGGTTTGCTATCCCCCTTGGTTGCTTAGTCATTTCTGTAGTGATTTAATGAGGGCTAGGGTTGTGCAAGGGCGATGGTTAGCATAAGAAATAATTTTCCCCTTGTACCGGGGAGGGAGTCTGGTGGGGGAGCAAAGGGTGAAGAGGAGGAAGGAAAGGGTTCTAGTTTTTTATTTTTTTGTGGGTTGCATGTCCAGGAAGGAGTGAGAGGGGGTCTGGTGGGGAAGGGTAGGGGGTCCGATGAGGGAGCAAGGGGTCTGATGGAGGTGGGGAGGTGTGTGGGTGCTCTATTTGAGAGAGAAGGGAGAGAGAGGGGTGGTAGAGTTAGGGGGGATGCCAGTGTGGGTTCCCCGCACACTGCGTCGATGAAGCTTCTCCCTGTTTAAGAGTTACATGCACTACACCTCTGACAGGAGGGTTGGACAAGGGGTGGGGAAATGAGGATTACATCAAAACTTCCTCCACACAGGGAGGGGCGCTAAGCCGGCCAAGCAGGGCGGGGAAGAGGAATACTAAGAGTGCCGAATGGCTATTTGGCCAGTTCAGCCTGCTTCTGGAACTACCAGACAGATGGTCGTTGTTGATGTCGCCACGGGCTGTACCAGACTCGAAAGCCACCGAAATCAGTGCCAACCCTTCGCTGATTGACCCAGCTAAATTTTTGTGGGATCTTCTGGCGTCATCGCTGGTCGGGGCTGGCTCTGGAACCGGGTCGCTCTGCTTGGAGTTGGACTGCTCTCACGACGTAGCAGCATGTAGACGACACCGTCACAAACACTCCCATAGTCGAAATGGTGCACGACCAAGACGGATGTGACCATGGATGAATCCTCTTCGATCTCTAACCAGGAAGGCCACCAGGGGAGGTCGGAGTTGGGCGATAGAAGACGTAGAGTGGAGGGGTGTCTGTGCTGATTCTAAATGGACCGACCTGCGCACCTGGGGGAGAATAATTGGAACTGATAGCTCCGAGCTCCAAATAATTCTCCGCTAGCTGTGTTGGATAGAGGACTAGTAGTAGTTCATCCCAGCAAAATGGCACACCAAGGGGAACTGGGGTGAGGACGTAGGAGCTTCTGCACCGGTGATCTTGTCTTCCCTCAGATGCCAGATGCGCGCTTTGACAAGAATAGACCTCCCGGACAGCCTCGAACTCGGATTAAAGTGGGATCACCTCGCCGACGAAGCTGAATTGAAGATCTTTCCATCAATGTATTGTATGTCTTCAGATGATGTCGAATAACTCTGAGACAGGATCTACAACTTGGGACTTTGCTACTGCCTGCTAACTGGACAGGGTATAGTGGTAGAAGGGGGTGATAGTGTGGAGATGAGGAGAGGGAAATGGGGTGGGAATGGGCTGGGGCATCCCCTGACTGTTGCTCAACGCACTGGTACTGTCCCGGAGTAGGAGAACGTAATGGTTCACCCTGTATAAGATTCCGAAGGTCCGTTAGGGAAAAACACGTATGACCCACAAAACGCGCTCCGGGACCCCTGAAAGTGATCCGAAACCCACGGATTCTGATCCAAAAAATGTCTAAAATACCCGGGACATTACACCGAGGATTGTGGGGTCCTGTTATTTGGTTTTGCCGTGCTCCCATGAGAGGATAGAGTTGGCGTGAAGATCATGATCGGATGTGGTGTCCGAGTGAGGATCGACTTGAGGTGCAGTGATGGTCCATGTGGGAGTCAACAGATGGCCTGTCGAGATTTGGATCATGCTGATTGGGCTTGAGGAAGGCAAGTCAGAAAGGGTTTCCCATTGACGAGTAGCTGGTGACTGGCGAATGGTCTTTTATAGACAGAAGATGCTGGTTATTGTGGCTCGATAATGGCGAGAGCCGTGTGCAAGCGAGGCCTTGGGTGGCCAGTTATGAGAGATGTCTTTTCCCAGATTGGATCTGGGATCTGATGGGAGTTTGTGTTCTGATAGAGCTGGTCCAGTGTTATTGTTGGCATTTGGCTTGCCAGGTGTGAGATGGTTCATGGTGCAGAGTCGATGGACTATGGCAGTCAGTTGGGATGACTGGATGAGCTGATGGAGGCTCAGTGATGGTCATCCCTGGTGCAGGGTGTGAGATCAGTTTGCAGGTTGTAAAGCTGATGATCGATTGGTCCGTCAAGCATGGGATTTTATCGGTGGCGATCTCTCGTGGCGAGGATTGCTTCTCCTCGGTGAGCGACATGGTGGCAGCGATGCCATAATTGGTTTCCGTTGTGGGTGAGGTGATGCCAGACTTATACCCGTTTGTGTTATGCCTGCTTTAATGATTGATGTGTGTTGGGTTATAGGCGAGGCATTTTGTTCGTGATTAAGGTCTGGCTATGTCCCTCAGGAGATTCGCGAGAATCGAGATTCTGCTGGAGCTCTGGGAGCGTTGCCAGCTGGGTGTGTTGTTCTTCCCCTTGAGATTGTGCAACTGAGCTCTCACGGGTTTGAAAGAAGGAGGCGGGGACTAAAAGTGTGTATATCAAACAAGCAAAGTTATATTCATAGTAACGCCCCAAATTTTTTTATGTTTTTTTTTTGCTCGGGAGAAGAACAACAACTACGGGTGAAAGGTCCTTCTTCGGGGGTCCTAGTGAGAACATCACTCAAGCCCAGGGTCAACTACATGCAACTGCAGAGGTATAACCTGCCTGGCGACCGTGTGGGAATTCACGATTTACGAGGACTTATGGAGGTCTCCGATTGAAATGAGCCGATTGCACCCGAGTGAGAACCCCCAGGTGAAGAGCTCAATCTAACGGGAGGGTGTTCCTACAAAGTGTGATGCTGGCTCTTCTTATGCCCACCTGAGCATAGACCTGTAGAGAGTGTCAAATATACAATACATGTGGAATAAACAAGCAAACAAAACAATAGACGAAGTTGAATGGAAATGGACAGGAGGCGGCTAAAGAGTTGGCTGTTCAAGGACTTGGGTGGCCAAATCGATGGTCGGTCGGGGAACTTGGGCGGCCAACTCCTGGGCTGTCCAGCACAGTAGGTGACCACTCCATTGGCCATTCACAAATGGTCTGGGCGGCCACTGGTTTGGACTCCCAGGGGATTAAATGACCAGGACTCTGGCCTTCTTCTGACTACGATGCAAATAGAGCTAACTAAAACGTGATAAAACTACCATGAACTTGTCATCCTTGAATTTTTGGCATCTGGGACTTACAATAGGAAGTAGCGGATCCCACGGTGATCGTCAGATCTATTGTAGGCACTGGGGGGGGGGGGGGACAGTCGATCGGACGGTGTGTGTGTGTGTTTTGGGAGTGATGCGACGTCCTAGTAGATTGAATCTAGTGTCTTGTTCCCACTAGGGTGAGTGACGACGTGATGCTGGGCGAACGTCCCGGATAGGGCCTGGTGGCCTTACTCCTACAATGCACAAATTAGAATAAACAAAAGAGTGTGATCACTAGAGGTTATTATCTGAACCTCACAGGATGATGATCGTGTAGAGGTTTATTCACGGCATCATCACACATCGCTTCGTCTACTATCCGTGTTGAGTAGAGTTAAATCATTCTTTGCATAAGCTATTCGTGTGAGCTGATAAGATTGAGTGAACTGAGTTATCTTAGTTTAATTAATTTTCTCAATCTTGTTCAAACTGCGAAATAGTTTTTAAAATCGAACTTCTCGCTAGGGGGACAATTCAACCCCCCTTCTTGTCCGCCATCTAATTTGGGCCAACACAATCGAATTGAGTTCACTTCCTATTTGGGAATTGATCCCGTCCTTCATGAGATCAAGCATTATGCATGCCATGCTCATGGCATACATCGACATGTACTCCATGCCCGTACCATGTGTTCTCTAGCTGGGTTATCACCCAAATACTAAAGGGCCAATTCACGGCCAACAGTGAGCTAAACCGTTCTGCTAATTCAATAAATGAACATATACATATGCTAACTTGAACTCTCATTATCACTTTTATTTATTCATGCAGTCAGCATAATTCTTTAGGCCGTGGGCCCCTTTTTCTTGGTGATTAATCAAGGGTTTTCTCCCCTTCGAGGAGATGTAATTAACGCCGTGGCCTTTATGGCACGATAGATTTTGGTACCGACGCGACACTCATATTCATCTGATCAATCAGATGGCACGCACCAAGGGCTCCCTCGGAGTCCAAATAAATTGTCACTCTCGTGACTGGCATGTCCACACACTAACTAAATGCACTAAATGAATAAACTATAGATGTTCAAAAAGTGTGTCCACATTATGATGTGATAGGTCTTGGCGGATGATGCTTTCATCTAGGTAATTGAGGAAGGTAGGCCTGGACATATTCGACGTGGAGAACGAGGAGAGACACTTCGTTCATGATATGGTTCTTTCGAGAGAGACAGTGGCAGCACACAAATATGCATAGATGAACAAGTCACAAAAATTCAAAAACTAAAGTCTGAGCTTTCTTTATTGAAGGAACAGATGCATCAGATGTCTTCTCTTATTATAAAAAATATGTATTTGATGAGGTCTTCTACTATACCACATATGTATGTTTGGCAGCGGCCAGACGTTTCTCATATAAGAGTTCCAACTGTGCAAGGAGAGACTCGCGGCACTCATCAACAGATAACTCCTTGTCCAATTGTATTCTAAGGGAAGGAATAAAGATCTCATACGGGACTACCGCCTCCATCCCATAAGTGAGAGCAAAAGGAGTTTGCCTTGTGGGAGTACAAATAGAAGTATGATAGGCCCATAGAGCCTCAACGAGCTTTTCTGGCCAATCTGTAAATTTGTTGGCCTCACATGTTTTCTTGATAATTTTAATTAGAGTTTTATTTGTTACCTCCACTTGCCCATTACTCTATGGATAATAAGGAGATGAATGATGCAATGCAACAGTATACCTGTTGCAGAGATCTTGAAATTTTTGAGAGATAAATTGAGGTCCGTTGTCGGTGATGATGGAACTTGGGATTCTGAATCCTTGTGATGATGTTCTTCATGATGAACTTGCAGACGGTTGACGCTTTAATCTCCACATAAGCTTCCGCTTCTGTCCACTTAGTGAAGTACTCCGTGGCTGTGAGTATGAAAGATTTAGATTTTGTGAAGAGGTTCGGGTCGCCAAGAGGTCTAATAATATCAAAAGCCCACATGGAGAAAGGCCATGGGGAGGACATAGGATGGAGTGAAGAAGTGGGAGAATGAATTTTATCGGCGTGTAGTTGGCACTTAACACACCTTCGAACATAGATGGAACAATCCTGTTCTAGAGTGGGCCAATAGAATCCTAACCTAAGAATTTTCTTAGTTAACACCTGGCTATTGAGATGACCCCCACAAACTCTAGAATGTGCCTCTTCCACGATCTTCCAAGCTTCATCGTCATCAAGGCACCTAAACAAAACACCGGTTAGACCTCTTCTATAAAGCACTCCTCCAACCAGAGTGTACCTCTGGGCGACTCTCCTGATGGACTTCTTTTCTTCCACCGTGGCTTCTTCGGGATAAGATTAATCTTGGCAATATTTTGTAATCTCATAATACCATGATTTTTCCTCGTCATCCAATTCTTCTTCTAGATTCTGAGCGTCTCGACCAGTCGGTAGGGGCCTTCCCAGTTAGGGGCCAATTTTTCCACTGCCTCCTGTGGTCGAGAGGCTTCGGCCTTTCTCAGAACAAAATCTCCCAGTTGAAATCATCGGTCTTGGATTTTGGTGTTGTAATAGCGAGTGATGCACCATTGGTATTCCGTAGCTCAGATCCTCGCGACCTTGCGTACTTTGTCTACTTGGTCCAAGTTCTCTAACAACTTCGGCTCATTCAGCTCAGGTGAGAAGTTGATAACTCGGGGGGAAGGGTTGCCGATCTCTAGGAGAATCAAGGCCTCCATGCCATACACCAATTGGAAAGGAGTTTCACCGGTAGCAGCTCTGGGAGTAGCTCAGTATGACGATAGTACGCTAGGCAATTCCTCAAGCCAATTATCCTTGGCCCTCCCAAGTCTAGTCTTGATGCCTTTGAGGATAGTTTTGTTGGCATTTTCGACCAACCCGTTAGCCTGGGGGTGGGCTACCGAAGTGAAGTGATTGCAGATGTGTAGATCGATGGACTTATTCTTAAAATAAGCAGAATCAAATTGCTGAGTGTTATCGCTCATGATCACTCGGGGGATGCCAAAACAACAAATGATCGACCTCCAAACGAAACTCCAAACGACTGCTTTGGTAATTTTGGCGATGGCCTCAGCCTCGATCCACTTGGAGTAATAGTCGATGGCAATGATAATGAACTTCTTCTGATCCTGTGCCACAGGGAAGTGTCCTAGGATGTCGATTCCCCACTAAGCAAAGGGATAAGGCTCGGTTAGGGTCACGAGTTTTGAGGCCGACTGGTGGAATAGGTAGTCAAACGGCTGGTATTGATCGCATCTCTAAACGTAAGTTGAGCAATCACACTAGAGAGTGGGCCACCAGTAGCCTCATCGTAGCAGGATCATTGCACTAGATCTCCCCCCTGGTGTGCGCCATAGATGTCTTCGTGGACTTCTTTAATTATTCGATGAGCTTCTGGAGCATCGAGGCACTTGAGGAGGGGACAGACGAAGGATCTTTGGTATAGGCTCCATATCGCGAGATTATCGTATTGTTCAATTTTGAAAAATCGGCAACGATATGCAATCTAAGGTTTTGATGTTTTTCATTGCGCATTCTGGTCGAAACCTTACACAGATTACATCAGTATTAACGCCTGTAGGGGATCAACCCACCAATGTTTTTCATGAACATGAGTTAGCTCCAAAGCCAACCAGAACTTTTGCTTTATGTATCACAGTAAATATAAATAAAGTGGCTGTTAGTCAGTGTTTGGTGGACACTGGTGCATCGATCAATGTTTTACCGCCGAGCACCTTGAAGAAATGCGACATTCCAGAAAGTGAGGTCCTGTAACGACCTGAGAATCCGATTACCGGGAAGGCCTGATAACCTGAGACTCGTACCACCACCCATGAGCCCGAAGACTCAGAAGGGTTAAAAAGGATGGTGTGGAGACTACACAATTATCACAAATAATTATAGAAATTAAAGTAGTTTATACAAAAAGTAAGAAATTAAATTAACATTTTTACAATTTACATGGTCCACAAGATAACAAAATAAATAATAGTAGTCCACAACTAGTACAGAGACAAAAAAGAAAAGTACAACTACACGGGACATACCCCGGCTCTGACCTCTAGCACTAACGTTGGGCACCCGAACCACACTGAGCCTCAGACGCACTCCCCTGAAGTCGCGCCTTGCCTGAAACACGGTAAAAACACATAGGGAATGAGTCTCGGAACAAGACTCAGTAGAGATCACCCGAACCCTACCTCGCAAAATGAAAAACTGCTACGCTAGTAGCTAAGCGAGTACCTCAGAAGTAGAAGAGCTGGACTACAAGTACCAGTCTCACGGCGTGAAAACCCACACACGCACGCCATGATGAAACAATCGAAACTCACCGGCCAACATGATGAAAACCCGAAGGTTGAATCAACTGAGACTAACAATCTGCCACTCCCTGTCTAGAACAGAAGTACCTCCTACCATAAGAATGACCAGAGGCGTCCACTGATAGCTTATACCGTGTCACAAGTGTCTAGCTACCACGCCCCGGGGGCGAGACTCAGACACACACAAGTAACCACAAAGCTAGCTAGGGTCGCGCCCATCGACGCATGTCCAACTGCCCCCAACCACGTATGCACACACAGACCGTACACACTGGGTCTGGCCTCTAACTGGTTTTCCCCTAAGTCAAATTCTGGCTGTTATACGTGGGGTCTAACGAAAACCAGTCTAAAAATCATCCTCCGGGTAGCCCCTCCACCACTCCCTGATGGGCCAGTACACGTGTACCGAAGTCTACGACTAGTGGAGTGTCTCTGAAGGAGTAGAGTCTCAAGTCATGGAAAATAACGTTCGAACCTGACGAAGTATGAGGACCGTCCCACGTACCAGCACCATCGCACGGTGGCCACAGTCGGAGAAGAAACAGGACTGCAATCCACCCGGTGTAGTCCAGAGCATGGCGGTCGGACCTAGGAGTGCCACAGGCTCTGATGGTCCATCGCTGGGCCGTCACAGTGGTCTGATGGCCCAATACAAGGGCGTCAGGCCAACGGTGCAAAACACACTGTGACGCGCCAGCCCTGGTGTGTCCTAGTCCCTGACACGCCTAACCCAGTGTGTCAGGAGACGAGTAAAAACAAGCCGTGATGCGCACCACTTGGGGCATCATAGGCTCTAACGGACCACCTTTGGTACGTCAGGAAATAGGATGAAATTAGTTGTGATGCACACCCCTCGGGGCGTCACAGCCTCTAACGGTCCTACATAGGAGCATTAGGGTGAAGGGCAACGTCAGCTCTGACGCTCCCTCACTGGGGCGTCACAAGTCTCTGACGCCCCACCCAGGGTGCGTCAGAGGCCTTAACCCCCCAACGGTCAGAAACTCAATGGTCAGAAAATCATAACAGTCGGATGCCAACAATCAGATCGTCACTCTGACGGTCTAACCTAGGCGCGTCACATGCCCTGGCGGTCTATCGTGGGACCATCAAGCGCACGAGACACCCAGTTGGCAAAGCAGCGCCCAATGACGCACCCACCATGGGGCATCACAATCTGTGATGGTCACTGGAAGGACCGTCACACCATTCCGATGGCGAACCGGTGGGAAACGGCCAAAAACACCAACCACGCCCCCATACCTCCATGGGAGAGGGGAAAAATAAGGGGGAAGCCCCCTAGAGACCCCTAGCATGCTTCTAGGCCATCAAAACGCAGAATTGTGACTTAAATCCATAGATTGGGCGAACTCTCCCCAAATCATGGAAAATCCTAACCCAGCATGGAAACCCATCTCTCGGCCTCCCCTCGGGCTAGGAATCGTGGGAAAGGAATGCGGGGAGCTAGGGAATGTCACCCTACCTCGATCTTGCCTCGAGACGCACTAGATCGACCACAAATCGCGAAGAATGCTTTGAAACCATCGCCCCTTCAGGATCTCCCACAAGCTTTACGCCGCCACGATCGCCTCACCGTTGTCGTCGCCACCACGCCGTCGCCCCGCGCCCTCTGTAGCCAGAGGGGACGCCGTCGCGATCTCGCTGGATAAAGAGGAGGAAGAGAGGGGCGCTCACGTTGGGGAGGAAGAAGGAAAGAGGAAGAAGAAGAGAAGGTGAAAAGATTAAAGAAATGTCTCTATTTATAGGAAATCCAGATTTTCAAAAAAATATCAAAAAATAGAAAATCATGCTCTCGTGATCCTCGGAACGTACTGATCGCAATGGTACTACTCTCGCCCGGGTGAACGACTCGGTTCGCCCGCAGTGGAGTTCCACAGGATTTATCGAAAATCGGGTTGGGAATCAGGAAAACGTTTAGAAAAAGTCGCGAAACGCCTCCGAGCTTCCGAAACGACCCCGGATCACGTCGATCCGAACACAAAAGATGTCCGAAACGTAATTTTGGATACAACGAAACTGGGACACTCCGTGAAAATAGATTCGAGACCTGAAAATAAGGATCCGAAAGGTCTGAGATATTACAGCCCTCCCCCCTTAAAGGAATTTTATCCTTGAAATTGAGAACAAACCCATGGGGAAAGAAGAGGAAGACTCACTCAAACAGGTACGAGAACTGATGATGCATCTCGTCCTCACGCTCCCAAGAAGCCTCACCACCAGAGTGCCACTGTCACACCACCTTAACCAAGGGGATGACCTTGTTCCGCAGGCGCTGCTCTCGCCTATCCTCAATGCGGACGGGAAACTCCTAACCTTTTTCTCTTTTAAGTGTAGTTAAAATAGGTAAAAAGGGAAGATGACATCAACCAAACCAAGCCAAGTACACTGAGGAAGCACACTTCATTTCCAAAACATGTCCATTGCATCCCATTGCTACAGCATTCCAGGGGCATACCCCCAGTGTACAAAAGTAGCTGCTATCCAACTCTCTCTCTAATCTTCGCCAGTGTGAGGTAAGCTATGCTGACTATCAGCCTCATCCCCATCCCCATTCCACCTGTCTCGCAACCTCTATGGTAGCGAAGCTCTCGAGCCCTACGTCGCTGGCTGGGCCACTCTCTGTTCCGCGGGAGACTGCATCACACCCATGAGCTCCTCCACTGTAAACTCAATGCCCCCAGCAGACTACAGTGACACCGAAGGGGTCACATGTCTCGCTCCCTCTCTTGGAGCACCTCTACCCTGATACCTCTGTAGTACTCGCCGTCTCAGAGTCTCCAGCTGGTCAAGAGCTCGTTGCTCTCGTATCACCATCGCCATCTCTCAAGCACGTGCCTCAGCATCCCTCTCCTTCGCCTCAGCACGGCGACCCTCGAGTCTCTCCACAGTACTCGTCTCTCCTAGGCGGCGTGTTAGCTCCTCAATGCGCCCATCCTGCTCTCGTCGAGTGATCGAGGCGGCCTCTAGCTCCTTCTTCTACAAGATATGAACCATCATGCGAGTAAGGCAAAGATAAATGAAAAAGGAATCACTCTTAATCCAGGTGCTTCGCTCTCACCATCTCAGTTAACTCAGTCTCCCGCTCCTCAGCTCGTTCGAGGGCTCCCGCCAAGTGATCCTCCAACTCCTCTCTAGTATCTACCTGCGACGAAGGTCCAGCTTCCCCGACCATTCCAGCCCTCATACTAAAGTACGTCAACTCACCTCGCTGGTGAGTCAGGGGCAAATGGTCAGTCAAGATTCAAGAGTTCTCAAAGCTTCAAATCAGTCAAGTCAATTTTGGCTTACCATCTCTCGAAGCTCATGCCTCAAGTTCACAATTGTCTGATCAAGGACGGCGCTCCAGTTCTAACTACAATCTCAAGGGCCACATCTCAAGGACTACAGGTACGCCTCAAGAGCACAACACCCGAGAGAAAGAAATGCAGAGTAGAGGGTATTCAATCAGTAGGAAAGCTGACAAACTCCCCAATACTCGGAACTGCCGATGCCAACACCAGAAAATTACCAGCAATAGCACGGCAATAGATGACACCAAGGCACAGGAAGCTAAGACGAAGTCACATTGTGAAGAAATAATTCTCTCGACCGGCGAGAATTTGACATCCGCGATCCTCAACCCGTGGGTAACCATCCCACACGCTTCCGCTGTGCACTCAAACAATGCACACAGGGCATCAGAAAAGACCTCAGTATCCGCATCTTAGCACACGCTCAGTGTCATCGCAATTCAAGAAAATCACAACTTAGCACGCCACGAGTACTGATCTAGCGAATAACCGATCACAAGAAGCCTGAGTGCAACAGAGATGAGTACCAGCTTTAGCATAAAGCACAAGGAAAGATGCTAATCTCAGTTTACCCTCACGTCCTGAAACGATTAATGAGCCCTCACAACACATTGGTCGTTGGACATGGCATGACGAATCCGGCACATAACAGCTCTTAACACAAGAATGCGTCCAAAGCCATGCAACCGTAAAGCAAGGAAAAGATCAGGCTCAGAATAAAGCTATCCACACTTAAGTAGACACAGCACAAAGGCATCACTAAGACAGCAATTCTAAGACTAACTTTGAAAAGACTCCACCAGAAGGGACGAGAAGTATCAACTCAACGACAAAAGCTCACCAGGAAGGAAAAATCCTAGCTCGCCTGAGCAACTTCTCAATCACGAAATCTAATCGAGCGCTCTATCAGAAGCGAAGCACATCAAGAGCTGAGCAGACTTAAGCTGGGATGACCAGAACAACGTTAGAATGTGAATGGCCATCAAACCAATGCTAAAAGTCAACTGCAACCTAAACAAATTATAGAAAACCTTGAACAAAGTACCACAGATTCGAGCCTTTCGGCGAACACTGCCAAGTACAATATGATCGAGACAGACATTCAGATCCCAGAACACATGAATGACCAGCTAGTTAGCGAGGTAATATATCATAGATACCATATAGTAATGCATTAAGGGACTAAGGGTAGAGATATTTACCTGACTTACCTACCTGGAGAGAAGCCATGCGGTGCGATGGCGTGATGGTGTTTATGATTATGATAATAAAAGGGTTAGCCATCAATTAATAAAATTCATAGAAATAAGCATACAAAAATATGAAGTAGGATATAGCATTTTAAATCATCACAACAGCACAAACGGTCATATCCAAGATCGCAAATGAATGCCTGACGGTCTAGCAATAGATTGCTAACCGAGGGCGATTCACATTCTCCAATGCAGGTGACCCAGATTATAAACGGTCTAGATAAAGTCCGCTTGAAGTAGCCTAACGGTCTGGCGATAGACCGCATGGCTCTCAAAGAATTCAAACAAACAAACCGGCCGTTCCTCATTCCCTCTTCCACACTCATTTTGCTCAAACACCCAAAAATGCAATCGAGCACTCTGGCGACTATCGCGACCGGTGACCACCGGGTCCTGCACCCATATGAGAATGGTGAAGAAAAGGGCTGTCCGGTGATTCCAATGGTGCTTGGAGGAAGAAGACGTGGCAGTGGCGAGCCCACTAGAGGGAGAGGCCCCGTCTGCCCAACGGACAGCGGAGGCTGTTCCTACGGTGGTGGAGGGAGCTGCAAACACTCTTGGGGATGAGGAGGAAGAACAAATGGTAGAGGAAACCCCAGAAAAGGCATCCGACCGGCGAACGTCCGAGGTAGGCTGAAAAACCCCAAAATCCCATTTTTTAAATTTTCAATGCATGCATGTGGGTAAATTTATGAGGGGAATGGGTCGGGGACCCATTGAGATGATATATGGGCTATTTGGGCCACTCCAATGACCTGGAGGAACAGTTTAGAATCAGCCATGACGGCGAATGCCATGCGGTCCTTCCAGCGATCGTATGGCGATCAAGCGGTCTTGGGGAAGATTGTTTGGGATTTTTCGGAAGATAATAATAATTATTATTATTATTATGGAGTTCAGGATAAAGGGGATTCCCCAAACTTTGGTTTCTGGGACAGGACCTGGCTTCTCCCCTCTAAAAATTATGACCCGGTCGAGAGTGAGGGGACCTTCACGTCTACGTCCTCATCCCTGACCGCACCACCAGCCATTTCTCACCGAGCGACGCTGGTATGTTGCCATGAGAACCTTACCTCTAGTGTTATCAGCCGAATGAGAGTTGATGTTGTCGGGCAGCGGGATCGCCACCATGTTGCAGGAGAGCTCTTGCAGCATTTCCTCGAGCATCTCCACAGTAAGCTCTTCATCTTTATAGAATAATGCGAGCTCTTCCGGGATCGGGAACTCCTCCCCTTCTTCAAGATGGTGAACCATCTCCCGGAGCCATTGAAGAAGTCAGGCTTTATGCCCAAACTTGTCCCAGGGAATGTATTGGTCCAAAGTGACCACCCCAGTAGGGCGAGGGGGAGTGTACTCCTCCAGCTCATCTATGAGCTTTTGAAGTTGCTGCAGAGGAGTTGACTCCTTAGGGGCCTACATAGCTACTGCCTACTCGGCGTGCTTCTTCAACCTCCTTTTCAAGTTCCTTTTATGATTCTTCTCTTGCTTTTTCTGGCGTGCTACCTCTTGAGAAGAAAGGGGACTTTGCTTTGGAGGTAGGACTGGTTTGCACCCAGAATTTTACTTTTTATTCCAGGCTGGCTCCTTAGGAGCCTTGGTTCCGTGACTCTTTCTGTGAGTAACCTTTGTCTAGTTAGCTTCCTCTGGCTGCACCTAGAAGGTGGCATTGATTGCCTAAGTGATTATTTCAGGAGGCAATTCTTGAACTCTGACGTCCTATTCATTGTAGTAGGACGGTGGATCATGTGCCAGTACCCGACCGTCTTCTAGGAGCTTGTCAAAAATCTTCTCAATGTCCTCCTTGTGGAAAGAACACTGATGAGAGGGTCGCCACCCAGGGTACCACAGTGTGGACTTGTGATGGGGACATCATTTACTCCCTCCACATTTTTCGAAGCCCGGATGGATCGTCATCATGTGCCATCGTGATCTTGGGCATTTGCCCAACAAGTATCAGAACAGGTCAAGACCCAAATCTTTGCGTCAATTCACTTCTAATCTAATTTTCACTACTCACCTTACATGTCGGAAAACACATGTGGATTCCTTGTTTTGTAGTCTTGGACCCCTTCAATCTACACTTCGGAAAAACACACGTGGGTTTCTTGACCCCTTCAACCTACACTTCCGAAAACACATGTGAGTTCCTGACTTCCTGGACCCCTTCAACCTACACTTAACACTGCCATTGACCCACGTAATTCGTAAGAATAGTTTCTGCAAATCGATATCTTGCCATCGATCCTCTTGAACAGTTGTGGCTTGCTATCCTCATCCCATATCCTTGTTCCTCTTGTGAAGATGAAAACACTTCCACATAGGTGACGTGATTTTGGCTGCTCATATTGGAAGTCAAACTCATTAATTCTGCTACTGCTGCATTATACTTCTCTCTAGACAATCTTTTTTAGGAAGTATTTTCTGTAGCCACCTCCCCAAAAGGAGCTAGGTTAATCGATCCTGCACATTGCCTTCACTCCTCTAGCACCATACTTCTAACCTTTATACTCTTTGTACCCTTTCCTGACAGCACTTCTACCATGAAGATCCTTTCTTCTTCCGCAATCATCTCTGCCTGAAACAAGCAGGAATGGTTTATCAACATATTGTTCCGTAATGTGATCAATTCTCATCTCCAACGCCTTTCTCTCATTTCATTACCACTGTCCATCTCTAGATATATATATATATTTTAACCTATGCAGCAACTCAAACCTTTAAAGGCACTATCTTCCATACCCTTTTCTGTCGTTCCCATTTGTCTGTTGAGGTTCTTTACTAAATACTTCCACTGTATATCTATTGATGTGTGCCAGAGACGTCATTAACTAGGGAATCATGTATAGTGGGGAGAAGGGATATTGAGATCATTTTCTCTTTTCTTGTCTTTCTTTCTTTTCTGGGTACTGTGTATAAATCTACAAAATTTATTAATTCAGTCACATTTAAATCTATCTTTGCTTGTTCATATAATTAAGAACCTGTGTGCCCGACTGTTCTACTATCAAGGATAAAATTTTGAAGGAAGCATATCGATAGAGATATACTATTCATCCTAGTGCTATAAAAATATACCAAGATCTTAGGAGAACCTTTTGGTGACCTAATATGAAAAGAGAGGTAGCCGAGTTTGTGAGTCGATGTTTAGTCTGTCAATAAGTTAAGGCCGAATACCTCAAACTGGCTGGTAAGTTGAAACCTCTTGAAATTTCGGAATGGAAATAGGATAGTATTGGCATGGATTTTATAGTTAGATTGCCAAAGACCTGAAGTGGGTTTGATGCTATATGGGTGATTGTGGACCGACTAACTAACTCTGCTCACTTCTTGCCCATCAAGACCAAATAGACCGTGGATGTTCTGGCCGCCCTTTATATCAAGGAGGTTGTACGCTACATGGTATCCTAACTTCTATTATTTTGGATAGAGATCCGAGATTCACCTCTCATTTCTAGAAGGGTTTACAGTCGTCTTTGGGTACTAGACTCAATTTTAACATGGCTTTCCACCCTCAGACTGATGGACAAACCTAGAGGATAAATCAGATTATCAAAGACATGTTGAGAGCTTATATGATAGATTTTGGCAGAAGTTAGCATGAACACTTTCCATTGACTGAATTTGCATACAATAATAGCTATCAGTCTAGTATACAAATGATGCATTTCGAAGCACTATATGGCAGAAGCTGTAGATCACCTTTATACTGGAGCGAGGTTGGAGAGAAAGGATTAATTGGTCCTGATATTGATCAAGAGACAACTCACGAAATCCAGTTGATCCGAGAATGGCTGAAAATTACTCAATCACGGCAAATGAGTTATGCCAACCATCGAAGGAGAGACCTCGAATTTCAAGTGGGGGAGCATGTCTTCTTGAAAATCTCACCCACACGAGGAATCAAGAGGTTCAGTATCAAGGGAAAACTGAGTCCAAGATTTATTGGCCCTTTTGAGATTCTAGAGGGAATCGACGAAGTGGCGTATAAGTTGGCTTTGCCTCCTCAATTGGTCGGTGGCGAGAATCGAGAAATTGAGACACAAAGGAACCACCCATGACCACGACCGAAGCCGAACAACTTGCTCGCGATGTTGCGCACGTCGCCAGCAAGCGGATGCCGACCGACCCGGAAGAACTACTGGCCCGCATCGACGAACTAAAGCACGCCTGCCTGGCATCTATCGGCTATCTCAACGGGCAGAGCATTGCCAGCCGGGCGCAAATCTGCGCGACGCTGGTTGAGGCCGTGAAACTTTCGAGCGAACCATACCCCAGTAAACGATAAGGATTTAACCATGACGACCACGACCGAAGCCAATGCGGAGCGAGTGAGAATTCCAAACCGACCAGGATTGTGGTCGCTCATCAAAGCCGAGTGGGGAGGGCCGTTGCAACTGCTTGTACAGAGTCGCGGCGATAAGCTGTTTTACGCCGGATTTAGCAACGAGAGGTCTGTTAGCGGGCTGGTTGACGAGAGCAATCTACCGAGTGGCAATTGGACGCAATCCAAGCTCTATCCAGCCACCCCCGACTCGCGCGAAGTGGAGCGGCTGCAAATCGAAATCAATCGCCTACTGACCGCCCTGGAAGCGTGCCGCAACTGCGACCGCACGCCAGCGAGCGATACCAAGACCCCGAAGCAGATCGCAGAACAGGCGATTGGCGGGCACAAGAGCGTGATGCAAGTCCGCTGGGAATGCCAAAGCGAACGCATCCGTGAGTTGGAGGAATCCGCGGCAGCACTAGAGAAAGAGCGAGACGAGTACAGGGCCGGCGCTCAAGCGGAAGCTACTGCGGCCGACGAAGCACGCGCCGAAGTGGAGCGGCTGAAGGGGGAGTTGGCGGCGGCGCTCAAGTTCAAGGCCTTCGTTCACGCCCGCCTTGACGCTGCCGGCGTTCCGGCGCATCCAGACGGCCCGCACAGCAAAGAAGGCTGCCGGATTGGGGATCGACTGGACATTGTGGAATCCCAACTCACCACCCTCCGCGCCGAGAACGCCGGACTACAGAGGCGGCTGAATGACTTCACTGAGCAGCGAGACGCGCTGCAGTTGCGGGCAACTCATTTGCAGATTTCAGACCAATAAGCCTCTGTAACTTTTCTTCCAAGATTGGAAATATCCCCGTCTTCCTCTCTCGCCCCTCTATAACTTTTGTGAAGACCTCAATATCGAGATCGGGGGTCTACATCGCGGTCATTGGCTATTCTCAGTCAGATCTCAGTCTGCCAGACTAGATCTGAGACTGCAAATAGCCCTGTTCAAAATTTGGCCATCAATATTTTGGCCCTATTAAAATTCCTAGAGTCACAGAGGGTCGAAGGATTTCAAGATTCCAACGACGCTGGTTTCGCATCGATCCGACGTCGGGAGTGATCGCAGCAGCTAATCTCATCGGGTCGCGCACTATAAAATAGAAGTTGTAGCCCGTGGGTAGCAAGCTTCCCACTAGGTGACCGGAGCCGCCCGGCCCCCACCCGGCATTCCAGTCTGACTGCCTTCTAGGAAAGCACCTCTCCAAGAGCCATCGTTAGAGCAGTACCACTCCGGGCCCACTCGGACACGTCGACCAGCAAGTTGGCCCCATAGCCAGCAGCTTGCATTGTTTGAACCGCATCGACGGGGTGATCAAAGTGCTACCCGTCAACCCATGATCGGTCATCCCGCGCCCACATTGTAGCCCTTCACCTCCCTGCGTGGAGTAGGCGATAATTCACCATTGTAATTATTGTAATATTTTATTACCAGGACTTACCATACTTGGCCGGGGCCGCCTACCCCATGCCCAGAGCGTGGAGGTATCGTGTCCACTCCTCTCTAGACATTTTGGCTTTACTCATATATTTTCTTATGCCGCTGCATGTGATAGGTTAATCTAGCTCATATATTTTTTTTATCACCACTGCGAGAGTGAGTGAGTGACTCGTCCCGTGACTCGATCCAGGCACGGAAGAGTCGACTACCTGACTTATTACCTATTTCTCAATTGCGCACGGTCTCACGCATCCCTCGCTAGGGGACGTCCAGCGAGCTAGAATCCTAGGGCGCGTGTTCGTCCCGCATCAATTTGGTATTAGAGCTAGTCGAGTCTAGGGTAGTCATTAACCTGCCAGACCAATGAAACTTTGAACTTCAGATACAGTGTTCGATCGGCTCCAGTTCCTAACAGCTTCAACTTTAGAAGGATCTACTACAATGTCTTCTTTAGAAATGATGTGCCCAAGGAAAGAGACTTCCTTAAGCCAAAATTCACATTTGTTCAACTTAGCATAAAGTTGATATTCCCGTAAGGTTTCTAAAGCAACCCTTAGATGTTCCTCGTGTTCCTCCTTCATCTTCGAATAGATGGGAATATCATCAATGAACACGACTACAAATTGGTCAAGATAAGGCCGGAACACATTATTCATCAGTTGCATGGATGCAGTAGGTGCATTAGTTAACGTGAACGGCACAACCACAAATTCATAATGTCCATATCTGCTTCGAAAAGTAGTTGTGTGAATGTCCTCCTCCTTGATCCTCAATTGATGATAGCTTGACCTGAGGTCAATCTTGGAGAAGTATTTTGTGCCAAAAAGTTGGTCAAATAGCTCATCTATACATGGCAGTGGGTATTTGTTCTTGATGGTGAGTTGATTCAACTGCCGGTAATCGATCCATAATCTGAGGGAACCATCCTTCTTCTTGACAAATAAGATCGGCGTACCCCAAGGGGACGTGCTAGGTCGAATGAAGTATTTTTCTAGCAGCTCTTAAAGTTGCTTCTTTAATTCCTTCAACTCTATAGGGGACATCCAATAAGGAGCTATTGACACAGGTGCTGCTCCAGGTGTGAGTTCAATGGTGAAGTTAACCTTCCTTTCAAGCAGTAAACTAGGGGACTCAGAAGGAAAAACATCAAGAAACTCCATAACCACGGGGATTTCATTTATCTGAATTTCCTTAGACTCGATAACTACTACGGAGACAAGGAAGTCTTCACTGCCTTACCTAATGAGTTCGCAAGCGTGAAGAGAGGAGATGAGAGTTGGGTGCTTCCTATATTTGATGCCGAGGAAAGAAAATTTTAGAAAATCAGACTTTTGGAAGGAAATGATCCTACTGCGATAATTTATATAGGCACCGTGGTCTGCCAGCTAATCATCTCCTGTTTCAAAAGCTCTGTATCATATGTCTCCTGCGTAGTTGAGGGAATTGAAGCGATAATTGATGGAGTTGCTTGAAAATGGGTTTATTCGTCCTAGTACATCCCCATGGGGAGCCCCAGTATTGTTCGTCTAGAAGAAGGATGGTTCGATGAAATTGTGTATTGATTATCGGTAATTGAACTAGCTTACTATCAAGAACAAGTACCCGTTGTCGAGGATTGATGAATTATTTGATCAGATAGCAAGAGCTCAATACTTTTCTAAGATCGATCATCAATTAGGATGCCATCAGTTGTGGATCAAAGATGAGGATATCTTTAAAACAGCCTTCCGTAGCAAGTAGGGGCATTTTGAATTTGTGGTAATACCTTTTGGACTAACGAATGCACCTGCAGATATCATGCAGTTAATGAACAACATGTTCCGGCCCTACCTTGATCAATGGGTCATGGTGTTTATTGATGACATCTTAATATACTCTAAAAGTTAGGAGGAGCATGCTGAACACTTGAGGTTGGCATTACAATTATTGAGAGATCATCAATTATACGCCAAGTTTAGTAAGTGTCATTTTTGGCTATAAGAAGTGTCTTTTCTAGGACACATTATCACTAAGGAAGGTATTTCAGTTGACCCTGTAAAAGTGGAGGTAGTAAAGAATCGCGATAGGCCAACTAATGTAACTAAAGTAAGAAGTTTTCTAGGCCTGGTAGGCTATTACCGAAGGTTTATTAAGGATTTCTCCAAAATAGCGGTGCCTTTGACAAGATTAACCCGCAAGGAGAACCAATTTGATTGGTCAGAAGATTGTGAACGAAGTTTCCAGACTCTGAAGGAATGTTTAACCACTGCCCTTGTTTTGGCTTTACCTTCCAGAGTAGGAGGTTTTGTAGTGTACATTGATGCTTCAGGTATTGGCCTAGGATGTGTGCTTATGCAGCATAGGAAGGTGATAGCTTACTCCTCTAGACAGCTAAGGAGGCATGAAGAGAATTATCCTGTCCATGATCTGGAGCTAGCAGCAGTAGTTTTTACTTTGTTTATTTCTTTGCAAGGGTAATCAAGGCTTAAAACCCTCTTCATCGGTCGGCCGATTTGGAGAGGAAGAAAGAGTTCACAATCTCCCCGCTTTCATCTCAAGGTATTTTGCGATCATCTTCTTATTCTTGAGGTAACCCCTCTGGCGATCACAATTCCATTGAAGCATCACATGCTTATGCCCCTTTTTTTCTTTTCCTATTATTCTTATTATTTTGATCTTTTGATGTCTTTGAGTGACATTGTTCACCCGAGGATGTTTCATTCAAAACCATGAAAGGTTTCCATTGCTTAGTATCAGAGGCGTGTCACATCACACATTGGCATCTACTTTTCAGTCCATTCTTCTTCATTCTGCTTGTCGCACTTTCACTTCATTTCGTTTCACTCCCCTATAAAGCAGACGCTAAGGCGGGGCAGCTGTAGACACGCCAAATTTAATGCTATGGTGGTTAAATTTTATATTGCTTTGTGACAATCATATTGGACTTCAATATTTGCTTAATGTGGAGTTTTTCTGCATTTTTATAAATAACGCCTTAATCGAAGGCGTCATTTCATGAATAACGACTTTTTCAGGGTCGTCCTTTTAGTAAAACACGCCCTTTGGAGAGGCGTCATTTTCTGATATTTTTGATTTTATGAAGATTCATTTGGATAATTCCTTCAAATAACGCCTTTCATGGAGGCGTTGTTTCCTAATGGCGCCTTTTTCAAGGTCGTTGTTTTCTCTTTTAAATTTGGAAGATTTTCTGAAAAATCAGGAATGACGGCTCTCCACGTGGCGTCAGTTTAATTAACGGCCCTGAGAGTGTCGTCATTTCAGTGTTTACTTTCGTGTGTGTTTCTTCCTCTGTAAAGTAGTCCTTTCCTTCCATGGTCTCTGTTACCTTCCGTAACAGAGCATTTGGGCCATCGACATATTCTGAGTAGTTTGATTCCTTGTGGAAGTATGTTTTTATCTCTATATAAGGCCCTCCTTTTGGCTCTCGCGTGACACCACACAGAGACAGCAACAGAAGAAGAAGAGAGAAAGAGGGAGAGGTAGAAGAGAAAGGCTGTTATTGCAGAGAAGCTTGTCCCCCCATGGTCTTCTGCCAACATTGAGTTTCTCCCCAGGGGCTCTTTCTTCCTCCTATTCCTCCAAGGCCACATTCCTCTTCTTCTGCTATTGTCCTTCCTCTGTCACAGCAGAGAGGACACATCCCCTTTCCTTTCCCTTCTTATTGTTATTATTCTCTAGTTGGTTTGCGTATAGTGTTGCATATCATATTCTTCATATTGCTTTGTCTTGCATCATATTCATCTCTCCCGTTTGCTCCTATTAGGGGTTTTAAAAATAAAAATAAGGTGTGTTCATGCTAGATTGGCATATTACTTTCTTTGAGGATTTGATACTACACTCTATTTGGCTAATCCACTCATCTTTTCTTTGTTCGTTTATTTCTTTGCAAGGGTAATCAAGGCTTAAAATCCTCTTCATCGGCCGGTCGATTTGGAGAGGAAGAAAGAGTTCACAATCTTCCCGCTTTCATCTCAAGGTATTTTGTGATCATCTCCTTATTTTTGAGGTAACCCCTCTGTCGATCACATCTCCATTGAAGCATCACATGCTTCTACTTATGCCCCCTTTTCCCTTTCCCCGATGTCTTTGAGTGACATTGTTCACAGTAGGTAGCCAGACAGACAACAAGAGATGGGAGTGGGAATGGGGTGCTCGGGTGGAGTCCCGGGCTGGGATTTTGTGGAGAGGTAGTGTGGGGACATGGGAAGATGGCAAAGGGTTCTTGGGGGCATGCGTAGAAGAGATTTTAGGTGTGGGATGAGGTAGGATGCGGGGTATCTATCTGCAGTCCTGTGGAGATAGACTACACACAGCAGAATGAGGGCAATGGTAGGAGGGGTAAAGGGGCTCAGGAGGGCAAGGGGTGGTGTTGGTAGATGTCTGGGGATGTGGGGAAGGTGTGGGCCAAATTTAGTGGCGAGCTGTGAAAGATTTGGGGGCATGGCCTTATGGGGTATCCAACCCTGCCTCTGTAGATCTGCACAGAGGCAAACTGTAGAGATTGGGAAGGAGGAACTGGTAGGGAGGGAAATCAGAGACCTGGGGTTGTGTGGTGGCTACCAGACGAAGGGGATGGTGGGTGGGACGACCAGTAGCGAGATGGGTGTTGGAACCCTGATTTTGATGATGCCACACTATGAATCATGTTGAGATAGAACTGCATAGAGCCATTCATGTTAAACAAGTCATTTCATATTCTAAGTGTTAGAAATCAAGGTCGATGCACATATAGGCACTTAGTCATATGAGGTCGATGCACGTTTATGTCTTAGTCATACGAGGTCAATGCATGTTCATGTTTAAGTCAGATAAGGGCAATGCATATTTACAATTGAAGCATGTAAGGTCTATGCATATTCATGGTTGATGTATAGAAGGTCGATGCACATTTTAGTCTGAAGCCTGTCAGGTCGATGCATCTATGTACCACATTGAACATAAGGTCGATGCATGTTTGTGCTTGTAGTCACACAGGCCAGTGCACTAGATGACTTTGTGTTCAGCAAGGTCGATGCACATTGCACCTAGTGTTTGGCAAGGTCGATGCACATTACTCCTTGTGTTTAGCAAGGTCGATGCACATTTCACCTTGGACTCAGCAAGGTCGATGCTCATCGGATCCTGTCTTTAGCAAGGTAGATGCATATGCATGTATTCAGTCTACAAGGTCGATGCACATGAAGGTGTCATGCATACAAGGTCGATGCATACATTACAACATGCTTTATAAGGTCGATGCACATGTAGAGTCTATGTCTAACAGGTCGATGCACCTTTGTTATTCACTGGACTCAGGTCTAAGCTTTCATGTTTGCTTAAGGCATCAGGTCGATGCTTAAGCTCTAGCTATACTAGCCATCGCCATAACTGGCCTGTGAAACCTTATATGGTTTAGCTCGACAAGTTAACCTGTGTTTTACACAGGTCAGCGCATCCTCATATATTCTTATTTTCATCCATATCTCTTGGCATATAAGGTCTACCTGTGGTTTACATAGGTCAGTGCAGCTGTAGTTACCTTACTACATTTGTGCAGAGATATGCTCACACAGGTCAATGCATTGAGCTTATACAGCGAAGCATAATACATCATTCATATACCTTTTTGATCTGTGTGACTGATTCTTATGGATTTTCTGTCTGATTTAATTCCCTCATTTGGCTGTGGATTGTGTCCCCCAATGAGGTTGCCTCCTTTTTGCTTTACCTTTATTTTAGTTAATTTCTCCATATGAGTGTCGCTTTTGGTCTAATTATTCCCGGTGTTTGATTTAGAGTCTTCCGGACAGTTCTCACTGCTTGTTGGTCAGGGAACGGGTGTCGTTTGCCTTAACGCCCGCTTTTCAGTTCGCTCTGCTTCATCTTCGCTACATGTCCCATGTCACCTTCGCTTCACCTCCGCTCGCTCCCCTACAAAGAGGGCGTTAAGGAGGGACATCTGTTGACACCCATTTTTACCAATAAGTTGAATCATTCCTCTTACTCTTATTCGTTGATGCCTCGAGTTGTCCGTTGTGTGTCAGGATCATTTTCTGGCAATATTCGGGCTTATTTTGTGAAAGGCCTCCCTCCCAAGCTGGGTCCAGTTCAATTCAGGGCTTGACGGGCCCTGGAATTATATTTTTTTCCATTTTGATTACAAATTCCAGCGCCCAATACTTGTGCGGCTCACACCAGGCCGCTCATGATTGATTTTTGCTATTTTCAGTATTTTTTGAATTATCACCGACAAGCATATGTGCGGCCTACTTATGGCAACATGTCTAGTCGTACGGTGTACACGAAGCCGCATAACCTTCAGAGTCCAACGCCGAATTCTTTGGCCAGTTTAAAGATAAATTGAGAGCTATTGCTAATTATCACCGACGGGGATGGATGACCCAATGACGACCGCATAAGATAGATGTGCGGTCTATCGTAAGACCGCATATCCCTTCGAAAATGGGGCAATTAAAGGCTTTTTCTCTCCCATTTCGGGTGTTTTATTCTAAACTTCTCCCAATGATTCCTCCGCGATTTCTTCACCATTTTTGATGCCGTTTCTTCCGAGGTTGAGATAAGTTAATTATCTTCAACTTTTGTTTTATTATCCTAGCCTGACAATGCCTAATTATCCTCAATTTCGAGCTAAGACCCCGGGTGCTCTATAAATAGACCCTAAGGCTCAGCTTTGTGGAAGAGAGAACCTAGATGCTCTTCTAGGAACTAAAATGAGTTTTAATAAAGAGGGATTAGGGTATGAACCAATGAAGAAAATTTATTGGGTTGATAACCATCACCTTTGTCTTTGCGTCAAACTCTGTTCCTTTCACCTCACATAGCGAGGTAACTAAGAACACCACACCTCAACTTGAAAAGAAGAAAAATTCTAAAGAACAAGGAAACAAACTAGACAAGGGTAAAGGGAAGGTCAACTCCTCACAAAAACAAAGCCAATAAAAAATTCCTAAAGGGTCGACACACACATCACCTAGTGGTAGCACAAAGCAGGGCCAACCACGGACAGGTCGACACACCTTTTACAGGAGGTCGACAAATCATAGTGATAGAGACCATTATTGGGTAGGAAAACCCTGGTCAGGTCGACGCACCTTTTACAGGAGGTCGACGCATCATAGTGACAGAGACCATTATTGGGTAGGAAAACCTAGGTCAGGCCGACGCACCTACATGGGAAGGTCGACACATCTTGGAACAATGAGTCAAACTTCATATAATTATCGGTGGTCGGGTCGACGCCATCTAGGTGAAAGGTCGACGTAGCCTACAAATAGGAACAACCCCGTTAAGAATCATATTAGACCGGGTCGACCCCACTTCACAAACACGGTCAACACTTCCAATGCACCTTGGGTCCAAAAATGGAGGAAAATTCAATCCTTTTCAAATCGCATTCGTTCCACAATCCAAGATAGTTGAAACATCATACATTGAATGAAGGGAGAAGTGTAAAAGTTAATTCCAAAGAAAACATTACTCCCACATACAGAAAAAAAGTTTCGATTCCAAGATCACTGATATCCTATTTAACTGAATTGAATGGCATGCTGGGACCCAAATGTGTTTGGGTTCCAAAATCTTTGGCTTGAATTATTTTGCAGGAATGCCTTACAGTCGTGCACAACAGATGCTACCTGGACAGTGACTGTTCAAGGCACATTGCAGGAGATAAAGCAAAATTTTGCCTGCTTGTTGAAAAAGATGCTGGATATGTTGTTCATCAAAGTCCTATTGACATCATCACTTGATCATGATTATGTACATTCTCTCTAGAGTCATTTTCATGGGGTCCTGAATGCCCTGGAGACAGGGTCAAAATTTGTACGAGGTTCATACTCGAGCACAATGATTTGCCAATTCGAAGCACATCTCATTATAACTTGAGTTATAGTGCCAATTGGTTAGTATGATCTAACAAAATTTGGGCAGCATCTCCCCATATCCAGATGGTCACAAGGGAGAAGCGGAGGCTTACCCACGAAGTTGGGGTAAGCTCCTTAATACCGGGAGGCCAAGATGACGACCGACAGACCTAGATGGATGGAAACCCCGAGGGCTAGCCTATGAGGGGCACCAGTATTCCACAGGCCAAGGCATGTCTAAGAGGGATGACCAATATGGGAGGAAATCCCGAGGGCTAGCCTACGAGGGGCATACAACCCATGGCCACCCCCATTCCCCCTTTAGGGGCAGTGGATTTAGTGTTGGGCCTTACGCCCTATTATTATTCACCATTTGGCGGCCAATAGAGGTACATGTCATAGGAGGACAAGATCTTATGACCTTGTGGTGACTCAGAGAAGAACCATGGACACGGATGTCAATGGGGGATGTCCCCCTTCCCCAGTTACTAGACTGCCATCCTCAAGAAAACAAAACACAGCACTGCAACCCGCACATAGGGAAGAAGAAATATAGCGATTACTTGTTCAACAACTAGACTGCTTATGGTTAATTAGACATAATAGAGGGTTAGCAGGCTAGAATACGAGGGTTAGCAAGTTAGCATTCAGAGAGTTAGCAGGTCAGCATTCGGGGTTAGTCGGTTAGCATATGGAATACAGAGATTGTAAGGGGCAAACCCTCGAATCACCAGTAGGTAACATACAGAAAGATGTTCATACCGGAAAACCCTGCGCCCAGGTTATAGGGGCGGTTATGTTCTCTCCGGTTCATAGCTATAAACGGATGAATCGTAAAGGGGCAATTCCAGGGGTAGCTAGAGATGCACATATGCATATGCCTCTGATGATAAATCATATCATCGCCCCTCCCCCTGTCACCTACATTATATCGAGGAAGAAAACCCAAACGGAGGGGGATCAGTGGGAAACCACGACTACCCACCTAGACAAGCAAAGGAGCAGACGATCTTCTTCTCCAGCCCCGGAGGCTTCGTGCAGATCAGAGGACAGCGGTGGCCGTGGAGAACAGAAAACCCTTCTTCCCCAAGCAACCCTCAGACCCTGATTGGTGGCTCTCCTCGAATTGGTCCCTCTCTGATCTCTCTTAATTCCCAAAGGGTTCTCCCTGTCCCCCCATTACTTGGTCAAACCAAGGTGTTTATATAGCAGTTGCCGAGCTTGTTAATCCGGCGCTGCGGGTAGCGCGCCGGGGAAGACGACGCCATGTAGTGGCCTCCAGGGGAGCTTCTTGCGCGCCGAAATTACCGGTGCCGTTTAAGGGGCGCGCCGATGAAGTGGGGTACCATATCAACCTTGTTTGGTTGTCGAGGGCTAGTCGGTGGGTCCGGGGATGGTTCCGGAGGTCACTGTTGACCATTCCTCCCGTTGCGGTCCTTGGAAAACATTGACGAGGCGTTGACGAAGCTCTCAGCGTGATGTACGGCCTCAATCAGAACTTCGTGTGTGTTCGGCTTGAGTACGCGGGTTTTTCGCTGACACGGCCCTCGGCACTATGATCTGCACCACTGGCTCAGCTTGACTCGCGCTCAAAGCTCCCTTGCGGGGGGGGCATAACACCCAGGGCAATTCCGCCTCGACTGGGTGATCATCCGGTCGCTACGGACCCAATATAGTGAGAAGCCGAACCCGTGTCGGGTGATCAGGATTTTCTACTGATAGAGCCTCTGGTTCCTTGTTATGAAGGGCCGATGGCATTCTTCCTCTTCAGGAGAATCTCTAATTCAGGTGGCAGGCCACCTGGTAGACCATCATCCTTGGTCAGATGATGGGTGTAGTGTATGCGGCATGACGGAGTTGATGCCGGTTCATTAGGCAGGCTTGGTCGCGCTGCCGGTTGGTTGTAAATTCATCTCAATTCTCCTGAGGTGAAGTCCTCTGATCTACAAGGACACCGTTCGAAAATGTAAAAGAAATTTGAAAGATGAAATCCTACAAAGGGTGATAGGCATTAAAGTCAGAACCTTTGAACAGCTAACTAAGCTGGCAGCTGATGCTGAGGCCTTCCTGGTGAAATATTGCCCATCCATGACTACTCCAAATCAAAAGAATGAACTAATTGATGGGCGGCTGATGCAAAAAGAAAACCACGTCAGTGATTTTGTAGCCTTCGAGAAGTAAATGGAGAAGGCAAAGGAGGTGGCAAGCTCTTCTGCAACCGAGCCTGCTAAGCAACAACCCTCGCTGCGAGCCAAGATGATGAAGCCCTATTCCTTTCCAAAGGACAAAACTCAAATGCTGTTCGAGTGGGCCCGCGAGCATGACAAGGTCATCCTCCCGAAGCCTAAAAGACCAAATGATGCCAGATGGAAAGATGACCCTCAATTCAGACCTTATCACCAACAGAGGGGGCATTCCATTGAGGACTGCTATGTATTCAAAGACAATATTGAAATCCTAATCCAAAAGGGTGAAATATAGATGGCTGAGTATAGGGCGGACCCGTCGCGTCCTCAGCAGATGCCGAACCTTAAGAGGACGGCCGACATCGCTCCTCAACAATAGCTGAAGAACAATGTGCTCTGAAGGGTGTTTCAAGTCCATGGATTATGGCGAAAAGTGGGAAGAGATGCAAGATATAGATGGTGCCTGTTAGAATAGGTGGTACATAGAAATAGATCCAGAGGGGGGGGTGAATGGATCTTTTGGAAATATCGTCCAGTTAAAACACAGACTCCACCCTAAGAAACAAGTGAAAACTGCTCCACGGAAGACACTCAAAGATGAAGGCTTCTACTAGACTAGTGGACAAACAGTTATCATGCTAATACAGGATCAACGAGGAATAAAATATGATCCACAGCAATCACAGCTCAAGTAACACTAATATCAAATTGAATAGCTGGCGCTCAAGAGAATAGTCAACGAAACCTGTGAAGGGGGTAGGAGATAGGGAATAATCACACGAATCAAACCATCCGCTAACCTCACCAGAGAACCAGAGGTCACAGGTTTCTCTGTTCCTTCCGCTTTGCAGTCTTTTAATAGACCATTAAGCTCTTTCTAGCGATCAAGTGGCGACCGCATGCCACACCCGGGGGCTAAAAACACACAGTTTTTCTGTGTCCTTCCTCTTGTGGTCTGTCGCTAGACCATTAGGCCATCCTGGCGGTCCTTTGGTGGACCATTTTATTCCAAACAGAGAACTCTGCTACATCTGAATATTCACGCCAAAGGAAGTACTCTCTCAACAATGGTTCAATCAATCCTTTTATTCATTCAATCAAAGTTCACAATGCATCATTCTCTCAATAAAACTCAGTACGTATTCATGGAATTCACGTTACATTCAATTTCACATCTGCGCGAGGTCGGATCTTACTCAATGCCTTCACCTAAGCCCGATAGTTTTCCTCATCCTCTGTCACCTCTGCCTGCAAGGTACAAACCCGGCTGATCTCCCACATGGTCAGAGCGCTCTGAGTCCCCATCTTCCTACCTTGAAGGGGAGGAAAGTGTGATAGTGCTGGAACCATAGTGCGGGAAAGTCCACCTTGCAAGTAGCACCAATAGGGGTTGTAGAGTGCCAAGGTAGTGTTCCCCACTAGCTAGAGGACCAGTCCCAGTCGTCGGGGTAGTCTAAGGGTAGTGCCCTGCAAGCCCCATGGTCGCATCACGAATTTGTCAATTGGCAAGGTGTTGAGGAAGAGGCACCAATCGTCCCTTATCTTCTTATCCGCGGTCTGGCATTCAACCTGTTTAGAATGCCCAGATGCACCCCCAATGAAGAAGAGTGGGTGGCTCTCGAATACGCGACTTGCTGTTAGCACATCCTCCTTGGGTAGAAACTTCAGTCTAACCCCCATCCAACACTCAAGGACAATCATAGACCCAAAGAAGGGAGCCCCAAGAGAAGCTGAACTAAGACCCTTATAAAGGTAAGAGAGGATGGCTTAAGATATAGATAAACCCCGCCACAACCTACTAATGACACCAAGATTTGGAATATCCAAAAGATGGGAAGGTGGGGCTGTTGGGGCCGAGGGGCAGGGGCCTAGGGTCGAGGGGGAAGGTCCCTCGGAAGGGGAGGATGGGGATGAGGAGTAGTGAGGTCCTAGCGAATGGGTTCCTGTGGACGAGCCACCGGTCCCTGAGGGTATGGTCCAGGCTAGTACGAGGATCCGGCCCATGATGATATGTGGGTCCCGAGCGCTGGACCGAAGTAAACTTGGACTCAAACTACTCCAACTCGAGAGTGACATGATAAGCCTTCCCCAGGGTCGTCACATGGCGGTGAAATAACTCATACTGATAATGCAGTCGCAAACCCCGATGGAAGCGAGAGATGGTCATGGTGCTCTCCTCCGTGACCCCACATCGCAAGAAGTACTCATCAAAATCAGTGATGTACTCTATTACAGTCCGATCCCCTTGGCTGAGACCCTGTCACCTATCAATAAGCCTCTGACGGTATGTGGCAGGAAGGTACTTTTGCCTGAGCTTCACCTTCATGTCATCCCATGTCTCGACCTGGGGTTCATGTCACTACATCAATAGGCTCTCCACGTTCCTCCAATATGTTTGTGCCTGTCCTAGTAGTTTCATCCTAGTGAATCGGACTCTCCGGTGGTCTGTCATCTCAAACCACTCGAAGTAGCAGTCCATGTCTGTCTCCCAATCAAGATAGACCATAGGGTCCAAGGACCCATCAAAGGTGGGAGGATCCGCACTCACGGACCTAAGGAGACGATCATCCTCGTCGTCCCTATTAGGTCGATTGCCATGCTGGGCACGGCCATATCTCTCAAACTCATTATCGGACCCAAAATCATCAAACTCCTAGGTGCGTGGCCTCCGATCATCGGCCCTAGGCGGTACGGGTTGAGGAGCAAGCTCAAGTGGGCCTTGGGCCTGCTCGGGGGCATCCCCAAGTGGAGCCCGACCTGGGTTGAGCCGTCCAACCAAACCTTGGACGGTCAGGTCGGAAGCTTCCATCCGGTCCTCCATGGCCTTCATCCGGCCCTCCATGAATGCAGTATGATCTCTAAGGTTCTTATCGGATCACTCGGAGGAGAGGAGGGAACTAAGTGGGTGAAGGATGAACTCTGGGAACCTAGCAGAAACCTCTCTCAAAACCCAAGGTTAGCTATAGGTTCTTCCTATGGTACAACCTGCCTGACGACCGTGTGGGAACCCACGGTTCACGAGGACTCACGGAGGTTCCCAGTTGGATCGAACCAATTACACCTGAGTGGGAATCCTCAGGTGAAGGGTTCAATGCCAATGGGAGGGGTTCCTAACAAGGGGTGATGCCGGCTCTTCCTAAACCCAACCATGATCTAATCCTTTGGAGAGTGGTCACACAATGCACAAACAAAATAACAAGGAAAACAAGCTATTACGAGGAGAACACAAGAGTAGAACAGAGGGCGGCTAAGTCACTAGCCACTCAAAGGCCTAAGCGGCCAGGTCGAGGGCCGCTCAGAGGAGAAGGCGGCCAGGTTGCTGACCTCCTAGAAAGTGGGAGGACGCCCAGGTCGTGGGCTGTCCTAGGTGCTGGGTGGCTAGGCTCCTGGTCACCTAGGAGATGGCCTAGGCGGCCACTGGGTGGGTCACCCAGAGGCCTAGGCGGCTAGGGGGTTGGCCTCCTTCTGTCCAACTTCTGAAAACACGAAAATAGAGCTGCGTAAATTAATCTAATGTCAGCACATGTTTCACTTATCTTGGACTTCATTCATCAGGAACTCACAGTAGGCATTGGAGGGTCCCACCGTGATCGCCACTTCGCTTGTAGGCTCTGGGATTTGGAGCGGGTTGACTTAGAGAAGTGTCCTGCGTGGTTGTCTCCTCGACCTTCCTGGGCCTTGAGTACCTATAGAGGAACAAATCAAAGATTAAGTAATCATGGTCGCTGGAGGTGTTTACCTGAACCTCACAGGAATGATGTTCACAGGGAGATGTTAAAACAGGGAAAAGGTAGGGTCCTACTTCCTCGTCCTCGGCCGACCAAGGGCAAGGAGCCCTGCATAGTTCCTTGATGCTGAAGTCCTGTAAGCAGTGAAGCTCAAAGAAGAAGAAAGAAGAAGACCATTAGTAACGAGGAAGAAACAGGCCCGCTTAGCGTGGACTCAGACCTCTAGACTTCTTATCTTGAAATATATTCTCAAATAACGGGCCCACCTAGCAGACAGCCTAGCCTGATTATGAACATGCAGCCTTGCTGGGGCAGTTGCCCCTAGACACCCGGTGCTAAACATAGTCAGACATTCTCGAATAGATAACTCCTCAAAATGCTGAATATCATGGAACCACAGAGTCTTGTCTCTTGGCACAAGCAGCATGAGGTTTGGCAACTCCACTTGACAATCAGTCTTGAAGTATAACTCCCTTGATAGAAGAGAAGGACGAAATTGAGGGAGAGCAATACACGGCGTTGACGTGATCGACGTACTGATAAACTAAGAGAGATTGCATAAGGTGTGCAGAATATCCTTGAAAAATGTTAAAGATACGACAAAGTGCCCCTTGAACATAGAATCTAGGAAACTCTTGGCAGCTGTATGCGTTAGCACAATAAGAGTAGAGAATCCTTCTTGGCCAGTGAATTGAACAACTATAGAGCGAGAAGTAACGAGAACATCAATTGTGAAACCCCCGGTGAGCAATGAGATTGCCACCGGCCTCGCTCGAGAAAAGACTAGCATCAATGTAAGGGAACTCTTCTTGACAGTCATCCTCAAAAGTACCTGCTCATCCCCAAAATAGCTAGAGATCAGGACACGCATCGACATGCGGCCAATGAAATCTCGAATCTTGAATTGAACAACCAGCAATGGATTGTCCTGAATCGACTCATCGTCTCCCTGGGGGCTTGACCCGAGGGGCACCAAAGGCAATGCACACCCGCTCCATGGGGTGGAAGGAGAAGTGGAGGGAATAGGTTCAGATGGCATGGATGTTTTCATGGCGGCGGTGTCGAGTGATGGCAAAGGGGATACAGTAATGATAGGTCTGAGTGGAGGCACAGGTGGAGGTAACAGCGAAGGCAGAGGTAAAGGCGTGGCTTGCTCAGGCTCGGGCGATGATGGTGAAGGAGATGGCAAAGGCGGTGGTGACGGGTTAGGCAATGGAGATGGAGATGTAGGCAATGGTGATGCGGGCAACGAGGGTAATGTTGGTGGTGAAGATGGTGGAGAGGGTGAAGGGGAAGTTGAAGGCCGTGGGGTCCACCGTCGGCGTATTGACACAACATGTCATGTAGCGTTGGGAGAAGAAGTAGTGGTGGTAATGGGAGTAGAAGGGGAGGTGCTAGCCTGAGCAGAGGTTTAGATTTATGGAGATGATGGAGACGGGGTAAGGGGTGGAGGTGGCCTAGGTGAAGGAACGGGTAATGGAGTAGGTGACGGAGTGGGTGCAACACTAGATAAAGGATCACAGGGGTGCCCCGGGTCTTGTAGAGATGGAGCTAGCTGCCTGGGCAGTGCTTCTTACTGCTGTTGCTTACTACGAAGATGTAGAATGACCTTGTGAATGGCAGCCCAATCAATCCTCTTCTAATCTTCCAAGTCGTAAACAAACTCCTAGAACTCAGGGCAATCCTCAACCAAATGCCCTTGCTGACAATGGAAATTACAGAACTTGAGCATATTCTCGACCGTGGGTCGGCAAGGCACAACTGGAGGGAGTGGTACCGTGTGAGTGGCCATCAAAGCCCTAAAAATATCAGTGAAAGACTCCAATAATGGAGGATGAGGAGCCTGCTTCGGGTAAGGTGGATGCCGAGGGGCATGGGGTGTAGTGGAAGGTTGTGGAGGTGGAAGTGAGGGTTGTGTAGGCAATAGTGCTTGGCTAGTGGCAAAGGAATTTGGTGAAGGCATATGTGGAGCGGGATGAGGCGGTATATAGATGGAATCCACCTGCTCAGGATGTGGTGTTTTCTTGACCGGAGGTGGAGACACAGGCAAAGACATATGTGGGTATGTAGCGGCGGAGGACTGACTCGTGGAGGGTTGATATGTGGAATCGTATGGCTCACTCGTGGAAGGTGGGTGAGGGGTATATGTGGCGAAAGGATTCATAGAGGGTGCATAGGTGGCGGGAGGCTAACATGTGGGAGATTTAGAAGGGGTATATGTGGATGGCAAGGTGTAAGTGGCGGTAGACAGTGAAAGTCACTCGGAGTCATGGGAATTGTGGAGTTGTTGATGGATGAAGCGGGCTCGACTAAGGGTTGTTGACAGGAAGTGATGTCATTGAGGGCTAAGATAAATCGATATTGAGGCGTTACGTTGGATATTAACATCTTGATTTACTCCAGCTCTGGAATGTGCCCCGGGACTTGCGCGTCCAGGCGACGCCAGCGATCGGCAAAAGTTGAGAAATCCTCGGGCTCCATCTTCTCATGGGCCAGATCCACCATGGAGAATCTGGGCCCAACCTGATCTTGAAAATGCTGAATGAACTTGTCTTGGACAGCTTGAAAATTCACACTCTGCTCTTGCGACAACGTAAAGAACCAATCTCGAGCCGGGCCTTCCAAAGACAGACCAAATAAATAGGCCATCAAGTGTTGGTCATATCAAAACTAGGCCGGCTCATAAACAAACTCCTTCAAGTGCACAAAGGGATCACCAACTCCACCATAGCATCGATATGCCAGAATTTGAGAAGATGGTGGAAGGCAATGGTTTTTAAAAGCGAACGGAACACTTAAGGAAGATTTGGGATCAATTCGGAGTTGAAGTTCATCAAGCTAGCGTTGGACTTGAGCAATTATCTACGAGATAGGGAGAGATCGAGAAGAAAGTGGGCCAGCCTGAGCAATAAATTGTGAATTTGGACCAGAATGATAGTGGACTGGATGAGAGGATCTGGGCTGAGGAGAAGAGAAGCCCATTCCAAGAGTAGAAGGGTACATGGGCCTAGAAGAAACATTAGCATAAGGACCCATTGGGCAAGCAACATGGGTAGAAGGAGGAGTCCCATCAAGATAAAATTATCCATTAGAAACTGGGCCAGCCACATGGGAAGGAGAAGAAGGTGGCCCATGAAGGTAAGTGTCACGCCCCGAGATTTTGCAGCAGAAACAATTGGGAGTGTGAACAGTCAGCTAGTACGCCTCAAGCGAGAAATATAATCAGAGCGCCAACACATTCACACATAAAAAATGAATACACAATATTTGGATAAAATCCTTACTTTATTTAGATAAAAATCAAAAGTGCATAAGGTTGACTCTTGACTCTTTAACTAACTAGACTTAATAAAAAAGGAAAAATTACATAGCGACTCTTGACTATCACTAATTTCGAGTGAAAATTGAGAACAAAAAAAAAATTTCAAGACCATACAACCTCCCAAGCGTTTATGCATAAAGAAAGGGAAAACCTGAACAGTGTATAAATGAGCCCCCATATATACGTTTACAATACACAAAAGTTTGTCGGATCGATCTTACCGACAATGTCAGTTCTAGTTAGACATGATTGGTACGCTCCTATGCCGCAACCATGCTGCAACTCTGGATGGTGGCCAGCGACGACAGCGGCGACGATGTCTGCGTGTCAGTGGCATGCAGCATGCCAAATCCAGTACGGCAATCTGCCGCGGTACTTAGTGGCACAGCAAATCTTGACGACACATACAAGGAACTCCCACACTTGATAGTTGTACAAGGACTTGTGTGCACATACAGTAGCCATAGGCATTGGAGTTTTTATACCTGCTAACCGTGCAAGGAGTCTTTCTTTTCACAATACACCATACATATAAGTTTTTTTGCAAAAACAAAAACAAAAAATATTCAAATTCCCCAATATTTTGGACCAAGTTCTAGAGTGCATGCGTGTTTGAGCATACACACACACACACACACACACACACACACACCAGTGGGCTGTGTTGCAGCGTGTGCAGGGGACAAAGAGAGGGGGAATAAGGGTTTTTGTCATTACCAAACAACCTCTCGCTTTACTCTCCCATGTGTGCCTCCCTTTCATTAAGCAGGTACGTAAGATAAAAGCAGCACAAATGGAAATGGGAGAGAACAATGCAAGAAGACGATGAAAAGTGATTTTGACGGTGACATAATTATTCCCTAGGATGAAACTCTGGTTAGTAGACGACAGAAGCATGCACAGACAAACATCTGCTTTGACCGTGCATCCCTTTAAAATGTCCTCAGACAAAGAATCGGAGCAGAAAACTTGTCAACTTGGCTCAAATGTCTCAAACTGTTTGCTAGGAATGCACAGTAAGGTGGTAAGAAAGACGTTAAAGAGTTCACTAGCAGAATTGGCAAAACCTTAAGATGCCACTCTACTCCCACACTTGCCCATTAATTAGAGATCTGCCACAGAGCAAAAACATTAGTTCAATTGACAACATTCTAAAAGAGTAAAATATGCATGGGGTATGCACAAAGTATGAGAGAACTAACTGCGAAGGAATCTACATGGACTTACTGCAACTAAGGCAGTCTCGGTACAGACTTGCTCGGACTTACCCTGACTAGAAAATATGCACGTGGTATGACATACTCCGACTAGCAACGCCAGTAAAACAGTGTATGCTCGGACATACACTGACTTGGCATGATGCATACACAAACATTTAAACACGGCGAGCGCAATCGTGCACGAACTTGATTGCAAGTCATGGGCGTGGAGAAGCAATATATGCACGGATGCATGTGTCAATGAAACATGCACGGACTTGTGTCATTCCAAGGAAAATACATACACGGGGTTGAATCTAAAGGAAGAATATGCACAGGGTTAAACGTGCACAGACTTGTGTTCAATCGAGCAAGCAATTAGAGATGTGCATAGACTTTCAAGTTCAGGGACTCTACTGAAGAAAGACGTGCGTGGACTTTGTATGTACAAAGATGCACGGACGTTTCATTGCTTGGACCTTAAAAAAATATGCACGGACATAGCGACCCAAGGCATGCATGTGCTCAGACATATGTACTGACATGAAATAGAACAGATTAAAACCTGCACTGACTTGGACTATGCACGGACTTGATACAACTCAGACTTGATGCAGGTGTGCAAGGACTTGAGAGAAAATGCACGGACTTTGAGTTTTCTGTAATGCATGAAGAGATGAGATATGCACGGGGTTTTATGTGCATGGACATGAGATGTGCACAGACTTTTATATGCTCGGACCTTGCAACACTAGGTGCAGACTTCAGATACAAAAGATGCAAGGACTTATCTATGCACGGACTTGAAGAGTAAAATGTGCACGGACTTGGAGGGTAAAACGTGCACGGACTTACGATGCAACCCAATACAAATCAGCCTAAGTCCAAAATGTGCACGGGGTTTAATGTGCACGGACTTGAAGGATAAAATGTGCACAGACTTAATAGATCCACCAAGGACGGCCCTTAAACTTACGCCGCCGCCTCTTCTTGGCAGAAATTTCTTTGTAATGAACTTGCTTGGTACGTGCTTGAACCCTCAGGCTCCTCAACTTGAAATGTCTTCTCAAATAACGGGCCCATCTGGTGGACAGCCTAGCTTGATTATGAACATACATCCTCATTGGGGCGGTTGCCCCTAGACACCCAGTGCTAACAATATGTGGACATTCTTGAGCAAGTGACTCCTTAGAAGGATGAACATCAGAAAACCATGGAGTTTTGTCTCTCGGCACAAGCAACACGAGATTCGACAACTCCACTCGAAAATCAGTCTTGAAGCATAACTCCCTTAATAAAAGAGCAGGACAGGACTAAGGGAGAGCAATGTGTGGCGTTGACATGGCCGGCGCACTGATGAATCGAGGGAGATTGCATAACAAGTGTAGAATATTATTAGAAAATCTTGAAAATACGGTTAATTGCCCCTTGAACATGGAATCTAGCAGACCCTTGGTGGCCGTATGAGTTAGCACAACCTGAGTAGAGAACCCCTCACGGCCAGTGATCTGAACAACAATCAAGCGAGATGTGATAATAGTATCAATAGTGAATCCTCCAGCGAGCAAAGAGATTGCCACCAGCCTCGTTCGAGAAGAAATTGGCACTAGTGCAAAGGTGCTCATCTTAGCAACTATCTTTGAAAGTGTAGGCTCATCATCCCTAAAATAGTCAAGGACTAGGACTCGGACCGGCATGCGGCAAATGAAGTCTTGAATCTTGAAACACATGATCGGCACTGAACTGTCCTGACTTAGCTTGTCATCTCCATGGGGACCAGACCCAAGGGGCACTGTAGGTAGTGCACACTCGCTCCGTGGGGTGGAAGTGGATGGAGAAGTGGAGGTAATAGGTTTGAAAGGCGCGGGGGCTTCAAGCCTGGAAGGAAGGGTGGCAGTGATTGGCTTAGATGTGGGTGGGGGCAAAGGCAAAGGTGGGGGAGGCAAAGTGGAGGTGAAAAGTTTGGATGTAAGTAGAGGCATAGGTAGAGATAGACATCATCAAAACCACAAAGACACAACACCACTCCAAGCTCGCTGAGGAGAGGAAGAAGAATGAGAGGGGGTTGACCCCGAGAAAGGAAGAGATTGTCACGGATCCTCCATGCCGCACAAGTTTTAGGGCATGCGCCTGACAAGCTGATGTCCCCATAGTGGGGAGAAGATTTGAGCAGCCAGTTGGAAGATCTCGGTTCACTTACATCCCTCCAGTGAGAGGTCGACAACTCTCCACAGTCCTGCATCAGGGACTAGGGTAAGAAGAGATGACCAGTATGGTCAGAAACTACTTTAGGGGTATAGGCAACCCCTCACTAGGCCAACAACGACTGCTGCAAGTGGCCATGGCAAAAGAAGATGACTGCCCACTGATGGCAGTTGAAGAAGAAGAAGAAAGAGGAATGACGTCTTCTGTCGACGATAATGGATACGAAGATGGCTTGGGGTTTGAAGCCGATGGAGCTGTCCCCTAGCAAAGGGAAATAAGAAGAGTTTCTGTGTTCGAGAGGCTAGCCTTCCCTGATCATCCGACAAGGAAGGTTAATAGACAGAGGAAATGCATGCAGGTTTTCACCTGCAACATGGCCGGAGTGGCCGATAAATACGGAGGTTAGCCTGATGACCCCTGGGAGTTGGCTCGATTAGCCAAAAGGCTAGGGCCAAACACCAGAAGGGCAGAGGCCGCAAAGGAGGTGCTGAGAACAGCAAAGGGAAAGTAGATATTGCCTGAAGAAGTCACTACCCTCACTGCAAATGTGGTGATGGTTGAAGAAGAGGAGGTGTTGCTGAACATCTCGTCTGAAGGAGCTTCAGGGGAGATGATAGAAGCCATCCCCAGCACGGTGACAGTAGATCCGTCACTACTAATGCTGCTCCAGAGGTACCAGCGAGAGATAAAACTCCTAAAAAAGCAACTGATGGAGAGGACAGAGCAAGCTTCGGCCTCTAAACAGCCAGAGATGCAAGTCGAATCTTTGCGGGGAGGCGCCAACCCAAGCGACTTCCCACCGCTGTATACCTTGCCCTAGCCGGTAGAGCGGTCAAAGTTCATCTTCAGATAGATCCTTTTCTATCATGTGTGTTCTGGATTCCGAGCCAGAAAAGAGTATGTGCCACAGTCATTTTCATTTTCAATCCTTTCTTTGGATGGATCTGAAAATAATATATGTTCTATTCCTTTGAGTCATCTTTCCAACGACGCTAACCTTGCCTTGATCCAACACCGGATCTGCGCGCAACAAATCTTTTCGTCGGGTCGCGCAAACTTGTTCCGTGAACAGGCCAACAGAGGTAGCAGCAAGATAAATCCTCCAAAATTACTTTGGCGTTGATTCAGTGGCTGCCGAGTTTTGCGATCGAAGAGCGGTCTTCCACCGACATCCCAGCCAGCCGTCGCGGCCAGAAATCGATCGGAAGCCTCCGTCCCAGTTACTGAGTTCCTTTGCTGTCCAGCAGGCCCCGAGTTGGAACAGAACCGAGTCGGAACTGAGTCGGACTAGCAGCCCACCTCCGGTCTGAGAGCCCTTCCGGCTTGCTGTCCGTCAACCCAAGACTGCTACCCCCGGGTCACCATTGTAGCCCTTTACCTCTCTGCGTGGAATGGGCAATAAAATTTACTACTGTAAATTATTAATAATTACTGTACTGGGAGTTACAGTTCTTAGTCGGGGTCGTCTTCCCCACGCCCGGAGCATGTAGGTAAACTCGCCTCTCTCTTTATCGCATTTGCTCAATTCATATATTTTCATATGCCGCTTCTAGCATGCGATAGGTCCTAGCTCGTTCAATATTTTAATCACTGTTGCGAGAGAGAGCGAGACCTATCCCGTGCCTCGATCCGGTACAAAAGTGAGAGTTGACCACCTTAGCTCACTGCCAGTTTCTCAACCGCGCACATACATATGCTTCCCTCGCTAAGGGACGAGTCGCGAGCTTGCTTAGAGTCCCTAGGTTCGCATCAACTTGGTCTAGAGTCCATGTTGCCGTCCCACATCATTATGCTGGGTGCAAAATAGATCGTAAGAGCACAAGTGGTCACTGTCAGTTTCTAGGGGGCTACATGGTATCATGGGCCTCAAAGGACCAAATAGATAGGCCATTAAGTGCTGTTCATGTCGAAATTGGGCCGACTCATAAATAAACTCCTTTAAGTGCACGTAGGGGTCACCGACTCCGCCATAGCAACGATGTGCGGGAATTTGTGAACGCGGTGGAAGTCGAAGATCTTGAAATATGAATGGAACACTTAAGGACGTTTTGGGATCAATTCGGCGTTGAAGCTCCTCAAGCTGGTGTTGGGCTTGAGCAATCATCTCTTGAGTAGGGAGAGATCGAGAAGAGTATGGACCGGCTTGAGCAAGAGATTGTGAATTAGGACCAAGAGCAAGATAATGGGCCAGATGAGAGGATTGGGGCTGAGAAGAAAAGGGGAAGCCCATTCCAAGAGTGGAAGGATACATGGGCCTGGAAGAGACGTTGGCTTATCGGCCGAATGGGTTAGTAGCAACATGGGCACAAGGAGCAAGCCCATTAGGGTGAAATTGGCAATTAGAAATTAGGCCAACAGCATATGAAGGAGAAGAAATAGGCCCATTATGAGAATCAGACTCATTAGAAAAATAAGGCCCATTAAGAGAAGAAGTCCCATGAATGTGATTTGCAATGAGTTTTTGGGCTTAGGCCAGGTCCATTTGACGAACAAGGGTGAAAACATGGGCCATAAGGTTGGCTTGCCCCTCGGACGGGTCAGGGGGGCCACGGTAAGTTGGGCCCACATGGGAAGAGGATTCCACGTGGGAATAAGAAAAAAAATTGAGAGGAAGAAGGGTACAAAGGGTTGGAATGATGCTCCATGTGGGCAAATGGAGACTTTATACAAAGAGTATTATGGAAAATATAATGAGGGAGGTCAGGGCTCAAAGATTACGGAGAGAGATGATGAGAGGGAAAGAGACGGGAGACATATGGACTTATTCAAAATGCATCTGCAACCTAGAGCAACGGACCATCAATGACTATATGAAGGGACAATGCGGCAAGCAATATCACAAACGGGCTTTGGGTAAGCCCAACAAACAATATGAATGTGAGAGGTTTCCACCAAAGATCAAACAAGTTGATATGATTGACTCCTCTAATTCTCAAGTAACTTCCTCAAATCCACGCTTACTTCATTTGACTTTCACCATCAGTATAGCCCTATTCCTCAGTTGGTGTAATTTTCAATCTAATATCTTGATCGGTCTTTCTTCATAAGATAAATTCATGTGTAGCTTCAAGTCATCGAATTGAACCACATACAAAGGATCATACACATATTTCCTCAGCATAGATACATGAAATACATCATGAACACTACCTAATTTTGGTGGCAAAGCCAGCTTATATGCCACTTCCCCGATTCTTTCTAGAATCTCGAAAGGGCCAATAAATCTTGGACTCAATTTTTCTTTAACACCAAATCTTTTGATTCCTCGTGTGGGTGAGGTCTTCAAAAAGACATGCTCCCTCACTTGGAATTCAAGGTCTCTTCTCCTGTTGTCGGCATAACTCCTTTGCCGTAATTGAGCAGTTTTCAGCCTTTTCCTGATCAACTAGATGTTCTGAGTTGTATCTTGAACAATATCTAGACCCAATAATCCTTTCTCTCCATCCTCACTCCAGCATAGAGGTGATCTACAACTCCTGTCATACAATGCTTCAAAAGGTGTCATTTGAATGCTAGACTAATAGCTATTTGAAGAGGGGTGATCTCACGCTGGATCCTGAGCCATACGATCCTGTTGTCATCACCACGAACGAGAGATCTACAAGGCAGGAAATAGATCAGAGGTGCCCAGGGTTAGAACCCCGGGGAAAACCCTCCGATGCTTAATTCAGCGAACTGGTAGAGCGTAGGTGGAATGAGAGTAGGAGAAGAAGTTGTTGTGTCCCTGTTGTTTTGATAATGTCAAACACTTTTGTGTGAGAATTGAATTATTTATCTTTAAAGCCATTGCACTATTTATTACATTAGTTTTCTGCACTTCATGTCTTATAAAGTTCTTTCAACTCGATGCATGTACTGTTTGGATGCTCAGAAGGTCGATGCATACATGCTTTCAATCTAAATAAGGTCGATGCATATGTTTATCGCTGCATATAAAGTCAGAGCACATGCGCATACTGTGCATGCACGGGGTTGCAAGACCCAAAACATGCTCAGACTTCAAACACAAAAATGCACAGACTTGCATTGGATGCAGTGTGCATGGACTACTGTGCAGTGTACTATTCATGCTCAGACTTGAAGGGGCATCGTGCACGGACTTGATGTGTAAACAACGTGCATGGACTTGAAAGTATACAACCATGCACGGACTTTGGTGTTCACACCAAACATGCACGGACTTGGAGTTAATACCAAAACGTGCACGGACCTCAAATAGACAAGTGCACGGACTTTACATGCAGGAATAAAAACCTACACGGACTTAGGAATTCCTGAACTTCTCAAGGCACAAAAGAAACATGCAAGGACTTGGATGTGTGCATGGACTTTGGACTTGTAGAAGGAAGACATGCTTTTGCTTAGACTAAAAATATGCACGATGGTGAAACACATATCATGCAACATACATAGAATATCATGCACCAAATACACATTGACATAGAATATCATGCACCGAACTCACATTGACATTGACTCAAAGTGTGTCATACAGCAAATGCACAATGAACCATAGTGTTTGCTATCATCAAAATCCAGGGACACAACAATCTCCCCCTTTTTGATGATGACAACACTATGAGTCAAATGTAAGTAGGAAATTCATAGTCACAGGTATATGACTCACAAATATGACTCACCACTCACCAATATGACTCACAAACTCACAGTCACAGGTATATGACTCAAGAATATGACTCACCACTCACCAATATGACTCACAAACTCTCCCCCTTTGTCAACATCAAAAGGAGGGATGAGGACGATATGTATGCATCATCAAAGCAAAGGAAGGTAAATGAAATCCACTGAGATCAATGATTGAACCAAATTGATGAATACAGATAGTTAAGCAACACAAGAATGATGGATGCTCCCCCTGAAGGTATGCACGCACATGCTATGCAAAGGTATGCTATGTTATGATAGCAGAAGGATGGATGCTATGCTTACTGACAACAAAAAGTAGTGCAGACTCAATTCAGATCATCCAAATGAAAGATGATGGTGGATTGGGGGAAGGTACATTAACCATATGCTCCATGTCTGCTCGAGTCTTGTTTGATATCAGAGCATCGCATTCTTTTGTTTCCAAGAAGTTTATTGATCCATTACCTATGGAACCAAAATGGATAGATCTAGTTATTTCAACCCCTCTCGGAAACGAATCCGAGATCTCACACCATTATTTGAATTGTGAAATTATGGTGAAAGGGAAGAATCTACCTGCCAACTTAATATGCTTAGACATGAAAGATCATGATGTCATACTAGGAGCAGATTGGCTATCCGCACACAAGGCAGTTGTTGATTGCCGTGATGACAAGGTAACTTTTAAGGAGTTCCCGGAACTTGTCTACATTAGCCCTAAGAGTCGGAACAAGTCACCTCTTTTTTCGGCTCACCGAGCTTGTAAGCTCTTAAGGAAAGGATGGGTGGCTTTCATAGCATTTGTGACTGCCACGGAAGTTAAGGAGTCTAAGATAGAAGACATCCAAGTAGTTCAGGAGTTTCCCGATGTATTTCTAGAGGATTTGCCTAGATTATCTGAACAAAGAGAAGTGGCCTTCACCATCAACCTTGTCCCTGCTACTGGTCCAGTTTCTACGGTGCCTTATAGGATGTCCCCTGCCAAGCTCAAGGATTTAAAGGAGCAATTGATGGAGCTTTTGAAGAAAGGATTCTTCAGGCCAAGCACTTCCCCGTGGGGAGTGCCCATATTATTTGTAAAGAAGAAGAATGGATCGATGAGACTCTGCATCGACTATCGACAGTTGAACCATCTTACTATCAAGAACAAGTATCCACTTTCATGGATCGATGAATTGTTTGATCAAATATCTAGATCTAGGTTTTTCTCAAAGATTGATCTCAAGTCAGGATATCACCAACTGAGGATCAAGGATGAGGACATTCATAAGACTACATTTCAGAGCAAGTATGGGCATTACGAATTTGGTGTCATGCCTTTTGGACTAACGAATGCCCCTACGACTTTTATGCAGTTGGTGAATAGCATATTCAGGCCTCATCTAGATCAAGGGTTCGGGCATTTCACCGAACACCCTCCAGGCACGGGCTAGCCAGCCCTTTCTACAATCCCATGGGTCCCTACAATGGCCCTGACTGGCTTGCCGTGATGCACGGCGACACAAGCAACTCCCCGTAGTCAACTCCGGCCACTCACATGCGGGCCTTGCCCGTATCTTGCATCGCCACCCGGGCCAACCCGGGGGCGCCCTGACGTTGAGCCACGCCACATGGCACCCAGTAAAAAGGGTCAAGGGGCCCGCCTAGAAGCATGTCTTTCAACCCTCAGAGGTCAAAGGGAGACCTAACTAAGTCAACCACGGGCTTTGGAGGCCCGCCACACGCATATACGGCTCACACAGGTATGTTCGGCATTCCGTTGAACACCTTGTAGGCGCATATGTTCCAGCCCAACTACACCAAACCACGGGCCACCCCGTGGTTCCAACCCCTCAGTTGGGTCCTACAACGACCCCTCAGCAAGTCAGGGCCAACCCTGACACTTAGACACGTGACAATAAGCCACCTAACTCTAGCACTCGGGCCAACCCGAGGCTACCTGGACAACCCGTCGTACAACATGACACACAGCCCGAGGTATGGCTCACAGCCACAAAGTGCCCCCCCTTTGCTCCCACGAGCTCCCACCATCAACCCAAGGCCCACCGCGTAGCCCCTCAGCCACCTACCCAAGCCGTTCGGCAATCCAGGGTGTGTCGGGTATTTACCCGAACACCTTGCAGGCGGCTACAACAACTGAAAGAACGGCAGCTCCCACAGGCCCGTTCCAGCTTCCCGGGGTTCAAAGTCCAGCAAAGGACAACCCCAGACAATGCAAGAAGACCTCGGGGAGCCATCCCCCGGGGTTATGACCTCCCCCGGGGCCAGTTCGCCCTAGGGGCGGCCACGTGCCCCAAGGAGGGCAAACCTCCTTGGGGGCCGCACCCTCCCTCCAGCCCGGTGGTCCCATGGCCCCTGTAGTGCCCGTGATTTAGTGAATCCGTAGCAGTCTGAGTCTAGAATTTATCCCGTGATTTTAGGTGATTTTTATGGAAGAAGGATCCAAAGGGTCCAGAATATTACAGCCCTCCCCCTTAGACAAATTTCATCTTTGAAATTTAAAAATAAAGCACAGGGGGGAAGAGAAGGAAAACTCACTCGAATAGGTACGGGAACTGCCGACGCATCTCGTCCTCACGCTCTCAAGAAGCCTCGCCACCAGAGTGTCACTGTCACACTACCTTAACCAGGGGAATCACCTTGTTCCGCAGGTGCTGCTCTCGCCGATCCTCAATACGGATGGGAAACTCTAGAAGAGATAGATTGGGAGTCACCTCGGGCCAAATAGAATCCTCCAACACATGAAAGTCATCGGGCATATACTTCCGCAACATCGAGACGTGAAACACGTCATGCATCGATGCCAACTCAGGGGGTAACTGCAACCGATAAGTAACCTCGCCAATGTGCTCCATGATGGGAAAAGGACCAACATAGCGGGGACTCAACTTCCCACGCCGGCCAAAGCGCATCACCCCCTTCATCGGTGAAACTCTCAAGAATACACGATCGCCAACGACGAAACTAAGGGGCTGCCTCCTCCTGTCAGCATAGCTCTTCTGCCGACTCTGGGTCGCCAACATGTTTTGACGGACCAAGTGTACGACATTCACGCACTGCTGCACTAGCTCCGGTCGCGTCAAAACACGCTCACCAACCTCAAACTAATCAAGTGGAGTCCGACACAGTCACCCATACAACGCCTCATAAGGAGCCATCCCAATGCTCAAATGATAGCTGTTGTTATAGGCAAACTCCACCAAAGGTAGGTGGTGAAACCAACTCCCCTGCCACTCCAGGCAACATGACCTCGACATGTCTTCTAGCGTCTGGATGGTCCTCTCTGACTGACCGTCCGACTGAGGATGATAAGTCGAGCTAAAAGCTAACTCGGTGCCTAAAGCTCTCTGAAAACTCCTCTAGAATCCAGATGTGAAACGTAGATCCTGATCTGACACAATAGAAATAGGGATCCCATGCAAAGGTACGATCCGCTCCATATAAAGGCGTGCCAACTTGGGCACACTCTAGCTGACTCTGATCGGTAACAATCGAGCCGTCTTTGTCAACCTATCCATGAGCAACCAAATCCTGTCATGCCCACTCAGAGTCCTTGGCAATCCCACCACAAAATCGGTGGTCACGTGGTCCCAATTCCATGCGGGAACCTCCAAGGGCTGAAGCGTACCACCTGGTCACTGGTGCTCCGCCTTTACCTACTGACAGGTCAGGCACCTGGCCACAAACTCAGCAACATCTCTCTTCATACCAGGCCACCAGAACTATCTCCTCAGGTTCCGATACATCTTCGTCCCACCTGGATGCACAATGTACTTGCTCCCATGAGCCTCTAGTAACACTGCACGTCTCACCTGCTCCTCAACTGGGACGTACAGCCTACCTTGGAACCTCACAGCACCGTCCTCACCGAGTTCCACATTGGCCATAGCTAAAATTCGGGGCAACTCAGGGTCTGCATGCTGAGCCTCTGTCACCTGAAGATGAATGGCTGGCGTGACAGTCAAACTCACAAGCACCGCTAACCCTGCCTCTCGAGGAACCTTGAGCCTGAATGTCACTTCTGGCACTTGTTCCCAGAGCCTCCACTTCCTCAACATCATCACGCTGACCATGACCTTACGGCTCAAGGCATCGGCAATGACATTCATCCTGCCCAGCTAAGAAGACAGGGTGAAGTCATAATCTTTCATATACTCCATCCAACGCCTCTGCCTGAGGTTAAGGTCTTTCTGAGTGAACACGTACCTCAAACTCTGATGGTCAGTGAATACCTCAAACTTCTGGCCTTACAGATAATGCATCCAGATCTTCAACGCGAAGATCACAGCCGCTAACTCCAGGTCATGGGTAGGGTAGTTCTCCTTATGTGGCTTCAACTGTCATGAAGCATACGCCACCACTCTACCATGCTGCATTAGCACAGCACCCAAACCAACCCCGGAAGTATTTGTACACACCACGAAACCTCACAATCCAGAAGGTAAAACCAACACCGGTGCTGAGGTAAGCAATCTCTTCAGCTCCATGAAGCTCTACTCACACGCATCGGCCCAAACAAAAGGCACATCCTTCCTCATGAGTCTGGTCATAGGGGCCGCAATGCGAGCAAAATCCTGAATGAACCTCCGATAATAGCCTACAAGCCCTAAGAAACTCTGAATCTCCATCACGGACCTCGGCCTCGGCCACTGCATCACAGCCTCGACCTTGGCGGGATACACGAAAATACCATCACCAGAAATCACGTGCCCCAAAAAGTGCACCTCACGAAGCCAAAACTCGCACTTACTAAGCTTCACGTACAACTGGTGATCTCGCAAAGTCTGCAACACAACCCTCAAATGGTACGCGTGATCCTCCACAGACTGTGAATAAACAAGGATGTCATCCACAAACACAACCACGAACTGATCCAAGTACGGACGGAACACCCTCTGCATCAAATCCATGAAGGTTACTGGGCCATTGGTGAGCCCAAACGGCATCACCAAGAACTCATAATGCCCGTACCTCGTACTGAACGTAGTCTTCTATACATCAGACTCACGAATCCGCAGCTAATAGTAATCAGACCGTAAATCAATCCGCGAGAACACTCTAGCCGACTGAAGCTGGTCGAACAAATCATCAATCCACGGCAACAGATACTTGTTCTTAATGGTTACTTCATTTAGCTATCAGTAGTCAATACATAACCTTAGACTACCGTCCTTCTTCTTCACAAACAACACTGGCGCACCCCAAGGGGAAAAGCGGGGACGAATATACCCCTTGGTGAGCAACTCCTACAACTGCGCCCTCAACTCTCTCAACTCAGCGGGAGCCATACAGTAAGGAGCCTTCGCTAAAGGTCCTGTACCAAGCACAACCTCGATAACAAAATCAATCTCCCGCTGGGGAGGCAATCCAGGTAAATCCTTAGGAAAAACATCGGGAAACTCGCACACCATCGAAATGTCCTCTACATTCGGACACTACTGGTCTACTGAGACCACAAAAGTGAGAAAACCCTGACAACTAGAATCAAGCAAATGACGGGCTCAAATAGCAGAAATGAGGAAACGAGGAGAGGTAGATCGGATACCTTGGAAGTAGAATGTTGACCTATGGGGATGCTGAAAATAGACCCTCTTCATTCCGCAATCCACCACTGCTCCATGGGCCTCGAGGGGGAGATTCAATTAAGGCGGGGCTCCCCCCTTTGGCCTATAAAAAGGTCTCGAAGGGCGTCTCCTCCTCTCTTCAGCGCTTAGGCTTCCCTTGCAGTCACTCCTTTTTCTCCCTTCTCGTGAAGCATATGTTTCTCATTCTGGGGGAGTATCAGTGGACCATGGAGGGTGACTTGGAAGATGACGATCCTAGCGACCGTTGAGGCATTTCCACTATTTCAGCATGGGAGAAGGAGTGGCGATGGGCAGACGGCATAGGAGATGGAGTGGCACGTGGCGACGCGCCTGTTCCTGACTTCTGGACTGCCGCCACTATCTTTGGAGGATGGTAGAAGCGGAAGGAGGTTTGGGGGAGAGGGCGTTTGTCATGGCGGCCTGGTCCTACTCCTTCCTTACCTCTACCCACTCCTCCTTCTTCCTCTTTCACGGTGGGGTGATGGCGCAACATCGTTGCTCCTCCTTTCTTTCCATCCCCACCACCTCTCTCATCTCTTTGAGGGGGTGGTGCTCTTTCTCCCTCTTTTGCTCTTCGACCCGCTTCTCATCCCTTTTTTCTATTCTTTTAGTCTTTGAAGGATGCCTTGGTTTCGCCACTCACGAGTGCTTGCTTTATGTTTGGCTTCTGACTCTATGCCTTCCAAAGAGTTGGCAGTGGAGGCCCTCTCTTGTTTAAGCAGCACCCAGGCATTCCTTCCTTTTCTTCCTCTGACATCTTCCTTCTGAGCTTCCTGAGCCAACAGGGTCAGGCATCTCATTATCTGAGCCAGTTTCTAGGCTGGGTAGAGTCAGTGGCTCGGCTTAGGGGTGCTAGCCAAGTCAGCCGAGTAATCAGCTCGCGGCATAGTATCAGTGGATGTACTCTTTTATTTTTGATGTGTGTTGTATTGGCTACGGCCTATCTGATGTACAGAGGAACATTAATAAGAATAATAGGAATTGTTATTGCTGTATGTTGCTTACATTTTTTAGGAAAGCTCAGAAATAAAACTTTCGTAATGTTATTGCATTCCACGTCCAAGGGAGAAGCGCTCCTTCCATGGTGGGAATGATCAGGAAGGAGAGGAATGATCATTCGACATAGTCGGAAAAGAATCAGAAGTAGCATCCGGCAGGGCCGGAGAGTGAAAATAATAGTCATCCGACAGGGTCAGAGAAGAATCAGAGGCAACACCTGGGAGTCCTGGGGAAGAAGAATCAAGTGATGTCCCAAAATCGAGATGAAAGAATGACATAGGCCGTGGCCTAGAATTGTGAGAGGGGGGGAATTCGGAGGCTCCAGATTAGAAGAAGATGAACGGGGGTTTATGGACCTTGGAAGAGAGGAGAAGATCAAAGAAGCAGGCTCAAACAAGGGAAAATACACCACCCAAGGGTGGGAGCTGAGCAAGAAAAAGGATGAATGAAAAGAATGGAAAAGAGAAGTGGACCCCTGAGTGCACATTCAACGGCCTTTGAACTTGCGCTGCCACCTCTTCTTAGCTAAAATTGGCTTGTAATGGGCCCGCCTGGCGTGGGCTCGAACCTTCGGGCTTCTTGATTGTCTTCTCAAATAATGGGCCCATCTGGCAGATGGCCTAGCCCGGTTATGAACATGCAGCCTCACCAGGGCGGTTGCCCTTAGACATCCGGTACAAACATCAAGTGGACATTCTTGGACAGGTAACTCTTCAAAAGGATAAGCATCATGAAACCACGGAGTTTTGTCTCTTGGCACAAGCAACATAGGATTCGACAATTCCACTCGCTAGTCAAGCTTGAAGCGTAACTCCCTTGATAGAAGAGCAGGACGAAGCTGAGGGAGAGTAATACGCGGTGTTGACGTGGCCGGCATACTGAAAAATCGAGGGAGATTGCATAAAATGTGCAGAATGTCTTAGGAGAATACTAAAAATACGGTGAATTTTCCCTTGAATATATAATCTAGCAAACTCTTGGCAGGCATATGCGTTAGCACAATACGGGTAGAGAACCCCTCTCGGCTAGCTATCTGTACGGCAACGGAGCGAGATGAAATAATAGCATCAATTGTGGAACCTCCAGCGAGTAAAGAGATTGCCATCGGCCTCGCTCTTGAAGAAACTGGCAGGGGTATTTCGGTCATTTTCTACTCAGGATTATTTTTTTCAAATTTAAAAATCTTTCAACTTTCCCTATATTTACTGGGCGGTGATTGTATTTCTCTCATTTTCACATTTCACCTCTTTTCACCAATCCTATTCCCGTCGCGGAGCCATCTCCCTCTCCACAGTCTCTGCATGTCCCGCGCGGAGGTCGACACTCTCCTCTGTCTCCCTCTGCAGTAGAGCCTTGCTCATTCCAACTCGCTCTGCTCTTTTCTTCAACCCTAACTACCATTTCCTCCCTCCTCTCGCCATCGTCATGACTCCTCTGGTCAACCGCGGCCAGAAGAAAGCTACTCGCGCTCTCGTGATAGCTGAGACAAGGGTGGAGCCTCGCTCAAAGTTCACCCACGATCATCCTGCTGCCACTAGTCCTCCCAGAAAGAGACCGGTGGAAGCCCAGGGTTTGACGCTAGCCGAGGGTTTGCTGCAAGACAATCCAGCCAAGAAGACTCGGCTGTCAGCAGCTAAAAAAGGGAAGGCTAAGGCACCATCTGTTCCTCCTCCACCTTGTGCTACTCTAGTGGTCAGAAATGTTGAGAGTGATCCTACATGAATCTTGTTTCCAAGGTATGTAGATTTTAGTGATCGCCAACTACTCGACAGTTTTCCTGAACTACTACCTCTATTTGAATATCAAGGCTGGAGAGGCTTTATGTCAGAACATAGGGTATACTACCCATTCCTAGTCTAGCAGTTTTACAAGAACCTCTACCTTGATGAGGATCGCCACGTCCTTCCGACGGAAGTGAAAGGAGTAAAAATCAAGTTGTCCACCAGGTTTCTTCACAGAGCACTGCAAATTCCCAGGGATGGGCTTTTAGAGTTCGAGTATGAGCTTGATCTGTCTACAGCCTATACTCTTTTGACAGGAAAGCCCCGGGATCCCGACAATGAAACCCAGCTCTTTGTAAAGTCTTTAGACACCAATAGGTTTCCCCCTCTGCAGTGTCTCCTGCACCATATGTTCACTACCATGATCACCCCACAAGGGGGTGGCAGGAGTTTGACACTTCATGTGCCTTTGCTTGGTTGTATTGTATGTGTTACCTTCTAGTGTGTTGATTATTTTCCCGTGCTTTGTCTTGCAGCTATGGCACGATTCGATAGAGACGAGCAGGTCTCGAGGCGTGTGGCCCGAGATGAGGATCATTTGGTACAACGAATGGAGCGACCGATGCCTCCTCTGGGCCCACTGGTGATTATTGTGGCTAGTGCAGAACAGCTGGACTTGGGTCGCACGATAGTGGCTGAGGGCCCAGTTGGTGAGAGGTCGACTACAGTCGGGACTGTAAGGTGGCCCAGATCTTTGAGGCAGGCAGCTTGTACACTTACGACCGCAGTAGAGGTTACCCCATGGAGTTTCCTCTAGACCACCACCTGTTTGAGTTCATCAGGAGCTATGTCCCCCCCCGGCATGGAGGAGGGAGGCTCACAGGTTGCAGGAGCACGTCGCCGGCTTGAGCGGGCGATCTTGATAGGCAGGGACAGCCTACACGGAGTTGCCTTCTACATCTATCCGAGATTTTTTGGGGATTACTGGAGGCAGTGCCAGTTCCCCAACGCTGAGTGCTTGGGGTTTCTCTACAGAGCAGAGCAGTTCAGAGTCAGGGTCGGGCCGATGGGTCCCGCTTCTTAGGGCCTACACAGCCATTACCGGACGGAGATAGAGGGGACAGTCAGACTGGTGTTGGAGCCTATGAGCCTGCAGTATGCCAGAGAGGGCTACGATGAGCACAGTATCCTGGATGGGGTCATGCGGTAGATCGTCGTCAGTTGGTACGACCGGTGGGTAGTGATCTCCTCGTACTGATACCGCCAGGGGGCCATCGAGTGGCTGATGGGGATAGTGCACCACTACCTGGTGCTACTGGACAGAGCTGGGATTAGGTATGCCGTTACGGCGGCGCTATACGCATACCCTTGCCACACGGGCCTGTTTTAGGCACTAATGGAGCGCTTTAACCGCCAATGGAACACGGTGGCGACAGTAGAGGGAGAGACCTCACTTGACCTATGGTCCCTGTTCCAGATCTCTGAGTTGTTGAGACATGAATGCTTAGAATGAAACATGCTGCTAAAGTGATGGACTTAGCTAATTTAGGTTGAAACGAATCACATCAATCAATTTACTGATTAAAAAGTTCATTTCATTCTGTTATTAACATCAGAAATCACCGCGGTGATGAGGAGACAATCAAAACGACACAACGACACGATTCAAAACAGAACCGGCATGGTACGCGTAGGTAAAGGGCTTAAAACGGTGCCACGAAGCGTAGGTAAAGTTTAAAACGGTGCCATCCAACGTGGGTATAGGGGGGCTGGCCTTAAAACAGCGTGCACCCTTTCAAGGGCGCACCGTTTTAGTGCATGCCATTTTAGGGTGGGCAATTTTAAGGCGCGCCGGTTGCCGATGACGTCGATTTAGCCTCATTTCATGAAAATCGAGATTTTGTTGATTTATTCTTGGGTTTATTAAACATTTTTGGGAGATTTGAAAGTTTATTGAGTTAATTATTCATCGGATCGGCCTTGGGCCATCCGGAAGTTAAGTCACAGGCTCACACAAGGTTTGTACTCAAGTGCGGCGATCATTTCGAGTCAAGTGAATTCAGTATGTCAATTTGTTAAGTAGCTTATTTAATTTATTCGAGTTGAAAATTCAGTAGTATCTCCCCATTCCGGAGGATTGGCCAGGGAGAAGTAGAGAGTACTCACGTGGCGGAGCAACCCCTACAAGCTGGGTGGTACAACGGTGGCGGGCAAAACCTGAACGGATAGAAAAACCCTGAGGGCTAGCCTGATAAGGGCACTAAGTCCGTGGGTGAGAGTAGACGGATAGCGCGACTCATAACGGGAGCGAAGACCACGAGGGCTAGCCTACGAGGGGCGCGCGACCCGAGTCGGTACCACGTCTAAATCGGGACGATCGATTAGAGAGGGAAAACCCCAAGGGCCAGCCTACGAGGGGCACCCATCTTACGACCACAACAAGGCCCACTAGGCACTGTGGATTTTAAATGTTGGGACTAATCCCATTGCTGTGCACTCATTGACTTTTGGAGACCCGCCATTAGCGAATGGACTAACTCAAAAAAATATGAAAATTACATGCCATGACTCAGAAAAATGTGACGAACATCATGGAGCACTACTGGCAAACAATGAGATACTCAAAAAAAATATGGGATGGTCGGTGATGTCCCCATCATACGCCCGGGGCGTGGAGAACTCGACTCCATCGAGTATGTGACCACCGGGGGAGTGGTGCTCCAAGGCAGCTCCGTGTGAGCCACGACCTCCAAACTCAATTTTGTGTCCTTAGCTGGGGAACAGCTCTTCAGCCTCCCATGGTGGCTTGGGCACCCCCTCTTGCTGGCGATGATACCTTGCTTGCCCAGTATTGCCTCCATGTGCTCACATTGGGCTCCCAAGCTGATTTGTGGTGGCACTCCGAGGGTGTCTCTCACAAGGAAGGTATAGGCTCGAGGCACTCACTAGGCTCCACTGCGGTGCCCGTATAGGGTGCCAAATCCGCCACGTGAAAAGTGGGAGTGTATCCCAAAATCCATCAATAAGTCTAACCCATAAGCTAGTTTGCCAAAGCTACTTAGAACTTAGGAAGGTCCAAGTCCTCGTGCCCTCGGTTTGGAGGTCACCCTAAGGTAGAGCCACTCCAATGTCACCATCACATGGTTGTGTACTTGGAATCCCAAGTGGCACTCACGAGCTTTTGCTCGCTCATTGTGAGCCGCACCCCCTATTGCTAGATGCTTGCTTGAATGAGTATGCCATGAGCTACGGTGCGGTGTGGGTGGAAAGTGTGTGGTATGCGAAGGTGGCTGGGGCAACCATATGTAGACCTATCATGCAATGTTGCTGTGTAGACTTTGGTGGGCCTAGGTGGGCCAGGGCAGCCAAAGGTGGCCTTATCATGCATGGACTTTATAGCAAAGGTTGGAGGACCAGGACATCCGTAGGTGAATCTATCATGGATGGGTGTAGCAAATGTCGGAGGATCTGGACATCCGTGCATGCCCCTAACATATATGAGACTAATGACAAATGATGGAGGACCATTGCACCCAAATATGGACCACTCATATTTCCTACTTGACATGTGGGTGATAAATAATGCATGCAACAATAATATAGCAAAAATAAATAAACTGACTAACTATAGAGTCCAGTCCAAATAAAGTACAGTCTACAGAGAAAGAAACATACCCAATGTCGAGTGAACACTCGACCTGATGAGTTGGCAACTAAGAACCTCCGTGATGCACCCACAAACCTCAAGGAAGAACCGCTACACCTAAAAATCAGGGGGTGAGCCTCATCTCATTGGCTTAGTAGGGGTCCCGTGGAATCCCAACCAAAAACAACGGTGGTAACGAGAAGCAGCGACAGCAGCAGGAGTAGCAACGATAACAAAATAGTGATGGCATCAGAGGGAATAGTCGTACACGAATCTCCAAGAACAGTGGCCGATGAAACCATGGCTCTACAACTACTCCTACCAGAACGAAAACCAACACCCCGATCCCTTGGTCGGGGGACCGCCAGACTAGGAACCTCCCTGGTCATGCCACCAGGGGAACATCATGACACCTCTGTCGTGAAGGTCTATCTTCATAAATGAAGGCCCACTCCGAGACCATGTGGTCCAAAAACATGGTCATGACCTCACCATCATGAACCCCACACCGTCTAGGGAGAACCCTGGGTAGCGCCCATCGAAACCCCAGACCTCTACATCTGGAAAACACCCAGAAACTTCTTACCAAAAACCCACGTCTCGTCGAAAGAAAATGGAAACTCGAATCACGAGAATCTTACGTCACGTGACGGGAGTACCTACCCACTAGAAACAAGGTCGGAAGCATCCATTGACATCTTACACCATGCCACAGTGTCTCCCTACACGCCCCAGGCAGAGACTGAGACACACACCAAGCACAACAAACAAGGACTAGTTGGGGTCGCATTCGTCAGCGCGGGCCCGACGGCCCCAATCACGTGTGCACACACAGACCATACGCTCTAGGTCAGGCCCTCTAATTGGTTTCCCCCCCCCCGGCCCCGACGCAGGCTGCAAAGATGAGGGGCCCTACGGTACCCAGCCTAAATATTTTGTCCTTGGGTCACGCTCTCCACCACTCCCAAGTAGGGCGAATGCTCCCCCCTGGCCGCCTGGGTCCTCATTAGATCAATGAGACTATCTAGTTTTGCATTGAGGATTTGGAGGGGCTTTGTGCTCCTGGTAGGGGGTTGTCTCTCCACCGTGGGCAGGGGTAGATTGCCGGTTGGGTCGCTAGCATGAGAGGGGGTGTCCCTCATATGTTGGGAAGGTGCACCCTCCTCCGTCGTCGGAGCTTTCCCTTTGTCGTCGACAGCCCTCCTGCTGGAACTCTGTCGCACCATGTTGGCTATTCGCTCGTTTCTCACAGACGGCGCCAAATGAAGAGGGATAATCTCACGCTGGTCCTGAGCCGGGATGATGACCACGAAGTTATGAACTACAAGATAAGGAAACAGGTCAAAGGTGCTCAGGGATGGTTTCCTGTGGAAAAACCTTCCGATGCCTAAGTCAGTAGAGCCTTGATGCGAAGAGTAAGAAGGGGTGAGGGCGCGAGATTCCTCTCCACCAAGTGGTGAAGTGGTACTTGCTTAGGGAGTTTAGGCTTAGTTTGGCCTTACCTTTCGCCGGAGGGTTTCCTAGGTTTAAATAGTGTGCCAACTGCATGAGTCCTACGAGTGAAGGAGTTTCAGGAGGGAGTTACGTCCTCGACGTGGGCTCTTTATGACCTAAGGACTCTTGGTCACCCTTATCCTTGTAAACTCCCTGCTATCAAAGAACTCTCAATGGCTATGGGGATAAGCATTCGCCGGTCGGCCCGAGCATGGGCACTAGCTCTTACCAGAGCGAGGGGAGCATAGCTTGGGCGAGGGGGTATGAGGCAGCGGTGGGCGACCTTCCCCGTTTGGACCAACGCTCGGACTTCCGAGCCAAGAGGCCACCTAGGAAGTGCTAGATTCCGAGCGACTTTATTGGGCTTTTCACAGGGCAAGTGGGCTCGACAGGGCTGTCACTTGCAGGAGTCGAGCCTCACTAGCAGGACCTTGTTTGGCCGCTCGTATATGGGCTGTGAAAATCCCCCTCTCCACTCCCCGTAAGGTGGTTCTTTCAGGGACACTATTTCAGAATCATGTGTCAATCTAGCAAGTCATGCACTTCGGTGCAATGCCACACCGTGATCAATATAGCTCCCATGGGCACAAGTACTTTCAGATGCTCCTCCCAGGACCAGATCGGGCCCCATTAACGCCAACATTGAGTCATATATTTCATTCGACATCCACTCAAGTTTATAGCCAATATGCAATTTCAAGGGATATAACCATTGTAGGAAACATAAGATAGATCTCAGGGATGGAGTTCAAGAACAGATTTTCATGTAATGATGTATTGTGACTAAACCACATAAAATGCATGACATATCGAAAATCTGGTGGAATTGGCACCCCTGGGGCTACCACAGTTTGTATAAATGGTGGCCTTCTGGCTGCCATTATTTTCAGAATTGGTGCCCTCACTGAGGGGCGCCCAATCTGTAGACAAGATAGAAGTTCTGTAAAATCAGCACTCAGGAAAAATAGCGCCCAGAGGGGTGCCATCATTTCATAAAATGGCACCCAGAGGGCTGCCATTATTTCCATAATTGGCGCCCTTCACAGAGGGCGCCCATTCTCTAGGACGTACCTTACTGACACACGGATAAAACTCCAGAAATTAGCTCTCAGGAAAATGGTGCCCAGAGGGGTGCCATCATTTCATAAAATGGCACCCAGAGGGCTGTGATTTATTGAGAGAATGGCGCCCACAGGGCTGCCATTATTTCATGAAATGGGGCCCAGAGGGCTGCCATCAATTGAGGAAATGGCGCCTGCTCACAGGGGCACACAATCCTCAGACCCATACTTTTTTTTTCTAAAAGAAATGGTGCCCCCTCAGAGTGTCACCATTTAATTGATGACCATCTGGAGGGTCACTATTCAACTAATTGGCGCCCCAGGCTTGGGTGCCCATCCTGTGAGTGATCTACACACCGGACAGGTACATTTTAAGACCCAAAACACTATTCATGATGTCTAAGATTCACCAAATCAGGAAGTAAAGACATGGGTAGACAGAGAAAAATATCAGGGTCTCAGAATAATGCTCATGCAAGAATTTTATGGTTTCATTTCATAGATTTCATTGATGCAGGGTCTAGTTTCTCTAAAGATGATGCCATTGCTCTGAATTTTTGCAATTTAGGTTTTGGAGGCATATTCCCTGGTTACATTAACTAGGGTGATTTGTTTAAGAACAATACAAGCTAACAATCTTCACCCACTAAAGCCCTTTTACTATTAACTTTCAGAAGCTTAGGCCTGGCTTAAAGTCAAAGAGCTCAATCAATGATTTAACCCCATTATAGATGCAAAAACGGTGCAACTTAAGATGATTATCAACAAAATTGAGGGTTATAAGGGTCAAACCATTTTCTTAGAATGAGGTAGAGCAGGCTTACTTATCCAAGGTTTGTTTGTGATTTTAAAACCATTACAACTCCCCCTTAATGGCTAGTGATTGAAACAACAGTGTTGAAGTGAGAAGGGATATGAACATGCTCAGACCTATAGAGTGAATGTAAGACAAAGAGTCGACCTGTCAAAGGTTAGATGCAATGTGTATCGACCTGAGTGATTTCACGCGAAGGAATGGACAGGCCAAGTATCACTCTCCATGCACCTGAGGTCCGAGCAGCCAGGCGATGGTGTCGACACTTCTACTACAGGTGTCGACCTTCTGATGTGGAACAGAGATCAGTCCTTTGAATATACCAGAGAAGCCTCGACACTTCTCATAAGCGTGTCGACCTGATCAGATGAGGTTACCCAGCTAGCCATTCTTATCTGTATCTTTTCATTTTGCTGAGTTTTTCAAAATAGTCTGCCAGCTTCTCATTCCTTGCAATCTCAGACACTCTAATTTCAATCATTCACAAGAGTCCACTATCTGTTTGCCTGAGGAAGTGCTTATTTGATGCTAAAGTTTTAAACATGCTTATGCACACAGGATTAACATGCAATTCCAAAAATGTAGTTTTGACTAGTGGTACCTGGCGGAGGTCGGTCCTTACGCATGGGGAGAGTTTCCAGACATGCGTAACCTGTCTTTCCACAACTCGTCATTTAATATACCATTAGGTCAAGGATGACATGCAATGCACAACATTCAAAGAACACACGTCCTCGCTCACCATGACTTTCTGTAGAAATGCTCTTAGGGCATCCTGATGGAGCGTGGACCTTTTTATCAACTCCAGAACTAAAATTTTGGCTGGCATTCGGTCAAGATGTTGCAACAAATCATATCTGGTGCCAGGCAAGGGGTCAGTTTCTTCTGCTTCAACTATTGTAGAGGGAATTGGAGGGATAGGTGCAGGTGCATCGGTAAAAGGGTAGTTTCTCTGAAAGAGGCGCCCACTCCTCAGGGTAAGATTTTCTGCCGGCACGGTGACTGAAGGACTCCCAACTGGCCCGGTGGGGTAAGTGGAAGGAGTGGAAATGGGAGTGATAATGATGGGGGTAGGCTTGATAGGCCCTGGTGGCAAGATGACGGGGGAAGGGTTAGAAGGAGAGGTGATGACAGAGGGTATGGTGGGTGATGGTGTGAGGTTTGGCGGAATGGCGTGTAATGTGGTGGGCATAATGAGGGGACTGGAGGGAATGGAGGGTGGTGCAGTGGTCAAGGTAGTGGGCCGGAGGATGGAGGGAACAGAAGGTGTGGGGGAGTTGGTGTATGCATGGTGGAAGGCCAAGAGGTGTGTGGGGGTCTCATCGTCGAAAGACCACCCAGCATTAGGGGTTGGGCGGTGAACAATGTTAACTTGGGCTGGTGCCGGTAGTTACTGTGGTGGAGGAGCGGGTTGGCATTCTGGCATGGGATTTTGATGAATCCCAAGTTCAGGATGTTGCTGCTGCTGCTATGGAGGTTGTTGGGGTTGCTGGAACTGCTGCTGTTGAGGTGCTGCCTACTACGACCTTACTTGTCTTCTTCTCTCTTTAATATCTTCAATGAGCATGTGCATCTGGGCCGAATCAATTCTCTGGCCCTCATGCAAATCGTACACCAAATCTCTAAATCGGTAGTATCTTTCGATCGTGTGCCCGAGCTATCGATGATAGACGCAATACCTTAACTGATCGGCAGCCGAATTCCAGTTCTGACATTCCGACGGGAGCTATATGTCACTAGTGTATATTAGAGCCAAAAAGATGTCAGGAAGAGTTTCTGGAAGTGGAGGATAATTGGCTCTCTTCGGACCCGATCGAGCAAGTGTGTAGCCAGCAGGATGTGGAATATTATGGTATTGAGGTGGCTGCTGCAGCTGCTGCGGTGGTGGTGGAGGTGGCGATTGTTGTTGTAGTGGCTAGGGTGCTGGAAATGAAGGTCGAGGAGGTGGTGGAGCAGAGAATTGGGTGGTATGTTGTGGCTACTAGAAATGGGGTGGTGCGGACTGGTTGACAGCCTGCACCTGCTCGTTTGTTTGTACTCCCTTAGTGACTAGGCCCTGGGTCTTTCTGGCAGACTTTGGCTTCTGGGCCTCGAATAAGGAATGGATTGGGGAGTCTTTAAACTGTGTTTGGATGAACCGGGCTCGGCTATACAGCTAGTGCATGTTTGAAATGTCGTTCATCGCCAGGATGCTCCGGAACGTCAGAGTAGCATTAGAAATCAGCAATTTCACTTTCTCTTCCTCTGGGATCTGCCTGGGCACGTGAGGCCATCTGCCTCCATCGGTCTGCATACATGGCAAAGTCTTCGTCTGCCTTCATCTTCTCTACTACCACGTCTGTAAATGAATATTCTGGACCTACCCGGTCCTGGAATCTTTGAATAAACTTTTCTTTTACAATCTTGAAACTTTCTGCCTCCTCCAAAGGTAAGGTGTAAAACCACTCAAGCACCACCCCGTCCAATGATCGGCGAAAAAGATACGCCATGAGATGATCGTCATGCTGAAATTACGCCGATTAAACAAAAACTCCCGGATGTGAATAAACGGGTTGCCATTCTCGTCGTATTTCTGAGATACGGGGAGCTCAGACTGAGGGGGAAAGTGAATAGCTCTGAAAGTGGGAACGGGAACATCGGCAAGAGATTGTGGGCCAACCCTTTTATGAAGAAGGTCGATTTGTTGTTGCATGACAGCCCACTTTTCAAGATTTTCCACTCCCGGGATGGAGGAGAGAAAGTTGGAAGAGCAAAACTTGTATACGGAGCTGACGGATAGACCGTTGGAGGGGGAAGCCCATAAGAAGGATGATGGGCCAGGGAAGGGCCCATATCAGAGTAAGCAAGCTGGGCGGCCCCTGACTGAAGGTGAGGAAAATTGGCCTGGGCCATGAGGGCCTGCGGCACTGAAGAGATGGTAGTATAGAGATCTAGATAAGATGGCAAGGGGATTTGGGTCTTCCCCTTATCAAGAGACTGGTGGGCCAAGGTAGAAGCCTGGCTCGTTTCCATGTTGGGGAATCAGAGAGTCCGAGGATAGACTGGGGTGAGATCAATGGAGGCGGCAGGGGTAGTCGACCCAACAACTGGAGATGTAGAAGTGGCGGCAGCAGACACGCCAGGAGATAGTACTGAAGTCGGGGCATCTGCCCCTTGCAAAGCCTGATTGAGGAGGTGGAGTTGGGTGGGGTCCAACTGGGCCATCATGTGGAGGACATGACTGGCCGAGTTGTGAGTGGGGGAATCTGAGAGGGAGGGTTGGGTACCCTCAGCAATGGTAGTTGGAAGAGAAGGGGCGGACCCCTCTCTCCCCTGGAGAGAAATGACCCTAGGTGGGTCCTCCAAGAGTCCCTGAGGAAGGGAGTCCTCATGGGTGCGGGATAAGTTGTATGATGACATGACTGGGGGAGAATCAAATAAAGGATTGAAGTAAAAAATGAAATGAGAGCCACCCCTAGAAGATGATCTTGTGGGTAGAAAGTAACTCCACATACACTAACTTCTATGGAGAAGGAAGAGAATCAACACCTAACCAATGATCTAAACAGACACAATCAATCAAAATGCACACACAAGAAGGGGGAAGATGAGAGGAGAGATGACCTATTAACCAACCAAGTTATCAATGATGCATGAAAAATTTTATAAATTCCCCTTTTTTGAACCTTAGTGGATTAATTATATCGATAATTCTTACAACCACAAGGTGCCTAACAAGGGTGGAAATGGAAAACTTGGTTGACTCTATGGGACACTCTCTCTCGCGGATGCAAACCTATCCGCGGTGTGGTATAGTACAACCTGCCCGGCGTCCATGTGGGAATCCATGGCTCACAGGGACTTACGGAGATCCTGGGTAAGGTCACCTAGTCGGCTCCAAGGAATATGGAGATGAGAGGATCCCCTACCTAGGTAGGAATGCAACTAAATAAATGATATTTTGATGTCTCACTATAATTCATTGGCCAAATTAATTTAGAATCTCATGAAACATCCTTTAATTGGCCAGGTATGAATAAGACTAACAAAGCTTAAGGGCTGCATCAACCTTACCAAAGGATGCGTTAACGCATTTGATCACAAGAGAAAAGAAAATCTCTAATGGGATTATAGTTGCATCAACCTCACCATGTTGCCGCTCTGACCTCAGGTCTGCACAGAAAGAAGAAAAGCCCAAGCTACAAGTCGATGCCTCGACGCACCCCTTGAGATGCATCGAATCCACAAGCTTCCCCAGCAAGCCTTTCATACAAGGCTTCATGGCTGCTTCGACCTCATCATCAGACGCTTCGACCTCACGAGTGTGAACCACCAGTCTATAAGCAATCAGCACTGGTTGCATCGACATCACCATGTTAATGCTCTGACCTCATCTCTCGTGGCTCCAACCTCAGCTCTCTGATGCAACGACCTCTTCAAGCTTGCAAGTCAAAAGTGTCGACTCCTTTTCACGGACGTTCTATCGTGTCACACTGCTTCGACCTCATTTTTACAGGAGGTCAACCTCAAGCTCTTGACAGAAGCCGTTTGACAGGCCACTTTCAACTACTGCTTCGACACATGGGTTGTACTGCATCGACGCACCCAAGGATCATCCGAAAATATCCTATCAGACCTGTACTTTTCAAAATTTATCCAGGGACTAAAAATAGCAACCGTAAACCTCCAAAAACATGATTTTTGAGGTCTGGAAAAGTTTCCTAGGATAGTGGACTATCCTCTTCATCATGAGGCTACAGCTTTATGGGAGAAGCTTTTTGGCAGCTACTAGATTAAGCAAAGGTCAATTCTTCTTGTACTACACTTTTTGGTCACAACCAATCAGACTTTAGTCCAAGGAAGATACCAAGGATAGAGGACGCCCTTCTCTGCCACCCGCCAATGAGAAAGCACATCTGAGAAAAACCTTTTTAGTCAAAGATTTTCTCTTCCATGAGACCAATCAAAATACAGATCTAGAAGAGCTCTATTCCCCTTCAATCCTCGGAGCCCTGGTGTCTCATTCCAGGATCTGTAGTCTATTCAGTGTTCGCTGTTCAGGTATCACATTCCAGTCTGTTAACATGCTGTTTGCAGTTGCACAGCATTTTGAACTATATTAAGTTCTGACTTGACTTGTCAGAGAAACTTGCTCACCTGATACATGACAGTCCTTGCCTGTTCAAAACCGTATGTTTTAAAGGAGTCATTATTTCTATCATATTTTTCTCAATTACTGCTAATAATTTCCTAACTCTGCTTTCTTGCCAGAACAGTAGAGCTGTGTAGAGTCTAGGAGTTTTAATTCTTCAGCTCACATGAGTATGGCTCAACTGAATCCCCAGGACTGAAACTGAACCATCTCTGTACTAATTTCTTGCTATGTGTATGTATCCTCTGTTATCCAGCATAATGAGAGATGGGATGGGAAGCTGCTAGGACTACTTTAACCTGTTCAAATTGATGGGACAATGCCTTGGTCCTCACTTTTCATGTGTCTAATGTGAAACCTTGTTTGCGCACTCAACAGCCAACACTAAGAGCTCTGAGTCTCTGATGATCAAGCAAGGAGTTGTGTGCTTATATTCACTAATATATTTATGGTTCTTCCCTGTGTCACTGTTTATCTGTGCCGGTTCTTCTTCCACCATAAAAATGGCATTTCCACATATGCCGAAACTTCCAGGTCCTTCTCATCTCTGTGACTCAAAGTTACAAATATCATACCTACCGTCTCAGATTTTTCTTTTGCCTTGCAGCTACGATTTCTTGTTCATATGTATCCACTGAATTTGGAATCAACGAGAGCTTTTTATCTCCTGGTTTTTCTAATCAAGTGAACTTCTAACATTGTTTAGGTCCCTGGTTGCTCATATAAATGATATTTGAACTCTTTACCTCTGAGAAGCAGGAACAATTTTTTTTTTCAAAATAGTTTGATATCAGAAGCCAATGTCGATTTCTTCAAGTGGTATCATGAGCCATTCCATGTTTTTTTTTGGCAATTTGCTCACTGTTAGAAATTATTTCGTGATTCATTGGGGTCTACCTGTGTTACAATTAGAGGTCGATGCTTCTATTCAGACATATTGCATGGGTTAATTTTACAGGCTGATGTATCTCACTTATGCATTGATGTATTTGCAGAAATGTGTGTATTTTCTTGACATGGCTAAATCTGCTTGAAACATTTGAGATTGAAATTGTGCTTAAGCTTATCATTTGCTTTATAACTAATACCCTTTTTGTTTCGATAACTCAGATTCTCATTCGAACACCTAGGTTACATGAAGGTTGACTGCACGTGGGACTTAAGTGAAGCTTATGAGTGACACGTGATCCAAGGTGAGAAGCTACTCCGATGTCCTGCCACGTGGATCTCGTACCTTCTGCTCATGACACGTGGACTCTTGAAATGCACGGGAAAGTTTTCTCCACACGCCCAAATCGTGAGCTCGTGGACCCCAAGATGTGCTCTCTATAAAAGACTCTCCAGTGCTCGAATTCAAGAATAACAAGAGAATTAGAGAGATTAGATGATAAGAGTAGATTAGGAGAAGAGAACAAGAGAGCGAGAAGGGTCTGAAGAGTGAAGGAGCCTGTTGCTGAGAGAAAAAAGAAAAATAGAGAGCCGTAAGAAGGTCTGAGAGGGAGAAGTGAGATTGAGAGTTTCAGTTCTGTACTAACTTCTGGATCAGATCTAGAGTCAGACCGCTCCAGTGGAGCTACATTTTCAATTCTATTATCATTTTCCTTGTTTCTTAGTTTCTCTTTTAAACTCTTTGTAAGCTGTGTATCAGCGGAGCAAGCTGTGGTGCTCAGCAAGCGAGGTGTGAACCTCGGACAGTAAGCTGTAAAGTTCAGCGGGTTGTAGAGATTTTATCCCCAAAGCTGTGGATCAGCAGTTTCAAGATGTTTGACAACAGAAGCCTTACTCGATTGAGTAAGGGGTGAACATAGATCTCAAGCTCGAGATCGAACCTCATAAAAAACTTATTATCTTCTATGTGATTGCATAGTTCTTCTACTCTGTGATTAGATGAATGCATAGGAGCGCTGATTGCTAGCATGTGTTCACCCCCCCCCCCTCTTGGGTGTCATTGATCGCGGGACTTCATCCCACTCGGTCTGAACGGGCTCTGGAGGATACTGTGGCGTTGGTGGACACGAGGGAACCTCTCTAGCTGGGAACTCAGTAGCGGCTTGCCAGCTCATCGCTGCGGCTCTCCCTACTCTGGCAGAAGTCACGGTTGTCGGTGGTTGAGGCGCTCAATCTCACACCGATAAGGGGAGAGAGCTCGCCCGATGTTGTTTGACCACCCTCGTGCCATCTACGTGTCCATCCTTTATATGTCTCTATCCATGTGATCCTGTCAGCTCTTCAACGGATAAACGTACGGGTGGTGCAGCGGTCGTGCTCGCTACAGTCTCTAGGGATGATCCCTGAAGAGCATTGTAAAAATCCTGCCAGTACTCTCAGGCTGTAAGGCAATGCTGTTGAGGGGGCAACTCCTCTACAGGAGCATGCACAGAGGCACTCGACTCAACGTCATTTTCTCCTGACGTTGACAATGGTGGCTCTAACTCTCTTTCCATCTGGGTGAGCTGTGTGACGTCCTGACTCGTAAATCCTATCCAGTCGTAAAGACTCACGTCTGATTCCGATCGAAACGTCATAGTGGGACAACCCAAATGGTACAATCATGGTAGAGAATTCCACATAAATACTGAGATATCATTGCAGCGGAAATGAAATTACTCGATCAGTCAGCTTACAGTCAAAAGACTTCATCCACATAAATTGAAATAAAGGTAATAATTTGACAAGTCATTTATTACATAACCAAATTTCACACACATTTTTTTAACTGACTACCTAAGATAAAGACTCATAGTAAATCTAAGCTGCGGTCAAAACACTGCGAGATCACTCCTCCCTTTCTTCTACCGCTTCTCCTGAAAATGTTCAACAGGGTAAGTCTACGAATAGACCCAGTAAGAGACTAGGCACAGTCCCCAGTCATAACATTTAAAAATATATCCAAAGTGATTTACGTCATTTCATTTTATAAGTCATTCTTAGGCATAATTTTAAATATATAACACATGAGATTAATAAATCTATTCAATCACAAATTGTATTTAACAAAGTCTATTTGGTGATAAGATAGATTATTCAAGATAAGCTACAAAACCATACCAGTTCTATCAACCTCACCATTCCCACATGATCATACAGCAAGTATAACAATCAAACCACACAAAGCAACCAACACTACACAGCGGTTTTTAAGGTGGTTCAGATGCAACGACGGCAATCCTACGTTCACCCCTCACCAAATCCGGTGAGGCTTCACTCGGGGATAAAACCCCAAATGGAGACGATGCTCCAACCACACACACAGGATGACGCCTGCACACATACATGGAGACGCACCCCAATACACACACACACATGGAGACGAAGTCTCCAACACGATCCGATAATTGGATCACCAACACAAACACCTCCTGCCATAAGTGCAGCAATCCATACATTTAAACAACTGGATCTAAGCAGATCTACACACACACACACAGATCTACGATGACCTATGCACACACATGAATCAGACTTGACGCACGCACACTACCATGGATCCAAATGACAATCTACACATACACAAGTTCTTCAGTTTAAGACAAAAACAAATACAGCATCTAAAACATAAAAACGATGAGGCTTAGTTTAGAAAACTCCTATTTTGGGTTCCCTTGGGATGTATGTTGCTGATCTTTGATTGTTGCCTTCCCTCTTGCTTGAATGGCTTCAGATAGGTTGTGAAAACCTTGTCCGTTCACTCTTGTGCAGCCTTCTTCTCGATCTCTTGCTTTCTTGCTTGCTTCTTTTCTTCTTTCTCCTTAGACATCCTTTCTTGGATCTTCCTTGAATGCTTGCTTGCTTCTTCACTTGCTTGGAGGTTCCTTGACTTTAGATGGAGCTTGGATACCCTTGGAATGGATGTAGAACTCTTGCTACACGGAGTACTGTTCACGACTATAGTACCCATCTTCTCCCTCCTTGGACAGCACCCTTGGATCTCTCCTTGGAACTCTCTGGAATCCCCCTTCCTTGAATGGTCCTGGACACGCCTCAGACCAGATCCACGAAATCCTCCTATAAACCACTTTCAGAGAAAGACAAATTTAGCCCTAAACAAATTATCACATAGATTACATGTTTTCTTGGAAGGTATAGATTACATGTTAAACAAGCAGGAAACTAGTTTTATGCTAAACAAATAATTTTACACTAAAGGCAGTTGACAGAGTTCATACCTTTGGCAATTTGAAGGGATAACCTGGAGGGAAATGAATAGTGACAAGGAACACACCGCCAGCATAGGGACTGTCAGGGGGATATCCCATTATTGTTGCTTGCCAATGAAACATATCCTCAGCAACAGGACCTGTAAGATGTTAAGGAAATGATTTACATTAGAAAAGCATACCAACTATTGTTGCTTGCCAATCAAGCTCATCCTCTACTACAGGACCACAAGAGGTCAAAATTTGTAATGAATTATATTGAAAAAGAAGGGCATATGCAAGCCACAACATTTCAGAACATAAAATATGCAAGCATACCAACTTGAAAATGAAGCACATAAAATATGTTAAGAGTCAAGGCTCATTCACATAAGCTGATACTCGGCGGAGGTTTGAGTCCAAAGACTCTCCACACGCAAAGTGTGCGGCTACACACCTTTTGATGTACCAGCCGCACAAAGCAAACCACTGAACTTTATAAATCAAATCTGAACTATACTGAACTTGATACACACACAAATATCCAAATGACTAAAGAATGCTGAAGCAACCTAAAACAGAACTAGAAACTAAATGTTGTGTGATCTGAATCATAAATCAATGTCTAACTATTCTAACACATCTCCTCTCAAATAAATCAATTTAAGTTCAATCACACAGACGATAACAAACACATGAAAGTCAGGTTACATATCACAAGTATACATTATTTTCTTGCAACAACTAGTACTGTAGAATTGAAACTGGAATTTATGATAATCAAACTGGAATGGAATGATCTGATCTTATGAGATAATCAATCCATAATATATGGAAGATGTTAAAGTGACATTGAATAAAATCATATACAAGTTGGAAACTTTCTGTCTAAGCATCACAAATAGAGATGTTATGCACACACATTAGACCTAATTTCATACACTTATGTAGACTATGCTGGCTGCAAGTTAGATAAGAAGAGCACAAGTGGGCACTGTTAATTCTTAGGTGGGTGCTTTGTTTCTTGGGCATCCATGAAATAGCACTGTGGCCCTCTCCACTCTAGAGGCAGAGTATGTAGCTACAGGGAGTTGTGGCACTCAGATTATTTAGATTAAGCACCAGCTCAAGGACTACAATGTAGACCTTGGTTACACACCCATATATTGTGATAACACTAGTGCTATAAACCTATCTAAAAACCATGTTCTGCATTCACGGTCCAAGCACATTGACATTAGACACCACTTTATAAGAGATGAAGTTTCTAAGGGTAACTTTGAATTAATCCATGTAGGCACTGCACAACAAATAGCTGACATCTTCACTAAGCCCTTAGATAATGAGAAGTTCTAGACTTTGAGGAGAGAGTTGGGCATTTTCAGACCTTCTTGAACTCTCTATGGTGTTCGAGTCTACAGCTTCGGTATTCTATTGTGCACCTCGATGCATGGCTGTCCCTACGTCAACCCTTCTGTCTTCTTGTCTTAAGTCTGTCAGTTTATGCATCGACTCATCCTCCACTCCAGGTCAACACACCTGTGCATTCCTATATGTTATCTTTCACGGCTCATGCTCAACTACCTTGGTATATCAAATGGTGCTAGGAGAATGGCAGATCATGTCTGTCTGGACACCTACAGTATGCGTGACGGTGGACTCTAACCTAAGTTCTTCGCCAAGTACCAAGGGAAATTGAGTCATGATATCAGGGGGAGATACATATCTTAAGTCAGTCTTCTGTGTTGTTAGCTGTAACGACCCAAGATCTGGATATCAGGAGGAGCCCGATACCATTCGAATCCTGACCCGCCGCCCACGAGCTGGAGGGCTCGGAAGGGCTAAAAAGGAGTGTGGAGGTACAAAGAAATAGAAAATAAAGCAAGATAATTCAACAATTGATAAGAATAAACAACTAACTACAACAGAGTCTAGTCCAACAGAAAGTACAGTCTGAGGGCGAGCGGGGAGGCGTGGGTACGCACCCGCACACCGCGTTGGTGTCGCTTTGTCCTGAAAATTAAAAGTGAATGCACCACTATGCCTCACACAGGAGAGATGATCTCGGGGTGGGGGTTAATTGATTTACAGCCAAAACTACCTCTACACAGGGAGGGGCGCTAAGCCGCCCGGGCGGGGAAGGGGAAAATTAACTAAATGAGTGCCCATTGGATACTCTGTCGGTTCTGCCCACTTTTGGAACTGCTGATAGACCGTCAGCGATGTTGTCGCCGTGGCCGCTCCTAACTTTTGATAAAGGCGAGATCAGTTGGGATGGCTTCGTAACTAAACTATGATGACGCCTGATTTTTGTAGAATTCTTTGGCCTCAGGTGTGGATCAGGGGCAGGGCACGAACAGGGTTCAGGAGTTCTGATTCTGTCCGCAGGGATACCTCGGCAATAGGAAGACATGGCTACCACGAGCGCTGCCGGACTTGGATTTGAGCGAGGCTAGAGTCGTTGAAGCCGTCATCGAGTCCTCTTCGAAACAGAACTTGTGGGAATGCCGGCGGTAATCAGAGAAGACAGGAGCAGCCAGAAAGGTAGCGGGGGTCTGTTCAGCCTAAGGGACAAAATTTGGGAAATGCTCCTCCGGATGCCGAACGGGATGCCACTTTCTGCTGATGGACGTTGACTGGTAGTAGAAACTCTCGGCCAAGCGACACCTCCAGAAGCTATGGGATGTGGCTGTGGGAGCTCCAGGAAGTCGCCTCAGGTCACTGGCCAGGCTTGATCTACACAGTCGGGGAAGAATGGGTCCTATGGGCAGTAGGAATGTTGGATGCTGGCGGGACCACCACGGCTATGAAGCTATCTCGACGAGCTTTCCGGTGATGTATGGTACGCCTCCTAAAGATGCCAGGTGACTCCGGGGCAGACTTTGCAATTTGTGCCTCTGTTGCTACCTGCGAGCCTGTCCTGGATGAGGTGGTGGGTGGAGGGTGAAGAGAGAGGTGGAAAGGGTGGGGGACGGGCTGGGATGCTGCCTAGTTGAGATATCACCGGTTCTCTCAAGGTCGTTAGACCACATACAGAGAGACTAGCTCTGATACCACGTGTAGAGTGGTGATAGACGGATCTAGAGGGGAGGGGTGAATAGATCAACCCCTTTTTCACCATTCTTTGCGAAAATAAAGATAAGATCTAGTACTAAGACTAGGTGAGCAAGAGACGGATGAAAGATACTTAGCCAGACGATCAGATAGTAATAAGCAACGTTCCTCTCAAGCATCTAGCGATAGTAACCAAGGAGATGCAAATCACAAGGCATAGATTTTAAGGTGGTTTGGTCTCTATCCAGAGACCTACGTCCACCCATCTAGAACATGGTGAGGCTTCACTAGTGCAAGAGCACTACCACTGATTCACAGCTTCCAAAACCACTGGCTCTTACAGCTTAGGCTCCGATGATACACAGCTTCAACGTGAGAGAAGACCACTCTCACAAACACCGCTGACTCACAGCTTGAGATCCACAGACCAGTGAGCACACCGTCTATCTTCCTACACGCGGGTAGGGAAAGATATAAGAGAGATTGTTTCTGAAGAAGAATCAAAATAGAGAAACCAACACCCAGACAGAGTATAACAAGGAAGCTCGGTAGAAGAAGGAAGCTTTTGTCTGGACAGGCGGAGACGAAGCCTGTGTCTTCTTCGTCTGTCTCCTAGGTCTTCACCAAGACTGCAAGGGAGACGGTGGCTACAGAGTAAAAATGGTTTTCAGTCCCTTGCGTTCTTCTCAGCTGGAGGAAGGAGATCTTCGATTCTATACAATCTCCAGTAGCACTGGGAAGAAGATTTTCTTGCTCAACAAGCTTGACTGTTCAGCTCTTCTTCCATGCGTCTCACTCTGTTGCTCTTCCCATATGCATGTATATATATGTATGAGTAGCAGGCTGAAGCATCTCTTATGTTGTACAGGTGAAGACTACAACCAGAATGTCACGTCCATATTATTTGGTTGGGCTTGTTGTCAAAGTTGACTTCTCACCTACCACCCCAGCTGGTATGTGGGTAGGTAGGGAACAAAGAGTGCCACAGATTTCAGTAGAGATATAATTTTTAATAGGGCGATTCATTCACCCCCCTCTGAATCCATAGCACCGAACCCAACAAGTGTCGTTCTTTTCGCGGATCGTCAACCGTACATTCGGGACGGGTCGCGAGGCAACCCGACTTCCCGTCGTCTGTTTGCGCACTTTTTGAGGATTTCACTATGATCGAGGTAGGGGGATGGAATTCTTCCTATGTTAGGGACATTTTGGTAGTTCATGCATGGCCATTGGTAGGTGTTTACCTCATTTTCTGTGCATGGGGTGTTTTTGGGGTTTTTAGGCTTTAATTACTTTGATAATTATTTAGGGGTGGTAGATTTGAGTTTTGAAGCATGCTGTAGTTGTAGAATTTCAACTGCTCATCTCCTTCTACCTTTTTCCTTTTGATTTCACGCTGATCCGGCTTGACTAGAGGGGAGTTCGAATTGAAGTTATCCTTCTCATTTTCTAGGAAGCATAACGGACCCAAGGTGGCACGTTATGCATTGCACGGTGGACCGATCATGGGCCGCTATGCTATCGAAGTTTCGAATAGGTCGGTAGGATGTGGAGCATGACGGACTAATCGCAGACCACCATGCAATGTACGACGGACCTACAGAGGTGCGTTATACTCTATGATTTTCTGAGGAGTTTTCTGTATTTTCAACATTCGGGTGTCTTTAGCGGACCTCTCCTGGTGCGTTAAAGTCACATAGTGCACCCATAATAGTGCGTTATGTTCCGTGGTTTTTATGAAGGTTTGCTGGGGAATATAACGCATGGGTCTAGGCGCGCCATGCATTGCATGACGGGCCTAAGGCAGTGCGTTATGGTCTGCAACTTCTGGGTTTTCCTGAGTTCGGGTAGGCATAACGGCCTTCGGGAGGTGCGTTATACTCGTTTAACGCCCCCAACCCAGTCCGTTATTCTCTGCTACTTGGGAAATGATAGAGTTGCATATTCATTATTCCGTCTATATTATAAATGTCCTATTTTATGGTTATTGGCTCGCTCCTACAATCCCGATGGAGTGCTTGGACTTTAAAAATATGGGGTATTACACAGGAGGTGCCTCTTCGAGCTCGAGGGACCCGACCGTGGAGATCACCTCGCTAGAAGTGTGTCTTGCAAGAGCGATTGCGTGGGTCGAGGCGGCAGAGCGCGACCTAGCCAAGCATGTAAGTATTCAAAATGCCATGTACGCTTACTTCAAACATACAACATTATGCTTACGATGTGCTGAATAATGCATGTTGCAGAGCTACAGGAGGCGCTCACTCGGGCTACTGTTGCCGGCACCGAGCTCGCGATCCGCGACCAGTGGGTTGCAGAGCTGGAGGAGGCCGAGAGGAGGCATCGCGAGACCAAAGTGCTACCTCGGGACATGGTAGAGCTATGGATCCTCCTCGAGGTTGAGAGGAGAGACTAGCTGAGCGAGCATGAGGAGCGGCTCGAGCAAGAGAGAGAGCTATCTAAGCTAAGACTCTGCCTTGGCGTAGCCAAGGAGCACGCTAGAGTAGCAAAGGAGCGCTGCCGGAGAGGCCGGGAGCGAGCGCGGGCCAAGGGGCGACCCAGCGCTTATTCTGGTACAAGTTACTTAGCGGGTTCCTCTACTCTGCAGAGGAATAAGGCGAGTGAGCAAGCGTGAGCGAGAGATCGATAGCCTCTCAAAGGTCGATGAGGCCCCCGTGGGTTCCTCCAAGAGACAGGGGTGCGACGGAGAGCAGTGAGCGACGAGTGGAGAGTGGTGGTGAGAGATAGAGAGATTGTTATATACCACTTCCCTACTTTAGTAGACAGATATTTCTGCATAGATTTTGATGTTACCTGAGTTATTCTTTTTATGTACTTTTGTGTGTTTGCGCCATTCCTGTCCTTGCCTTCCACACTTAGGCAAACAGATTAGTTAATCTGCCTGGCTTGGCCGCTTGCTCAATAAGCAAGGGGATATCCTTTTTGACCTTGATAAAGGGTCAAGGGGCCAAGCCTTTAATCAACTAAGGTAAATAACGAAGAATAGAGGAAAATGTGACATATAGGCAAACAGATGCAAACTGGAAGTGAAGAGATGATCATACGAAATGCCGATATTATAGAACGTAACTGCATACGCATAAACCAGCTGATCACAGAGCTGCTGAACAGCACCCTCATGATAGAGCTGCACGTGCAGCAGCATGGCATTAACGAGCTTACGGAAAAAGCGCTGGCGCTGGCGCAAAGACCGGGGCAGCGCTACGACTTCGTCCTGATCGATCTCAAACTCGGCGCGCACTCCGGCCTGGAACTCATCACGCCGTTGCGGCAGTTGCATCCCGATGCCCGCATCGTCCTCATCACCGGTTACGCCAGCATCGCCACCGCGGTGGATGAGGAACAGAAGATACGTAGGGAACTGGAGGAGGAGATAGAGAGGGGCATAGAAGAGGAGATCAAAGGTGACATATGCCGTCTGGCTCAGCGCTTGCATGGGCTCTACCAGCACCGGAGAGAGAGGAGGAGCAATACGGCTGCACCGTTCACCAAGGTGAAGATAACCCTTCACATGGAAAGAGGGTGCATGGTTGAAATCGACGTGAACAATGGAGGGAGAGTACAGCTCGGAGGAGGGCTTGAGGGAAAGCCACGGCGATCCAGGCGGCCGGAAGGTAAGCACGGGAAGACAGCTCTCGGCAGAAGGCAGCTTGACTGGGTAAGCTCGCTGCGGTCTGGAACAAGGACTAATTATTACCCTCCTACCATGAGCCAAAACCATGAAACCTCACGTCAGGACCATGTTGGAAATAGAAAGGGATCGAAGGGGGGCAATGCAGCGCCCATAGCTCGTTCTTGTCCAAGACAGACAGGTGTGTGAGGGGGAGCAAGTGATTCCACTGTGCATGAAGAATGGAGAAGTGTGTGCATGCATATGTATAGCAGTTTATGAAGATGGGTAATTGGGTTTGTGATGATGGGTTTTCCATGATTGGATTCTTTCGATGAGCACGGAGTATTTTGAGTGAAATTGTGCAAATACATCAGAATTATTATCTTATTTTTTATATTTTCTTTAATAACATCAACGCATCGCAACACTTGCAAAATTTCTGTACAATTACCACTTTCTGTAGAGGAGTGTTTTCATCTATAGCCGACGACCTGCTAGTACATGCACTACTCCCTCACAGAGGGGTTGGACTAGGGGTGGGGAAGTCCAATTACAACTAAAGGTACCTCCACGAAGGGAGGGGCTGTGAGCTTGCCAGGCGGGGTGGGGGAAGATGAATTAGAAGCCGAAGTGACGAGCTCTACCGGTTCTGTCTACTTCAGGAACGATCTGATAGGGGGTCGAAGACAGCACTGCCACGGGCTCTGCCGAGCTCAGATGAGGCCAAATCTGGTGCCGAAACTTCCTGGGTTGGCCCAGGAGGTCGCCACGATTTTTGGGGAATTTCCTGATGACGTCGGTGGCGGGGGCAGGGTCTGGAACAGGATTGCTCTACGCTGGTTCTAGTTGTTCTCAGACTGCTGTTGCTGGAAGACGAAGGCGCCATGAACACACCTGGGGTCCAAATAATGTGGGACCAGAACCACTACGATTGCGGACGAGTCCTCTTCAATCCGGGACCAACGAGGCCATGTCGGAGGTCGGAGATGACTGTGAAGATAGGAACAGTGGAAGGGTGTCGGACCAGACTCTGGAGGAACTGACCTTGCGCACCTCAGGGAGAAAATCTATAACTCTTGACTCCGAGCTCCAAATATTGCTCTGCTTCTTGGAGAGGGCAGGGGACTTGCAGGAGAAGCCCTCAGCAAAATGGCGCCCCAAGAATCTCAGAACTAAGGCCGTGGGAGCCTCTGCAAGTCGCTTCTGGTTGTCTACCTGGGAGTTACTGCGCAGTCAGGTGAGGACGAGTTTTCTGGGCAGCCCCGAAGTCGGAGGACGGCGAGACCACAACGCTTAAGAAGCTCTCTGGACGACCTTTCCAGAAATATAGGGCTTGTCAGGAAACTCCTGGAGATGGGGTTGTGGCCGAGTCTTCAAATGGTACCTCTACTGCTGCCTGCGAGCTGGGAATAGGCTGGTGGTGTAGGGTTGTGTGTATGAGGGTGGGATGGCCAAGGGAAACAAGGGGAGCTAGGGAGGGCGAGCAGGGGAGGAAGGGGGTGTTGGGGAGGGGTGAGAGGCAGTGTAGTTCAAAGCAAGTACAACCATGGACAACAAGATATCAAGCGTTTGTCAGTTCATCAAAAAGATCAATATTGAATATGCATTAATATAGAATATTCATGAAAGCACTGATGCAATTGTCAACATCAAGGATGATGTATACATGACCATTGTGTTTGAACCACCTGCAAAATAAGATATCATCATGTTAGCGTGTTTATTATCATATGCCATTTAAACATAAAACGCGCAATATATTGGAGTCATTAAAACCATTGTCAAAGACAATGAGGGGCACACAGAACCCAACAAGATCTATAACATTAATTCACAAACTGTTGAGGAATCACCACACATTGTCTTTGATGAATCTTCTAATAAATCTTAAACTAGCTTATGTAGGGGCAGAGATGATGGTGAAATTCTTGAGAATAAAGAAGAGCAGAATGTAGAACCTGCAGATGAGGGTGAGACTAATGGGTCTATAGCCCTGGGGGAGGTAAATGCAGATACAGGAAATCAGCTTCACAACATCAGAATTCTTAGAGATCATCCTTTAGAAAATGTGATTGGCAACCTGAATGAACCCCCTAGGACCAGATCGCATTTTAGGATAGAAAATGAATTTAATTCTTTTACTCTAGTCTCACAGATAGAACCCAAAAACATTGATAGTGTCTTAAAGGATGAGCATTAGATAAATGTTATGCATGATGACTTGAACCAATTTGAAAGGAACAAGGTATGGCAGCTAGTTCCTAAACCTTAACATGGCTCTATAATAGGCACTAAATGGGTCCTTAGGAATAAAACTGATGAGCAGGAAAAAGTAGTCAGAAATAAGGCTAGGCTAGTGACACAGGGATACAATCAGGAATTTGGGGTGGACTTTGAAGAATCATTTGCCCCTGTTTCCAGACTTGAAGCCATTAGTGTAACATCCCAGAGTTCAGGGTACCGATAACCCGATATTATCGAATTACTGCCACCAAGAACTGGGGACGCCACCCAAGAGGCTGATGAGGCCCCTGAAGGGTTAGTGAGTTTGTCGAGGAGTTGTAGTTAAATTTTTATTTATTTCTATTAAAATTTTCGGGTGTTACAACCGGGGACTCCACATCTCATCATCTCGGGGTAAAACATCTACCACAGCTCACTAAGGCCGAATAACGGTTAGAGCCGATGTACCCAGCAATGAGAGCAATCATGCTGGAGATACCTCCACACCCCGTCTAGGTCAAACGAGAATGTACCAGGTGATCATCCACCTGACAAAGAACCCCTCCCGAGATGAAGAAATGCCCCTGGGTCCTTAAAATGGGAAGTCGAAGGCCGAATCAATAGGAAAATCGGAAAACCCAATCAAGGTGCCTGGAATGCCGAGGTGGTTCGTAAGTGACCAAAAGGATGCCCAGTGAAGGCGAGAATACTTCGAGGGATGGCCCACTCGACTGAACAGTCCAACATGGCTCTAAAACAAGCCTGGCGGTACAAATCACAGTGCCGAAGGGCGAATCAGGGTAAAACCCGAGAAAACCAGTATGGGTTCGACACATGTCGAAAATCACCAGAAACTCAAAATTAGGGCTCTGAAGTATATTTTGGAGCCACAAGACCGACCCCGATGCTACTCTGGGCCACGAGCTCTCGCTAGGCCAACTTTGAAAGAAAATGCCAAAATTACGAAACTGCCCTCGGGTGAGTCGATGGCGCCCTAAGCTGTTGAATCGGCAGCAGCTTGATCCTGTGGTGTGATGAGTGAGCAGCGCCCTAGCAAAAGGCAGGCCGCTAAATCGGTGGGGTGCAAAGCGCGGCCCGGTGAGTCGGTGATGACCCCACCGACTCAGCATGCCCCAAAAACCCTTATAAAAGGGGCTTCCTCTGCCTTGCAGAAAAAAGCACAAGAGAAAGGAGCGAAGAAAAACACAGAGGAGAAGAGAATACATAGAGAGAAAGGGAGAATAGAGGAAGGAGAGAGACCCTCAGAAAGAAATATCCGAGAGGAAGAAGGTAGGAGAAATATTAGGATCTTGCTTTTCTACTTCCATTGTGTTTCTTTTCCATTCGAGATTTTTTTTATTTTATTCTTCCCAATCCCTTCTAGAACGTGGCCAACAAAGTCATCGAAGGCGGGACCGAAAGTGTTTTCGGTGCCGAATTTTGACACATGATCACCAGAAATCACAGAAATAGGTGCAAATGAGGGAGGGGCAGGGGAGGTGGGGGTTCACGCACCCTGTATAAAGGATGGGTTATACCCATCGGGAGATCAATTGCAAGGAAGCAATCCTATCTTTCTCGAGTCCCAAACCTGATCCCAACTGGTATCGGAGCTTAGCCTAGATCTGCCGCTACGCTACCGTCTGCTGCTGCCAGTAGCTCCGTCGCACCGCCCGTCCACCGCTGCAGTCGGCCCCCATCGCGGCTCGATCTCCCAGTCGTTAAAACGCCCGGCCACCACTGCTCTCTCTCATGTCCCTTCGTCCTGCTGCGCCCTTGTCGCCGGCCTCCAACATCGTCGCTGTTGTTGCCCTCCCCACGTGCAGACACCCCTGCTGCAACTGTCGCGGCCTTCCCGTCATCGACTGCTGCCACCGCTGTGGCTCGTCGTTGCCCACCGCCGCTGTGGCCATCCCCTTCACCGGCCGCGCCCTTGCCACCCATCCTTTACCTTTCGCGTGCCTCCGCCGCGATCACCCTGCAACGTCTGGCCGCTCACCAACGTCGCTCTCTCCGATGTTTTCCACCAGCACTATTGCCGCCTCCGCTACGGCCGCCGCTGTTGTCGCTTCCACAGCCGCTCCCCCCCTTCGGCTCGCCAGATCCACTATACCCGCTGCGGCTCCCTCCACCACCGCCCTGCTGTCGCCGCTGCCGTGAGAACAACTACTGCATCATCACGCAACGCCACCGACAGACGTCGCCACCGGCCTCCCCGTCCTCGCCGCTGGCCTCCTCAACGACGCCATCCACCATCGCCGCCACGGTTTGCTACTGCCGCCCCGTCCGCTACTGCCTGCTGCGGCTCCCTGCTCTGCCGTGGGAAGGAAAGAGGTAAGTTGCCCTTTTTACTTTACGTAATAAAAGGTTGTGGGGAAGAGGATTGTAGCCCACGTGGACAGTATACAACAGGCAACCGCAGACGTGAAGCTTCTTGGGATTGGGAGGACATTATAGAAGATTTATTAAGAATTTCTTTAAGATCGTGATATCTTTGATAAGATTGACGAGGAAGGAGAATCCTTATATATGGTCCGAGGAATACGAGAAAAGCTTCCAGACTTTGAAAGATTGTCTGACTACTGCCCCTATACTCACATTACCTATTGAAGGCGGAGGATTCAAAGTTTATACTGATGCATTCGGTGTTGTGTCCCTACGATTTTGAAAGCTATCTAACATCATAAGTCATTGATACTCTGCGGTTTTGATGCTGTCTAACACCATGAGTCATTGACTCTAATGATTCTTTGATATGCTCATTGCAGCTCAAGTAAAAGGCTTAAATGAATCTAACACTTAGAATACGTGCTAGCCAAGATTGAAAGAACTCTAGTGCATCGAAATCGAGATAATTGGTTGCACAAAAATCAAGGCAGATGATGAAAAATAGGTGGCTAGGCTAAAAATATGAAAAATGAAGAAGTGTCAACCGCATGGAGCCACTACATCAACCTCACAACTTAATTGTCAAATTGGCAATTTTCTTAAGGCAGTGTTGACACCACAGTCTCAACAGGTCGACACCATGATGCTTCCAGCAAATGTTGAAGAAAAGATGTAGTAAGGCAGTGTCGACACTATGCTACAACAGGTCGACACCACAGTGCTCCCAGAAAGCGTTGAAGACAGGATCTTGTAAAGCAGTGTCGACACCACAGCTACACTAGGTCGACACCACAGTCTTCCAGAAAGCATTAAAGGTATGTTTTCTTAAAGCAGTGTCAACACTACTTTAACAGCAGGTCGACACCATGGTTCTCCTAGATGCATTTTTAACTATTTTCTGCCTGTCACATCAGGGCATCTAGGGACCAAAAATATGAACTGTAAATCTCAAAAAACATAGATTTTGAGGTCTGGAGGAAGGTCCATGGTCAGACAAATGTCTCTACCATCATCACCATATCTGGCCAACTTTTTGGAGGCAGCTATGTCAGAGTTCAAATATGGGAAAAGTCTTTTGTGAAATGGAGTCGACTCCATGAAAAAAAGAAAAAGTATGCAGAGGAGCTGACTCATTTAGAGATGAAGTTGACTTCAGTCAAAGTTGACCAAGTCAAGTCAACTTTAGTCAACTTCAAGAAGAGCCAAGTTGATCTCAGTCAAAAGTTAACCTAATCTAGTTTGATCTAGTCAAAGTCAACATAAGTCTAGTCAAAGTCAACATAAGATCTACCAAAGTCAACTTGGTCAACTCACTCATAGGGCTTACAATCGAACTACAGAAGTAATGAATAACCTTTAACAGTGAAAAAGAGTCACACAAGGGTGACAAATATATTAAAGGGGACGGCTTTCAGGCAGAGGCAAACAAGCTAAGGCGACGGCTCCTAAGGGTGACAAATGGATGGTTAAGGTTGACAAATAGCCATACAAGAGTGACAAATGAGGCTTTAAGGGTGAAAAATAGATTACAAGGGAGAAATGCCCAAATAGACTTCAGGCCGCGTCGACCTCATGGGCATAGTGCTCTGACCTCAAGTCTTCACAGAAAGAAGAAAAGCCTAAGCGATTCTTTGATGCTCCGACCCCACCAGGACACACTACTCTGACCTCAAGTCACCTTCCTATGACCTCAGGCCTTCACAAAAAGAAGAAACAACAATAGGGTACATTTGCATCGATGCATGGCTGTGTTGCTTCAATGCAGTGGAAGACCTTCAAGTAGAAAGAACATAGACGAAGGCTATTGAAGGATAAGGGTGCTAAATAGATGTATAATGGTGACAAATAGATGAGTAAGGGTGACAAAGGGATATTAAGGGTGAAAGATATCTCGCATGCTGGAAGGTTAAAAGGTCAAGAAGGAGAGATGACTCCACAAGGCTTTGGAGTTGACTCCAAGGATGAAGAGTTTACCAAATCTTCTGCAACTTCCGTACAACTTCCAGAGAACCAAAAATGGAATCATAAACCTTCAAATTCATGTCTTTTGAGGTCTGATAAGGTTTCTAGGACAACCAAGTGTTCTTGTCATCATGAGCTTACCAGATCAGTCCATTTGGAATCTCAACAACGTTCCCTACCCACTGCACCACCAGTTAAAGAAGCTCCCTCTGGAGTACGCCAAGCCGCCGAAGCTGCAAAAGTTCGGCGGGCAAGGATCTCTACATGAGCATTTAGCCTACTACATTACGGCCATGGGCGAGCTCACGTTGGATGAGTCATACCGCCTCCGCTACTTCACCACTTCACTTATGGGAACAGAATTCCAATGGTATTCCCGCCTAAAGCCCAACTCTGTCATCGACTGGGCGGATCTCCAGAAGCATTTCCTCCACCATTTCCAAACGGCCGAGCAAAAGATCTCCCTAGCCGAGCTCTGCTCTCTCCGACAAAAGAAGGGTGAGAGCGCCCTCAACTTTATTAAGAAATGGCAGGACCTCAGCATGAGGTGTGTCAACCCACCAGTCCAAAAGGACGCCATCACCATATGTCGTCGTGATTTGGCGACCGAGGTCAGTGAAAAACTTCTCAGCACCAACATCAAAGGCTTCGACTAGCTCAACTCGGCAGTCGTCGAGATAGAGATGCTCTTCGTTGATAACCTGAGCTACACTTCAGCGAAGGGTAAATAGATGTAAGAATGCCAGCCTGGCAAAGAGGTGAACATTATTGAGTTCACCCCCACCGCCAAAGCCAACGAGGTGACTAGAATGAGTGGCCCAGACAAGAAGCCAATAGACAAGCCGGTCGCTCCCTCCTTCTCGGTGCGTATAAAGACACCCTTCTCCTTCAAGAAGGAACACATGAAGATGCTCTTCGACCTCTGCATGGCCTAGAAGATCGTCGAGTTGTCCGAAGACTACAAGCCAGATGAGGATCAGATGACCGATGACCCTAGCTATTGCCCATATCACTACATGCTAGGTCATCCCATTGAAGATTGCTACGTCTTCAAGACTCAAGTGCAGAAGTTGATTCGAGACGGTCTCGTTCAAATGAAGAGTGGTCTCGTCGATCCCCCACAGCCACATATGTGGTCCAGACCAGCTAAGGCAGCACGTGTGGTTCACTATTCGGCTAACGTGATCCACATGAAGGTTATGTTTTCTCTCTCTGACGTCGAAGCTGAGGAGCCCAACACCAGCCAGGGCGAGCATTCGCTTTGGTACCCGAGGTGGAGGCCCTGGCATGATCAAAGGCCTTTCTCCTTTCCCAAGGAGAGGACTCGGTGACTCTTCAACATCCTCGTTGAGAGGGGGCAAATCTTGCCTCCCGACCCATCGACAGACTATATTCACTAGGATTTCAGTCATCCCCAGTATTGCCCCTTCCATGCCCGAATCTGCCATGCGATCGAGTCCTGTGAGGAAGTTCAATACCCCATCCAGGACCAGATCCAGTGGGAGTAGATTGATACTGTAGGAAACTCCATGGCACTTGTGAGACTTCGACAAGCCATCAAAGAAACCCTGAGCATTGCCAGAGATGCACCAGAGCAGCTAGATCCTCCCCAGGAAAATGGGCATGGGCTGCCTTACTATCATACCCCAGAATGGCTCAAGTTCTAGACCGATAATCGGGAAGCTCTCAAGTGATTACGAAGGCGCAGGGAACAAGATGCCAGTCAAGAGATAGAGCCGAGCAACTTCTCGGTCAACATCATCCATCCTCCTGCCACCCTGGCCTCTCCGGACTCTCCAACATCACCAGTCGGCCAACCAGCCCCTACTGTTGTGGTCGTACAATGGTGGCCCTGGCAAGTGCTGGAGTCTTTTCCTTTCTCCAAAGAAGACACCGCCAGGCACCTCCAAATCCTTCTTGGCTGAGAGAATGTCTTGGTGGGTGAGAAGACGATGGGCTCTCCAAGCTCCTCTCACTCTCCCCCTACCTTACCTCCGTCTCCAGCAACCGAGGATAGGAAGGGAAAGCGAAAGCAGGGTAAAGCCCCGGCCCGACCAGGCCATGTTTCATCAGCCGGTAAACTATCAGATCCTCCTCGCCTATCCTGCAACCCAACCTAGGATGTAAGAATGACATCATCAGAGTCTTGAGCCACACCGATTCGTGAGTTGGGGCTACCACCACAAGGGCCATTCGACACGTAGAATCAGGAAAACTTCTGGGGGCAGTAACGCCCTAGGACATCATCGGGCGTCACCTGACCCTGCCCCCAACTAGACCATAAAGGAAAGGCTAGGAAGTAGGATGTCAAGCATGCTCCCCAAGCCGCTTCCCAACAAAAGGTCTAGCCACCATGAGTATGGCATCAAACCCTGCATACGTCTTCGGACGTCGGCCCCAGCACATTACCTCAGCGGGAGTTACCTCCCCAGCCACCACGAGTTAGGCATCAAATCGTGCACATGTCTTCGAATGTCGGCCCCAGTACACCAACTCAACGGGAGCTACCTCCCCAGCCACCTCGACTAAGGCATCAAACTGCGCACATGTCTTTGGACACTAGTCCTAGCATTCCAACCTATCAAGAGCCACCACCTGAGGTCATCGAGCAAGCAATCAATGCCACCTTCCAAATATAACAAGTAGTAGGTGCCTGGATTGAGATCCGGGCAAAGAGAAGCCACCGACCTCACCCTGCCAAGGCATTAGCTCGACGATATCCCCATGAAGATCTGTTAGCTCCAGTCCCAGTGTCTCCTCCTCCTACTCCCCTAGAGGCGGCCATCGCCAAGAAATAGGAGAGGAATAGGAGGAAGAACCTCAAGAGGTGGCTCAAGAAGCAAGCTGAGCAGGCAGCCACCTTACAATCCCCAGCAGAGCTAACGCCTCACCAGAGACTGCAGTGGCTCATCGACAGCCTAGAGGAATACATCCCTCCTCGTCCTGTCGATCGAATCCCACTCGATGGTTACATCCCGTGGGAAGAAATGCAGAAATGAACTTGCCTCAGAAACTGGGTCCAGGAGATGATCCAGAAAGTCAAGAACAGTGAAACGCTCCTCATCCCAATAGAGCTCTCCTTGTTCTATAAGGACAAATAGATCACGTTAGAGCAACTTGAGGAAATGCTCTGAGGCTGCACCTATAATATGGCAGCTATTCCACCCCCAAACAACATCAATGCCTCCCAGCGAGGGGAGCCAGTGGCCTCCCGAACCAGGAAATGTACTATTGCCCTGTTCGGGTTACAACCGACTCCGGAACACATAGGCTGCGATCGAGGTCATGGCCGTGGATGTGGTAGGGTTCGCGGGAGGCTCCCTGAATCACCTCACCACCCACCTACCTTTGACCCAGGGATGCTGTTCAGACTAAAGAACACCGGCGTAACTTATCAGTGGGCATTGACTAGAATATTTGATGAGCTGCTCTACCATAAGGTCGAGTGCTATATAGATGACCTGGTAGTCAAGACTAGAAATAAAGAAGGCCATCTTCAGGATCTCCGAGTTGTATTTTAGAGGCTCAGGCAGTATGAACTAAAGATGAACCCCATGAAGTGTGCATTCAGAGTATCGAGCGGGAAGTTCTTGGGCTTCATTGTCAGATGTCGAGAAATTCCAATAGACCCTACAAAGATCAAGGCAATTCAGGAGCTGCCCCCATCGAGGAACCTCTTCGAGCTGAGATCTCTACAAGGCCGCCTAGAGTATATCCGGTGATTTATATCCAACTTGTCGGGGCTATGCCACTCATTTCACAGGTTGATGATGAAGGATGTCCCCTTTTATTGGGATGAAGAATGCCAAACAGCCTTGGACAAGTTGAAAGACTACCTAAAGACCCCTCCAGTGTTGGGGGCACTAGTGAAATGGAAGATGATAGTCCTCTATATAGCAGCCACATACTACTCCTTGGGGGCAATGCTTGCCCAGAATAATGATGAAGGGAAAGAACAAGCCCTCTACTACCTTAGCCAAAGATTGGTTAGAACTGAGGAGAAGTACACTTACATCGAGAAGATCTACCTGGCACTGGTCTTTGCAGTAAAGAAGCTTCGACATTATATGTTGTCACATGAAGTCAAGTTGATATCTAAGGTGAATCCGCTAAAGTATATCATGTCCCAACCGGAACTTAAAGGCTGCTTAGGCAAATGGGCGGTGATTCTCATGGAGTTTGATATCTTCTATGTACCGCAGAAGGCTGTCAAAGGCCAAGCCATCGCAGACTTCTTTGCTGAGACCTAGTACCAGAAGACTGTCCGTTCAAAGTAGAGCTCCCTAAAGAAGAAACCCTGGAAGTCAGCCAAGTGCAGCCCTCCTTGTGGCTGTTATACTTTGATGGCACGTCTAGAATTGACACCCGAACAGCTAGATCAGCCAGAGTCAGAGCGGGGCCCTCGGCATCACCTCCGGCGTCGGCGTTGAAGTTCTCCTCGTTCTGCTACACCCAGACTGGTAGCAGAACCATCGACAGAGCTTGCAGCGTCCACACCTCTGCCTACTGTGTGAATCAGCCTGAGCCCCCATCTGTGGGATCATTCTACTCCAAGTTGTCTTCACAGCAGAGAAAGTCTCATCCCGTTTTGTCAACTACGTCAACCGCTACAGTCGTTTCCGTGCAACTACGCCTGGACTGCGCCCGTTCCTGAGTGCCCCCTGACAACGCCGACACCGACTTCTCCTGTATGGATCAGCCAGATCCCACTTCACGAGAGTTCTTCCCCCACAAGTCGCCTTCGACCCTGAGGTGGTCCCGCCTATTTTCGTCGTCAGCACAGCCCGGGGCATCCATCTCCCACGACTGCGCCTGACTGGTGCAACCCAGTCTGCCCCGATCCTACAGCAGCCTCGACAGCATCGGCACGCCTCCCTCTACTTATTTTCGTCTTGAGTCAGATTCACCAAAGTTGTGGCTTTCGACGATACGAAACCAACGCAAGTGGTTTTGTCTCGATCCAATATCATCACAGAAGTTTCCACCCCGGCCACCATCGACCTGTTCTGCTGTCCACCCAGGAATTTGACGCCGACCGTTTCGGCAACCCCGATCGGCGAGGAGCTCAGACGGCTGCCAGCTCTTGAGGATCCATATTACCCCCTGTCTGCTACGCCCACGAGCTGGTCCCGCTACGTTTGGAGCTCGTCAGCGAGCGTACCGGTCGACCCACCGTGACTGCGCCAACCAGTCCTGCAAGGCAGAACCGCCCAGGCTAACGGCAGCGACCACCTCCACCTTCCAGTGGCAACGGTTCAACGTCGGGCTTGCTGGCATCCTTCGGAATCCCTCAAGCTTCATCCCGGCGTTGGCATCACCACGATTGGACTTCGGAGCGCACCGTACGATCACTGCTTGGCTTCCTCTCCCCTCGTCCCCCCCTCCTGCGTGAGGGTAGTGCGTGTAATTGATTGCCCCCACCCCCGTGAACCCCCCTCCCTCCACAGCCTCAGCCTGCGAAATATGAGTCACCTTGCCCATTCGCTTCCTACTGACACCTGCAGAGGACTGGAAGGAAGATGCTGCTGAAGCATGTGGGTTAATCTACTGGAACTGTTGAGATGGTAGCAGTGGCGGAAGTGGAGGTCTAAACTACGATTGAGATGGCTGGGATTGAGCTGCCGAAGCGAATTGCACTATAATTGCTCGCAAAGGATGGTCTCTCACCACCTGACCTGGCTGGTCACATCGAAAACATACCACCAGTAAAGAACATGGTTTGCCTGGGTGGCTGCCACCACACCACGCACAACTCTTGAATTGGCTCTTGGCAGAACTCTGACATTGCTGGAAGGAAGGGGCTGACTGCTGTGTTGCACCAGATGATGCTTGCTGGTCAAATCGCTTCTTGAACCTCTTCTTATTCTTGAATCTTCTGAACTGGGACTTGCCCGATGAAGCAACACCACTAGCATCTAGAGTGGCAAAAGGAAAACCTAGAACAGGAGGTGGATAACCAGATGGAAGCTAAACCGTCGGCTGAACTGACACTACCTGAGAAGAAATCTAGGATCTCGCCAAGTCCAACTCCAACGCTGCCGCAGCCTGATATACTTCATTCATATTAGTCACGCGAGCAACAATCAACGGCTGCCTCAATTCAGCACAGAGACCATAAAGAAACTGCTCTGTCTTCAATGCTTCATTTGCTAGCACATGGGGCGCATAACGACCCAATTCCATAAACCTGTTTCGGTATTTAAGCACCGACATTCCTCCCTGGACGAGCTGTAAAAACTGGTGCATTTTATCCATCCTGAGATAAGCCAGGCTAAAGGTGAGTTCTAATGTGGCAACGAACTCAGCCCACGAAATCTGCCAGAGTGGGCGAGACTGGAAATAAATCTCCCATTCCGTATTCCACCACATCAGCCCTATGCCCTGAAGCTGAAAAGCGTCAAGCATCACCTTCTCATCTTCCGCGCATTCCATAGAGTGAAACACGCGCTCGGTAGCGTCCAGCCATACCCTGGCGGCATCTGGCTTCTCTGTGGAATCGACCCGTTCTTACCACTTTACTTAAAATTCAAATCACTTTAAGTGAGTGAGTGCGGTTATTTTTGTTTGAAACTGTGGCACGACTTTTAAACGATGAGTTTTGTGCACATCAGTCTGCTAGGCTTGCCTCTGGGATGTCATCTTCATCATCCTCACCAGAACCGTTTATGCTCTCAGAAACTTTGAGAGCCGCAGTCTTCTTTTGCTTGGTGTCTTCCTCATTCCTCTTCAGGTTAAGCTCGTATGTCAAGAGCAAGCCTACCAATCCGTCAACTGTCATCATGGATAGGTCCTTTGAGTCCTCAATTACAGTGGCCTTGGTGTGCCACACTGGTTTGAGAGATCTAAGAATCTTCCTAACCATATCACTATCAGAGTATTCTTTTCCAAGTAACTTTAGATAGTTTGTTAACTGGGTTAGTCTTGCATACATCTCAGATATGGAGTCATCAGGTTTCATTCTGAACATTTCATCATAAGAAATTAACATGTTGGCCTTGGTGGCCCTTACCTCAGCTGTTCCCTCATAGATTAACTCAAGCCTATCCAACATTTCTTTTGCATATTTGCAAGTGGATACTCTTAAGTATTCTATGGGATAGATAGCGCACTGCATTATGTTCATTGCCCTCCAATTAGTTGTTGACTTCTTGACTTGGTCAAGAGTCCAGGTATCATCTACTTCTTGTAAAGCAAAGGGACTTCGACTAACTACACGCCACAACAAATGATCCTGGGCATGAAGAAAGACTTCCTTTCGATTTTTCCTGTATAGATAGTTTTTTCGATCGAAGAATGGAGGTCGACTGATGGAGTGGCCCTCAGCTATGAAGTTGTGAGGCACGTTCCCGTCAGATCTCCCTTGGTCGTTGGACCATCTTTCTAGGGAACCCGCTCTGATACCAACTGTTAAGTGGTATGGGAGGATCTAGAAGGGGGGATGAATAGATCCCACTCTTCTTGACCACTTTAGAAACAATCGAAAACTTGAAGGATAGCAGGAGTAATTTCAACCACGGTTTTATACATTGGTCGTGCTGGCCGGAGCCACTGGGAATAATGCTGGGGAGCAGCCCAGCTCTGGTTTACAGATTGTAGAAAAGTCAGTGAAGGAACACCCACGGGGTCGGAACCTTCCTGCGACGGCAGAGCTCATGCCCCCGGCTACTCGGGTGCCATAGCATGCTCAGCATTCTCATGTAATTGTTTCTTCAGTAGCTCTATCTCTTGCTGGTACCTTTGCAGTGTCATCAGGACGGTAGAGTCCATTGTTGTTTAATTACTGATGCCCTTGAGCGTGTTACCCAAAGGACCTTCAATTGAAGGAGGCGGAGATGCTCCTTCTTGTTCAGGCGTCACTATTCTGCGGTGACAATAGTGATGTTTTCTTCAGCATTGCCCTTTGTAGTTTGTGGTAGCTCAGCCTCATTTTTACCGTCTTGTCACCGGGTCTGTTCTTCCAACAATTTTAGCCGGCTCTTCTTGCTCATTTAACGGGGGACTAGGTGTACTCATCACCCATGTCATATTGCAAGTGAGAACTTACATTCTTCTTTTATGCTTTCTGACTCCCCTTCGGGCCTGACTAGGGAGAGTAAGCCCCTCAGATATTGAAATTCTTCTCATCCTTTGATTTTGTGGAGGCTTCTCAAGGCTTCTAGCCCCAGTTTGCTTCTCCTCTTCGTTCGCCCCCATGGGTGATATTTTATCTTTTCCTTCCTCTTCGGTCCTGATGACACGAAGTGACCTTTGTTGGCCCATGACGGGACTCCCGAGGCTATGGAAGTATTCCCGGACTATCTTTGTCATGTCTTCTTAACTGCACTCTAGAGAAATAGCAGGAGGCAGCACTTGGACTCGGGTAGACGGCGTACGTGAAAGCCGTATTAATTTGGTAGCTAGAATGGAATTCCTTGATAATTTGGAGATGCGGGCTTGTCTTGCGGAGACCCTAATGACAGGTGGAGGAGTTGCAACCATGGTCTCTTCTGCATGCATAGCCTTTTCGCCCCCTCTCTTATGGATCTCAGCATAATTTTTGAAGCCTTACGAAGCTAGTGCAGGGTCTTCTCGCCAGGAATCCGTTGACGCCCTCTGCGTCGCCATCCGTCGCCATCTTCCTCATTTTCTGTGCATTTCTTATTTTGAGTGATTTGGGGATTTATTCTCGATTTACGTGCCTCTCTCCTTTCCTGATCCAGACGGCTGGTGATCGAAGCCGGAGAGGTACCGTTGGATTGGCCGCATCGCGAGGATCAAGTTGAAGCCCTCCGTTCCTCGATTCACGGAGCGTGGAGTCGAGCCGGGCCGTGAGGCGCCGCATCGCCCTCTCGCTGGTTCACCGTCGTATCGTCGTTTTCACCGTCATCCAAGTAGGGGGATGGATACCTTATCACGTTAGGACACCGCCGGTACCACTTGTGCTGTGGTCCGACGCCCTTTACCTCGTATTTTATGCATAATCCTGTTTAGTGTATTTTTAATCTTTTAATGTATTAAATTATCTTTTAATTGTTGAAATTAATTCTATGGGCATCGTATTTCATTTCTAGTGGCATGCTTAGGCTTGTATGATCGGTATGGGTTGATAGGTTCAGCAGGTTTTGTATTCCGCCACGTCCCCCATCGATTTCGATCGATCGGGAGGGGTTTTCGATTCCGACCTCTGGAGTCACGAAACCCAGGTGACATAACGCGCCTGTCCCAGTGCGTTATGGTCATTTAACGCACCCCTAGAGATGCGTTATATCGTCCGTGTCTGAGTTTTCTGTAGATTTCATGTTCGGGTGGCTTTAACGCGTCTGCCGGGTGCGTTATATCCCCTGTGTATTGAGTTAAAGGTCCATTGCCTTTAACGCCCCTTCCCCTATACGTTAAACTCATATGACGCTCCTGTTGAGGTGCGTTATATTCCGTGGTTTTCTGTGGATTTCAGTCGTTCTGGAGGGCATAATGCCCCATGAGAGGTGCGTTATGTTCACTATAACGCCCCACCCTTGGTCCGCTATATCCCATGGCAGTGGTGTTATGTGCGTGTTGACTTTAACGCCCTTGATCCAGTGCGTTATAGTCCTATGGCGCACCTTCCCTGGTGCGTTATAGTCCCGTTTCCCTCGAGCATGCTTGTAGTCAGTGCATACTCTGCATTGGGTAGAACACGTCGGTGCATCTTTTGATTCATGCTGTATGGAGTCGGTGCATGTTACTGTTCAAGGTCAGTGCACATCCTTCATTAGCCATACACAGGTCGGTACATGTTACTATTCAAGGTCGGTGCACATCCTTCATTAGGCACACACAGGTCGGAACAAGTTACTCTTCAGGTCTATGTTAGTGTGCATTGTCGCACATACTCAGGGTCAGTACATGTTACTGTTCAAGTCAGTGCTATTCACTGTAGCAAAGATTTTAGAGGTCGATGCTAGTCTGATTGCATGCATGAAGGTCGGTACACGTTACTATTAAAGTCGGTGCTATTCACTGTATCAAAGCTTTCAGAGGTCGATGCTAGTCTGATTGCATGCATGAAGGTCAGTACACGTTACTATTAAAGTCGGTGCTATTCACTGTATCAAAGCTTTCAGAGGTCGATGCTAGTCTAATTGCATGCATGAAGGTCAGTACACGTTACTGTTCAAGTGAGGTGCTATTCACTATAGCAAAGCATTCAGAGGTCGATGCTAGTCTGATTGCATGCATGAAGGTCAGTACACATTACTGTTCAAGTCAGGTGCTATTCACTGTAGCTAAGCTTTCAGAGGTTGATGCTAGTCTGATTGTACGCATGCAAGGTCGGTGCATGTCCTGCCTTCAACACAGCAAGGTCGGTGCATGTCCTGCCTTCATCGCATGCAAGGTCGGTGCATGTTCTGCCTTCGACACATGCAAGGTCGGTGCAACCTGTTTGCTAGCACCGTGTAGGTCTGAGCACTCTATTGTTCAGCCGGTAAGGTCAGTGCACATTTTTGATAAACTGCATTGTCAAGATCGGTGCATTCTTTGTCAAACATATACAAGGTCTGAGCATGCTTGCATGTTACACTCCAAAGTCTGTGCGTGTTTACTATAAGGTATGATTATGCTTTGTATAACACATCATTAAGTGTTTGATGAAATGCTTTGATAGGAACTTTATCAAACACGTGAGGGGCAGTAATCCCACTACCCCCAATCAAGGTAGGATTGGTGGATCTGGTCTGGAGTATGTCTCTTGACCTTTCAAGAGATATAAAAACAATCATTTGGGGTCATAAACCATTAATTACCAAGTGAGATCCAAGAGAGGGCTATCAAGGGAGAAAGAAGGCTACTACAAATACTTCATGAACAGCACTCCATCCAGCCATTCTTCATCCATCTTCAAGCTATTCAAGCTAAATCTGAAGCCAACAATCCTCCAATCAAGTGAAGAAGCAAGCAAGCATTCAAGGAGATCAAAGGAAGGTTGCCCAAGGGAGAAGGAATAACAACTCTAGCTCTGTGAATAGCAAATTCGTGGAAGATCTCTTCATCCTTTCTCAAGCTTTCCAAGCTTTGTCTAAAGCCATTCAAGTGAAGAAGGAAGCATCGTTCAAAGATCTACAGCATACATTCAGGGGGAGACTAAATCAGGAGTTTTTCTCAACTGTGCTTCATTGTGTTTATATTTTGAGTCTTAAGTCTGTGTTCTCAGTAAATCGCAACATTCATGTGTGTGTGTGGATTATCTTAGATCCGTGGACGTATGTGGCTGTCTGGTTCGGATTCATGTGTGCGTGTAGGTCTTCTTAGATCTACGTGTGTGTGTGTGGATCTACCTTGATCCAGTTCTTCTTGTGTGTAGAGTGTTGCATTTATTGCAGCAACTGTGTGTTATTGAACCGATTGTCGGATCGTGTTGGAGACCTCGTCTCCGTGTGTGTGTGTGTGTGTTGGGACGCGTCCCCATGTGTGTGGGTAGGTGTCGTCCTGTGTGTGTGGTTGGAGTGTATCTCCATGTTGGGGTTTTATCCCTGTGCTATTTTACAGCAGTGAAGTCTCACCGAGTTTTGGTGAGGGGTGGACGTAGGATTGCCGTCGTTGCATCCGAACCACCTTAAAACTCATCATGCATTGTGGTTTGAGTTGTGTGGTTTAGATCATTTCTTCTACCCCTATTCTGTGTAATTGTTAATGCATACTTCATTTCGAATTTAATCACGTACATCTTGCATAATACCCTACTCCCTTCGACAGCACCATCCTTCACTACGATATCACTGCACGCTCCCCTCCTGCCCCACCAGCAACCCCTCCCCTCTACAACCCCCCCGGTCTGAACCCACCTCCCCTAGCCCCAAATTACCTACACAGACACACCCCAACCTCCCTCGGCCCTCCCTTCTCCCTTCCCTCTTTTTCCCCCACGAATAGGCCCAATCCGCCTCCTCCTGCTAAGCCGTCGTCGAGTCCCAATTTTCCCCTACAAAAATCTGACACTCGCTTGCTAGAGTGTCCGATGCCACCATCCCACTGTGCCCTACCACAACGCCCCCGACTGCATCACCTCCAACCCTACATAGGCGGCCTCCAACTCACCCTGTCGCACTTGATTCACTACTATAGAGCCTCGTGACTTCACCCTATACTGGTGCCTGCCAACGCCGCCCCACTGTCAATGCCACCCTTACAACTCTATTGTCACCCACTGGCACCCTCCACTATTGAGCCTACCACTATGTCGATTTGTGTAGCCCAGCCTCCCCTCGATAGCCAGGACATCTTCTCCGTCGCCCTCAACTCTCTCTCTCTCTCTCAATCTCTATCGCTATCCCTCTCTCTCCCCAACCAATAGTAATTCAGTCTTTTGGTCACCTTTGGTTAATGTTGGGTCCCGAAGTACAATGACACGGATCTAGAGGGGGGTGAGTAGATCCCTCTATAAAAAATTAATTTTGATTGAAAACATAAACGACACACAGCTCAAGCTTACCAAACGCTCATATATGATGATGTTCACTCAAGCGGTGAATAGACGAACTTAACTAAACCATGTATATGAGAGAATCTACAATCGATGAGAAGCTCAATGATCAACCCAACTTGTGAATGGGGGTAGGAGATATGGAGCAATCACACAATCATTCACAAGAGCACAATGATATTTAGGTGATTTGGGACCACGACGGACTCCCTACGTCCACCCCTCACCAAACTCGGTGAGGCTTCACTACCACGCAACAAACGTAGCAACCACGGGGACGAACCCAGAAAGCACACAGACACACACCCTGCTTTCGTAGCAATCCACACACGAGGCCTTGCCTCAAGATGCTGCCACGCATCAGACACACACACTGATATTCAGAGTTCAGAAATATGAAATCAAATGATCAATACATGCTCAATGAAAACTGGTCATATAGAAACATCAAAGAGGGATTTAAAGAAAGTTTCACTATCTCCTTATGGATGAAGGCTCTGGACAGTTCTTCCTTGAAGCTTTCACGGTGGGAAGATGATGTAGTAGTCTTCCACCTAGGCCGAACTCCCTCTTCTTCACTTCCTCTTCTTTACTCTCGTCCCCTTGCTGAACCAGCAGCAGGCATCACTTCAAGATGCTGGACGATAGTCTCTTCCTGCCTTGAATCATCTTCAGCATGCCAGGTGAGGAGGAAGAGGTGCTACCGCCGTGCTCTCCCTGCAAAAGCCCAAAATCAGATAAGATCAAAACCCCCTTTTTTTCACACCTTTGAAATAACCCTATCTCAAACCTTATATATCCCAATGAGTGTAAGGCCACGTGGAAGGGATATTCTCCCTTGGACTAATCACAGAGGGGCACAAAAAGAATGGAAACCAATTAGGGCAAAAACCCCGCACGAATCGATGAGAAATGCGATGTAACGTCCCAAATTTTTTAGATATTTATCAGATCTAGATCCGTAGATGTCCGATCATTTTCAGGCGTCCCGGATCGAGTTTAGCAGTTCACGCGTGTTTTTGCCCGGTGAACCTGTGGAACCCTGTGTAGGGCACTCCGATGCGTTCACCTACTCCGGGATGGTACCGTTGCAATCAGCGCGTTCTGAGGATCGAGGATGTGTAATTTTCTAATTTTTGGTATTTTTGACATTTTTCGGGTTTTCTATTTAAACCCTCCCACCCCTCTCTCTCCTCTCATTTCTCACTCTCTCCCTCTCTCTCTTCTCCCATGCTCTCCTCTCACTCTCTCCTCTTCGGCTGCCGACGGAGCCAGGCGGGGGCGAGGCGGGGTGACACGGGCGAAGAGGATGGCGGGGATGGGTCGAGGATCGAGGCTTGAGGGCGTGGTGAAGCCAGCTCGCGGGTGTGAAGGCACTGGCGGGATTTCTAGGCATTTTCTTCGTGGATCGGTATCTACGACGTGTCGTTTCTTCGGTGGAGATAGAGGGACGGTTCCCTAGCTCATGTATTTCATTTCTCGAGATTTTGGTAGGCCGTGGTGAGCCAAGCGGGCTAATCGGGGTGTTTGGGAAAAAATTCATATTTTAGGGCATGTGTGCCGATCCGCCATTTCGTTGCGTTTCGAACCGATTCGAGGGCGTAGATGCATGCTAGGGGTGTCGGGGGAGCTTCCCCCATGTTTTCCCCCACATCCGTGGTTGTTTGGGGCGTGGAATAGATTTTTGGGGTCTTTCCCATCGGCCCGCTTTCGGGCTGGTATGGCGGTCCTTCCAGAGACCGCCAGAGTCTCTGGCGGCCCAAGGGGGTGCGCCAGAGGCCGTGACGCCCCAAGGGGTGTGTGTCACAGTTCACTATTTTGTCGACAGGTCCCAACTTTGTCTAGCGGCTGCCCGATAAACCGCTAGACGGTGTGGCCGCCTAGGGTCCGACCGCCAGATAGGCGAGTGGACCCTTGTTTTCTGACCGTTGATTTTTGACCGCTGGGGTCAGGTTCCTCTAGATGCCATGGGTACGGGCGCCAGAGGGCTGTGGCGGCCCAAGGTGGGTGCGCCAGAGCCAGTTTAACTTCTCCTTCTGACGCTCCAGGGTTGGACCACCAGAGTCTTGTGGCGCTCCAGGGTCAGACCGCTAGAGTCCTGTGGCAGACCAGGATTGGACCGCCAGGTTCCGGCCTGCACCGAGTGGTTTGCAGTCTCGTGTCTCTTCGACCGTGATTTCTCGTTTAGTGTGTTATCGTGGTTTCAGACCTAGAGATTAGGCCAGATTGACGGCGTTGTGCTGTCACGTGCGACGGTCTTGACCCTGAGTCTCGTGACTCAAGGACCGTTGAGTTTAGTAGGTCTAGTGAGCTGCCCAGAGTCAGGTGACCTCGAGTCACCTATTGTAACGACCCGAGAATCCGATTACCGGGAAGGCCCGATAACCCGAGACTTGCACCGCCACCCACGAGCCCAAAGACTCGGAAGGGTTAAAAGGATGGTGTGGAGACTTCACGGTGGGGAGGAAAGAGGAAGAAGAAGAGAAAATGAAAAGAAACGAAAAAGGGGTTGGATATTTATAGAAAATCTAAAATTTTAAAAAAATATTAAAAAATAAAAAAATTACGTTTTCGCGATCCTCAGAACGCGCCGATCGCAACGGTACCACTCACGCCAGGGTGAACAACCACGTTCCCCCGCAACAGCATGCCGAAGGTTTCGCCGAAAACCGGGTCGAAAATCAGAAAATCACGCGGAAAAAGTCGCGGAACGCCTCCGGACCCCCAAAACGACCCCAGATCACGCCGATCCGAACACGAAAGATGTCTGAAATGAAATTTCTGACACGATAGAGCCGGATGCTCTGAAAAAGTAGGTCCGAGACCCAAAAACAAGGATCCGGGACATCACACTGACACCTTTCACGGATATTCCTCCATCTTCTTATGTAGTCCATGGCGGACTCATTATCCTTTTATTTTGCTACTTGCAATTCGGCCTCAGTGACATCCTCTTTAGCCGTCTTCACATTCATTGTTTGTTCTGGCCTCAGCTTGTCCATTACTGTCGGGTCTGCTAGACTTGGGTGTGGGGCAACCAGTAGTATACGCAGTCCCATCGGCACCGTCGTCGGAGATATTTTAGTTGTCCCCTGACTCACCCAGGGAACTGTGCATTGGAATGGTTGAGGGAGAATGCCTCCTATATAATTATGTGCTATTCTGGGCATGGCTAGTCGTGTTGAAGCTTTAGATGAGCTAGGGCTATCTTGTGTTGCCTCATGTAGATGTCCCACCGATTGTGACATGGGTAGACTTATATTCATTTCATTTAGCCACTTTTGCAGGATTTCAATCTCCTGCTAGTTCTGGTGTAGTAGCACCATCATGGCAAGGTCTTGCCGGGAGGGACCGATAGCACTATCTTGCGCCTCTGGTTTGTATGAGATGGGTGGCATACTGTCATTATGGCCGGATGCACCCAATTTCTTCAGGACGCCTCCCAGGGTTTTTGATAGCCACAAAACTCGTCGTCAAAAGTTGTGCCACAATTTCTGCTCAAATGTTTACACCACTACGCCTCACACAGGAGGGGGATCTTGGGGTGGGGGTTAATTGATTACAACCAAAATTACCTCCACGCAGGGAGAAGCCTTTAGCCGACCAAGCGGGGAGGGGAAGAAGTAGGCTAGAAGCTTCAAAGATTGTCGGAGTCGATTCTGTCCCTTCTCAGTAACAGAGGATAGACAGTCGGTGTCGATGCCGCTGTGATCACTCCCGTACTCAGATTTTGACGAAACCAGAGGCCAACTCCTCATAATTGGACCAGGGTCTTGACTGATTTTTCTAGAATTCCCAAGTTATCGGGGCTGGTCGGGGAAGAGCCACGAACAGAGTCTCTACTTCCTGGTTCTGACTACAATAGAGCCACAGTAGCAGGAAGCCGAAGCCGCCACGAACACTCTCGGACTCAAAATCGAGCGTGGCAGGAAGCGTTGGAACCGTTGACGAGTCACCGTCGAGATGAGATCTACGAGGATGCCTGCTGATGTCGTGGTAGGCCGGGGTAGTCTAAAGAGTGACAGGGTGTCTGTTTAGTCCAAGAGGGGACAGAACAGTGCACCCTGGGGAGAAAATTAAGAAGTTACAGCTCCGATCGCCGAATGGAGTCCCGCTTCTTGGAGAGGGAAGAAGACTCATTGTAGAAGGCCCCGGGCAAGCTCCGTCTTTAGATCTTCAGGTGTGCCAACGTGCCAGCTTCTGCAATCTGTCTCTGGTTGACAGTTTGAGTGAGGTTGCACAGTCGAGGGAGATCGCCTCCCTCGGACAGCCACGAACTCAGAAGGGAACGAGACGACCGCCGATGCGAAGAAGACTCGGAGATGCTTCAATCGGTAGCTACTTGCTCCTCCTGAATCGCCTCGATGATGTCGCACCTTCCTCTACAAGCTGATGGTACTCTGCTGCCTATGACCCAGAATTGCAGGTTGAAGAGCAGAGGTGGGGAATGAGGTAAATAGGATGGGAATGGGGGTGGATATGTATAGGGGAGACTCCGAGCTGTGAGGGGGTCTGGGAGGGGGTGTTCTAAGGTGTAGAAAGCCTACTGGGAGGGAAGAAGCAGGGGTCTCGTGCCCCTGGGAAGCTGACGGATAGAAGATAGCGTAATCTTCTACAGAAATCTTTGTTTCAAAATTGACATTTTTTTTGGAGATCAGTGGAAATCATACAGCAAGATGAGGAGGAGGAAGGAGGAGGGGGGAGTGCCTGGGGGCAGAGAGTTGGAAAGATAACATCGAAAAAGGGATTGGAGGATCGGAACCACATGTTAGACAAATCGGCAGGTGAGTCGGGTGACCACCTGGACATTAAATTAATCGGCGGGCAGCGCCCGCATGGACAGTTGATAATAAGAAATTCAATCGGCTTCTCCGGCCTAAGGGGAGGCTGGAATGCTGAAGGATTAATAAGAAGAGGTGGGGAACGAGGAATAAAGCTGAGCTGTTAAAGGAGGGTTTTTATGCGGGAAGGAGACCAAGTAAAAAGAATAGGTGAGCTCGCCCTTTCCCGTGGATGGTAACCTGGCCTCTTCGGCTTTCACTGCACAAGCCGAACCTCCTGATCCTTCTGGCAACCTTCTGGCTCTATGAATAATCTGGCAAACGCTCGGCTAAAATCGAGCATGTCATCAACCGGCCCCTTCGGCAACAGAGGCGGACCGGCAACTATGCCAGCTATGCTTTCCTTTTCTACATGAGCTGACTACGGCTGTAATGTTCCTGGCTGTAGAGGGCCCTTAACAAAATACTAGCAATAGTCCCAAGTAAGTGGTCCTGAGTCACCCATCATTGATAATGTAGACTCTCAATAGCCGAGACCCTATCCACTCATCTTTCTACCTTTGGGTACGGGCTTAGTTCACCCTTGGAGTTGCTCCCCGAGGCCTCTCCCCGGTTGGTAGCCTAACTTCAGAATAATGGACCAGCCTTTAGAATCTCAGATCTTGGGCTTCTCTTTGATGTTAACAGGTGCAGCAACGGGCTTGCGGGGTGCATAAGCCCAAGGAAAGTCCAGATCCAAAACTGAGATAACAGGCCAACTACTGGGCCATAGTGTGGGCAGAATCTTCTCTGAGATAGTGTTGGTTCAGTGCTGGCGAACTCTATCATCCTCGGAACAAGCCGCGATGGTTGTAACCCCCGAGGAGTAGCTTCTGGGAATAATGTGCAGACCCAGACATTGAAGAAATGTAACAGACCAACCATCCACAAATTCTTGGGGAGATGGAATCGGTGCAAGTCCCCAAGCATCTTGTAAATCAAGCATAAAGCCACTGGGTAGAGAGAAAGCTTCATTCCCCAAGCCATCAGACAAGCGGGATAGATGGCCTTAGCTTTGATCACACTCTTGTCGCCTTGCGGGAGAGCAAAAGAATAAATCCAGTAGGTCAGATATGCAGCACAATGAGTGACTGCATCGACACCAGCAGGGTTCGGGCCTCCTTGCTACCCTTCTTTCAATGCAGATGGGAAGGTGGCCTGTCACCAAACTCTCTTCTTCCGCTTTACAGCAGTCGGGGTTACCGTAGGAAAGTCTTCATATTTCCACTCCCCACCAAAGATATATTGGAGCCAAGTGCCCTTCCACACGCGCCTCTTTTCCCCTGGCTTGCGTACTTCTCTGGTATCATGCGACAAGTGACAAAGTGTGCAATATGCCTTCATCAGATAGCGACAGGTGAAGCCTGTCAGATATCGACCCTCACCGTCTGTCTGATCCTTCAACCAATCTGGCCAGCAAACTTCTTCATATGGCTCACTGTCAATTGGCAGGCCGCTAAGCTATGAGAGATTCCAGAGGTCTAACGAGGTCTCTCCCTCTGAGGTATAGAAGGTGTTATACTCTGGGCAAAATACCTCAAGCATGCCACAGCATAAACCCTTGGAAATAGGGTAGCAGTACCTCGATGCGTATACACTATGATGGGAGCATAATGCTACAGAATATAGTCAGTAAACTCCACTGCTCCAGGTTTGAATGCATGGGCATCGGTGGCCTTCAGCTCGGCAAACCACCCTATAGAAATTTGGTGCTTGAATCGAACCGCTAAGCAATCTAGCAGGAACGATTCTTCTCGGTATCCCCACTTCAACGGGGCTAAGAATAAACCAAATATTGGCCACACATTTTTTAAACCAAGGCATCAGGCGTCCCACCATGAGACAACACTCACAAGGTTCACACTACTAAATTCTAGGTGATTTTATCCAAAAATACCTTTTATCTAAGTTTCATAGTGAAAAACCAAGTTCCCGGGGGAGAAAATGTCAATTTCTAAAGTAGGACTGGGGGTTTCAGTCAACTAGCTCAAGGGGGTCAGTCGACCAGACTCCACAAGGGTCAGAAACCCGGTGGATAGGCCTCTAGGGTCAGTCGACCTCCTGCTAAATGCAGTCGGGAAGGGTACCGCTACCTACATTAATGCAATCGAAAGGGCGCTATGATCAACAGGGACAAGGTAAGTCCACGGACCACGTCAACGCTGAACGTGGTTGGTCTGACCACCACATTTTGCTATCGAGTTAGTCCCCTATATATGCTTAAAACGCAGTCTCTGAGTACACCACAGTTAAAAACCCGAAGCCAGACGCGGTTGGAAGACTGATCACGTTCTTGCTTCCAATCCGGACAAGGGCAAACTACCCTAAAACCCACCCCACTCGCAACAAACGCGGGGCAAACTATACAAAAATCTTGATTCTTGCTTTCATACACCTATACACATGCATTTGGCTAAGAAAGCCATGAAAAATCTATGCATTCCCACATCGAAATCAAAAGCATTAAAGAACTCATTCCGTATCCAAACCATTCCAAAGATTAAGCCTCCTAGCATGTAATTAATCCTATAAATCCATAGGGAATCATGATTAGAGTACGAGGATCCATCCCCCTACCTTTTGGCAAAGAAATCACGAGATTTGGATGTTGAATCATCGAGAAATCGCTCGCTCACACGAACTTGAACCCTGAACTCACGACCATGCTAAGCCGCGCCACCGCCCCTTGCTTCTTGCATCCGTCCTCACCGCATGCAGCCCGAGCTATCCTCAATCTCGCCGACCACCAAGTCCTGTCAGCCACCGGAGAGGTGGAGGGTATGAGGGGGAGAAACGAGGGTGTGAGGGGTGAGAATGTGAAAGAGAGAAAGAGGGAGAGAACCCTCAGCCGAATGGCCGAACTTTTCACAAAATGTGCAAGCCGCCATGACTTGCTTCTCCTCCTCTTTGACTTTCTTATTTTTCTGAGAACTTCCACTGTTCCCGCTCCTAGATCTTTTCTTACTATCACGGCTTTTGTGAGGCTCTGTGATGCTATATTTTTCTTTCTTGTAACGTCGATCAGGCCATCGGCTGGATTCTTCTCCTTTTACTTTTAATTTCTTGACCTTTTCTAAGGTCCTCTCACATACATATGCTCGCTGGATCATCTCCGCATAGGTACGACATTCTGGGTCCCAAGTTGCCAAATGAAGCCAGGTCGTAACCCGTCCATAAACCGATTAGCTTTCAATAAATTGGTACTGATGAGATGAGGTGCATAAGGTGCTAGTCTGGAGAATTGAAGTTCATACTCCACGATTGTCATCATTCCTTGACGAAGAGAGGCGAACTCCATAGCCTTTCTTTCTTTAACATGTTCCGAAAAATACTTGGCACGGAATAGAGTGAGAAAATCGTCCCATGTATGAGGTGCATCGGCCGAAGGCGCTGGAACCGACTTCCACCATGTGCGTGTATCTTTGTTGAGTTGGAAGGTTGCAAGACGTACTTTTTCTTGATCTGCACACTAGATAACATCGAAGATGCGATTCATTTCATCTATCCAGTTTTCAGCCTCATCTGGATTAGAAGAACCATAGAAACGCGGAGGGTTTAAGCTCTGAAAATTTCGATTCAAGTCACCAGCCCTCGCCCCTGCGCCTGCCTGGGTAAGGCCAGCAACTGTTTGTTGCATGCTATTCCAATCTACACGATGAGCCATTGTAGTAACAATGAGGTACCTGAGAGAAATAACAAATTGTTAATTCTCATGGAATCAGAAAGAGATTAATCTTAGAATTATTAACTATCTTATCCCGGGCTCTACCCAATTCTCACATAGGTGAGGAAATTCTTCCTTAGTTCATAGGTAGGGGTCCGTAAACCTTAGATTTATTCTATGACATGACATCTGCTCCCTAAGTCCTGAGACTTAGACTCTGCCCAGTGAACCCAGCCATCCTCATCACAAGGAGGAGACTGAGGGTAAAAATTTCCACTGACATAGCTGAGGTTAAAACCCCAACAAGCACCTCAAGCAAAATCAGGTAACCCCTCGGTGTGAACACCCACAAGGGCACACCGAGAAAACTAAAAGGGGGCCAGCTCTGGCAAAAACCTACAAGGGCGGTAGAGCTAGTAAAGAGAATAATAAAAAAGCTCTCTCTCCCTCTCTACTCCTCACTGATGAAAGTCATCGACCGCGACACTGCATTGACGATAGACTCAGTATCGCTTCACAACCACGGTGGCCAGTGCTCCCCCGAGGGTCAGCCATCGCCAGTCTCCAGCCCCAATCTTTCAGCCACTGCACATCAGCAGTTAGCTGACCAACTCTGGTTCCAGTCTCCAGTTCTAGTATTCGTCTATACACCTTAGCGGTCAGGCGACCAGTCCCAACCTTTCGGCTAAAATGCCTTCATAGGCCAGCTCCAGCCCAGTTCTAGTTCCAGTTCTAGTCTCCAGTCTCAGTACACCGACTATAACGCCTTTACAGGCCAGCCACCCAGCTCTAGTTCCAGTCTCCAGTCTCAGCATTCCAGCTACAATACCTTTAGAGGCCAGCCACCCAGCTCTAGTTCCAATCACCAGCTCTAGTTCCAGTCTCTAGTCTCACTATTTCAGGTACGACACCTTCAGAGGCCAGCCGACCAGCTCTAGTTCCCATCTCCAATCTCAGTATTCTGACTACAATGCCTTCACAGGCTAGTTGGCCAGCTCTAGCCCAGTTCCGGTTCCAGTTCTAGTCTCTAATCTCAGTACTCTGACTACAACGCCTTCAGAGGCCAGTTGCCCAACTCCAGTTCCAGTCTCTAGTCTCAATATTTCGGCTACAACCCCTTCAGAGGCCAATTGCCCAGCTCTAGTTCCAATCTCCAATCTCAATATTCTGGCTACGATGCCTTCAGAGGCTAGTGGCCCAGCTCCAGTTCTAGTCTCCAGTCTCAGTATTTTGGCTATAACGCCTTTAGAGGTCAGTCACCCGCTGGGGATTTACATCATAATTTTCGGAGTTTAAATCCTCCACGTTTCTATGGTTCTTCTAATCCAGATGAGGTCGAGAATTGGATCGATGAAATGAACCGTATATTTGACGTCATACAATGTACATACTAGGAGAAAGTGTGTCTTACTACTTTTCAATTAAACAAAGATGCACGTACATGGTGGAAGTCGGTTCCAGCACCTCCAGCTGATGCACCTTATACATGGGAAGATTTTCTTACCTTATTCCATGCTAACTATTTTTCTGAGCATGTCAAGGAGCGGAAGGCTATGGAGTTCACTTCTTTACGCCAGGGTATGATGATGGTAGCTGAATATGAACTGTGGTTTTCCAGGCTAGCACAGTATGCACCTCATCTGGTCAGTACCAATTTATTAAAGGTCAATCGATTTATGGATGGGTTAAGACCCAGTTTCATTCAGTAGTTAGGGACCCAGAATATCCATGCTTATGCAGAGATGGTCCAGCGGGTGTATCTCTATGAGAGGACCTTGGAAAAGGTCAAAAAATTGAAAGGCAAGGGTGAAGAGTCAAGCCGACAGGCTGATCATCATAATAAGAAGGAAAAATTTAGCATCATGGAGCCTTACAAATCCCGTGATAGCAAGAAGAGGTCCAAGAATGGGAGCGGGAGTGGTTCCCAGAAAATTAAGAAGGTCAAGGAGGAGGATAAGCAAGTCATGGCGGCTTGCACTTTTTGTGAGAAGTTTGACCATTCAGACGAAGAATGCTGGAAGCGCCTTGGCGCTTCCTTACGTTGTGGCAGCCGAGAGTATCGCATGTTAGATTGCCCTCTCATGAAGGAACAATTGTCCAGTGGTGGACGTAAGAGACAAGCTCGTCTCAATGTTATTTTGGAAGATGATGAAGCGCCTAGGGATGGCGGGCTTATGGAAGGTACTATTCAAATATGTTCCCGTTCTGTATTCGTGCTATTTGATACCGGTGCTTCTCATTCCTTTATATCTGCTACTTTTTCAAAAATATTACCAGTTTCATCAATTCCCTTACCATCAGACCTGCGTCGATGTCGCTTCAAATGGTGACCTATTGCTACATGCACTAAACCTCACGCAGGAGGGTGATCTTGGGGTAGGGAAATTAGGTTACACCCAAAACTACCTCCACGCAGGAAGGGGCGTAAGCTGGCCAGGCGGGGAAGGGGAAAGCCTAAGTGAGATCGAACGGGTGGACGTCATTGGTTCTGCCTGCTCTCTAGAATAGGGGACGGACAGTCAGAGTTGACACCACTACAGCCGCTCCCAAATTTTATCGATGATGAGAGCAGTTGGAGAATCCTCGTAATTGGATCAAGGTGACGTCGGGATTTTGCTGAATTCCCTGGTCGCCAGTGCTGATCGGGGATAGGCCGCACATAGGGTCCCTAAGTGCTGGTTCTGACAGTGAAGGTACCTCAGTAGCAGGAAGAAGAGGCAGCCACGAGTGCTCCTGACCTCTGAATCAAGCGTGGATAGAGTCGTTGGAACCGTTGATGAGTCTTCTTCAAAACATGACTAGAAAGAACACCAGAGTAGGTTGGAGTAGAGAGGTAGGGCTCGTTGAGTTACGTGGTGTCTGTTCAAGCCCTGATTGGACTGATCTGCGCACCTGGGGGAGAAAATTCAGAACTCTTGACGACGGAGTCCAAATCCCATTCTGCTTCTTGGGGATGATAGAGGACTGGTAGTGATTTGCTCCATCCAAATGGCACACTAAGATCCTCACCAATGTGGTCGTGAGAGCTGATACAAGTCATCTTTGGCTATCTGCCAGAGATAGTCGGCGCAGTCTGGCGAGGATGACTCATCCGGACAGCACGAACGTTGGATGGAGGCGGGACCACCTCGCCTGCGAAGCTAACTCAAAGATCTTTCCAGTGATGTAGGATAAACCACCAGGAGATGTGCGTTGACTCTGGAGCGGGTGCTGCAACTCGTGCCTCTGCTGCTGTCTGCGAACTGGACTCAGCAGAATGAAGTTGGTTGTTGTAGTGGAGGGAGGGGGTGAGGGACTGCAATTGGGTGAGGGATAATGGCTATCGAAGGTGGAGGGGGGGATGTTTTTCTCCACGCCATTCCTTCTCCGTTCTTTTGCTTACCTGTCATGAATAAAGCATCACATATGTCAGTCATATGAGAGTGGAGAAACAATAATGACTTATAGTGTTAGCCATTATCAAAACCATGAGATACATATGACTAATGACCATAGGGGCACAACAGAAGCCAAAGGGGGAGAAGAGTTTGATATGAGTCATATGACTCATAGTGTTGTCATCATAAAAAATAGGGAGATTGTTGTGTCCCTGTGATTTTGATGATAGCAACACTATAAGTTATGCATTTGGTTTGCATTTTTAAGATTGCTGCATCTTCATGTTTTATAGAACCTCATAATATGGCTTGATGATGTGTGTTAGAAGCCTGCAAGAATAGGCCTTGAGGAAAAGTCAAAGTCAAAGTCATGAAGATTAAGTCCAAGTGAACTGTGCAAGGGTCAAAGGTTAAGTCAAGTCATGGAAGAATCAGTGAAGCTGTAAAAGGCAGGGTGACAAATCTGACTGAGCAAACTTAAGGTCGGTGCACCTCTGGCCAACTCAGATCAAGGTCGATGCACATCCAAGACTAGTGCATGCCAAGGTCTGAGCGCATTACTGTTCATGCATTTAGAAGGTCAGTGCACATTACTGTTCATGCATATAGAAGGCCTGTGCACATTACTATTCATGCATACTTAAGGTCAGAGCACATCCGCCTTGATCATACTAAGGTCAATGCTTGTCTTCTATAGTGCACATAGAGGGTCGGAGCATGTTACTGTTCATGCATGTTCAAGGTCGGAGCACGTCCGCCTTGATCTCACTAAGTTCGATGCTAGTTACTGTTCATGCACATCCAAGTCTAGCACAGAGCAAGGTCGATGCTCATCGAAGGTCGATGCATGTTACTATAGCAGTGCTTATTAAGGTCGAAGCATATTTTGCTTCTTGTATTTTAAGGTCGATGCACATTTTGCTTGTGCATCCTAAAGTTGAAGCACATCCTACTTCTGGCATACCAAGATCGATGCACAATTTTAGGTCTGAGCTCATTCAAGTCTGTGCATGTCCAAGGTCGGTGCTTGTTGCATATTAGAAGGTCTGTACACATTGCAAGGTCAAGTTGGTGCATGTTTATAGCATTGCATAAACAAGTCGGAGCACATTTTCAAAGGCTGCATGATCAAATCAGAGCACATTAGGCAAGTCAGAGCATATGCATTCGAAGTCGGAGCACATGCATAATCTCTTAGCTACACAGGTCAGAGCATATGCATTAAGTCTCTTTCATTATGTCGGAGTACATTTGCTAGACAGCATGAAGGTCTATGCACATATGACCCCAAATTCAGTGTACATTTTGCTTCAACGCACCAAGCCTGAGCACATGAGACTTCAAGGTTGGTGGAGTTTTGGTTTCAAAGGCACAAGGTCGATGCAGGTTTTGAAGTCTGTGCACATATGGTTACAAGGTCGGTGTAGGTTTCTGGTTTCAAAGAAATAAGGACGATGCACATAAGGACCTAAGTGTTGTGTCTCCTCTAATTTGGTGTCATTCATGTCTTGTTTTAATGATTGACAACAATGGTTTGACCACTTGTTGACTTTGGCAACATCATCTTTTTATAGGTCAGAATGAGTCCTAGTTTCATTTTTGGGTCATTGCTAGTCAGTCTAGCATGCATTCAGGTCGGTACAATCTACTGTTGAAGTCGATGCTAGTCAGTCTTGCATGCTGAAGGTCGGTACAAATCACTATTAAAGTCGATGCTAGGCTTGGCTTACATCAACCAAGGTCGATGCTAGTTGGCAGGTCGGTGCAAGTTACTATTCAGGTCGATGCTAGTGTGCATTGTCGCACATACCCAAGGTCGGTGAAAGTTACTATTTAAGTCGATGTTAGTCTACTTGCATGCATGAAGGTCAATGGGAGTTACTATTTAAGGTCGATGGTGCTTACTATTTAAGGTCGATGCATGTTTAGACCATTGCATGTACAAGGTCGATGCTAGCCGTGTTTCATGCATACCTAAGGTCGGTGCTAGTTTCTCCTGCATGCTAGTTAAGGTCGATGCTAGTTGTGCATACACTCATTGTAACATCGATGCTAGTTCAGACCACTTGTTGCTGTGGTCAGTGCATGTCTATTTCAACTGCATATAGGTCAGTCCATATGGTAAGAATAAGGTCCATGCTAGTGCACCAAGGTCAGTGCACATTCAGTCTACACAGACCAAGGTCGGTGCATGTTTCAAACATAGTCTGTGCACATTTGCTCACACGTACTTGTTAGGTCTAAGCATGCTAGTACAAGGTCGGTGCTAGTTTACATCTTGCATAGCTAAGATCAGTGCTAGTTTGCATTTTGCATAGCCAAGGTCTGAGCATACTTGCCATATATCATTATAGAGTATGACCATGTTTTGACTATTAACTCTATAAGATCTAAGCATGTTTTTCACTCTAACAATTATTTCTTTAAGACTGGCATGTGATCGAGCGTCTGCAATGCACGTGGCCTACAGCCTCCTTCCTCACGTGATCTTTAAGTCACGCCTAAAGTATGAGCGCATGGGGGGATAACAGAATCAATGATTGGCACGTGATCCAAAGGGAGAATGTCTCTAACATTCTGCCACGTGGATCAACGCCCCAATCTACTCTTGACACGTGGATTCTCTGGAAAAGGCTGGGACGAGCCCTACACATGCTGGACACGTGAGCTCATGGGAACCCTGCCTACAGCCCTATAAGAAGGCCGCTCCTGCGATCAAATGTGACAACGAAGTGCAGAAGAAGGCCAAGAGAAGCACGAGAGAAGAGGAGAATAGAAGAGTCTAGAAGGAGAAGAGAAGAGAGAGCAAGAGAGAGAGCGCCACTTTCCAGAAGAAAACATAGCATCGTAAGAGAGAGAGTGAGTAGGAGAAGAAGTGTGAGCGGCTGTCTCTTCCTGACCTCTGGATCAAATGTAGGGTCAGTTTGCTCTATTGTGAGAGCTATATTGTCTATCTTTCATCCGTGTGCTCTTTCATTTCTTCAGTTCTCTTTTCGAAACCATTGTAAGCTATGAATCGGCAGAGTGAAGCTGTATTGCTCAGCGGGCGAGGATGTTTCCTCGGATAGCAAGCTGTAAGGCTCAGCGATTGTAGGGATTTCTATCCCCAAAGCTATGGATCAGCGACATTCAAGCTAAGTGGCAGCAGAAAGCCTTACTCAGTTGAGTCTCTTTTCTCCCCCGAGTGCGCAGCTCTATCCACCCTGGGATACCCCCTTCTCACGATTCTAGGCCTCGGCCTATGTCATCCTTCCATCCCAATCTCGAGACATCACCTGATTCTTCTTCCCCGAGACTTTCGGGTGTTGCTTCTGATTCTTCCCCGACTCTGTCGGGTGATTACGATTCTCCTTCTCCGGCCCTACCGGATGCTACCTTTGATTCTTCTCCGACTACGTCGGATGATCCCTCCTTTCCTTCCTCATCTTCGCAGCAATCTCCTCTTTCTACTCACTCCTCTTCACCCTTTCGGGGTCTTCGCCCATTCTCTTGCTATTTTCGAGACTTTAGTCTACCTTGATCTCTATTAATCCTTGTTCATTCTGTATCTGGTTCCTTGTTATCAGGGTCTTTGTGCCTTAACCTGGGAGTTCTAGCCCTCGTCTCTCTTCCTTTTATTCCTCCTTCGTCCAGTTTTGTGTCAGCCGCTCCTCCGTGTAGAGGAATCTTTGATCCATGTTATCCTCTCCTTCTTTCGCCCTATCAAGGAAGGAAATATAAAGCTCGATGATCAAGCTCTCGCTTCAGGATGTTGGTTTCATGATATGGATTTGCAAAGGCATATTTATTTTGTGCAAGAACATGCTATCATTTCTATTACTTAATCCTTCACATGCTTATAATGTCGGTTCCTTCACACATTTGAGTGGCTTAGTTGGGTTAAGTTTAGTCAAATGAGTTTGCTTCTGCAGCACCTTAGGCTGGTGATAACTTCACGCTAGGAGTCTGAGTTTCTTTCCCTGATCGTTGAGGGTAACCTTTGAGTATGGGTCTTTCACACACTTCACGGCAAGCCGTAGTCGATCTCCTCCGAAGCAACATCATTGCTGCTTTGGTCATACTCTGGGTATGCACAAATACCTTTTCTATTCTCATTGCTCGGTCGAGTGCAGGGGCAAGAGATTGATTGTAAGACCCGTGGATTAATGGATCTTTACTGGTTCGGATCTAGAACTTATTCCGTGAATTTTGACTATTTTTATGAATTTTGTGGGTTTGATCTCTGCTGGGAGTAGGATCGATTCAGGGGATCTATTTCCCTTGGTGTAAAGCTGTGGTTTCAGCCGTTATCTACAGGCTGAGTCTACGTGTGATTTGCTTTGAGCAAGGACGCCTTACTCTAGGAGAGTGAGGGGTGGATGTAGATTACGGATTGCAATCAAACTACCTAAAAAGTCCTCTTGTCCATTGTGCGGTTTGCTTGGCTTGTTATTCATCGTGTTTTACTTCGACTAATCGGTATATCAAAAGACATAGCTAGAAGGATAGGTATGGACTATCTGGAATGCTGCCCCTTGCGTGAGGAGATCCTTAGATCAAACCTCCGCCTCGTATCGATGCTAGTCATTGGGAGCATGCTTGATTGCTGAGTGGGAGTTCTCATTGTCGATATCCTTATTCACGCGCGCTAAGTTCACTTCATTACTCTCTGCACACTAGCTTGCTGTTTGTTTATTTGATCTGGCATTTCATTCAAATTGGTTCTGCTATTGGCACATCTGCTAGAATAGCTCTTGGGTCATAATTTGGTCGCGCTGGGGGTAGATCTATTCATCCCCTCTTCTACATCTAGCATTCTTTTTTCTATCAATTGGAATCAGAGCAGGTTTCCCACAATGTGGTCTAATGACCAGGGAAGACTTGGAACTAGCAATGCTCACAGCTTCATAGCTGAAGGGCATTCAATTAATAGACCCCCATTTTTCGATGGTGCTAACTATTTGTACTGGAATAAGATGATGGAGGTGTTCTTGCGAGCTCAGAGTCATGAGCTGTAGCTCCCCGCCCTAACATCCAGTCTAGTTTCGAACTCTCATCGGATTTAGGAGGGGGTGCCACAGTGGGAAAAACCCAATAGAAATAGAATTGGTTGATGAATTACATAAATAAAGAGAATACAATATCAACAGAAGATTTTTCTCATTCCCATCAGTTAAATCACATTCTCAAAATCACAATGGTCCCAAACTGATAAGCAGAAAATTTCTTACAATATTTCATTATTACAAATTTTTAAATGTTCTAACAACAAAAAAAGATCATAAAAATAATCTTCTACAAATGCTGAAACTACAGCTTATCCCGGAGGAACACACTCCTCCGACACCCTGAACAAATAGAGTGTAACTGTCTATAGCACCTAGCTATACACACCCCTGATTATGCGACCCTGCACGAATAGGCTCGCTGCTCACAGCAACAACCGAGGATTGCTCCTTAATGCTCTGAATATAAAGAGCAACTAGTGAACATCACCCAACTGCTCACAACCCTGAATTGTGCAATAAAACACATTTAGGAACACAGAACAATAAAAGATAAGGATGAAACAAGAAGTAGCAAAGGAAAACAAAACAAAGATAGATAATGTGGCTCTATTCAAGAGCCTTTGAGAAATCTCGGAGTTGCTCCCTCAGATTTGTCTAACAATGCTCAGATCTCTCTATCTTCATCTTTCTCTTTCTCTTCTTTCTGACTTTGAGGTGGCTTTCTGCAGATATCTGACTGAGGGCTCTTCTTCTTTTCGATAGTAGCCTCCTTGCTTCGCCCGGAATTGGGCGACTATACATAGAGCAGAGCTTGAACAAATTTCTGGATAGGGTGAATATTCAATCTAATCTTCTGTTGGTCCACTTGTCAAGAGGGAATATACTCTTCTAGGATCATTCCAGAACCCAAGACATGTGTCTTGGATCATGTGTTCATGATTGGTTTTGGTTGTTATGTGACCAACTAGGATTTTGCAAATCGCACCTGTCGGAATGAGTCGACTTCTTTTATATTCCAATGATTCTACATTGAATGCGTCGACTCCAAGTCTTGATTGCGTCAACATAGCATCCATTGTTATTGGACGATATCTGGCTTGACTTCACATCACGTCAACTATACTAAGTTGTTGTGTCGGCGCAATTTGTTCATGGCTTGAGATCTGGTTGGAATGACCTTGTTCGATGCCATAGAGTTGTTGCATCAACCCAGTTCGCTTACTGTCTGAGGACTGGCTGAAAGATGATGTTATTGTGTTAATGTCACCAGGTTGTTGCATTGACTCTTCGTTTACATCACTTGGATTCCGCAACTCGATCCATTCATCCCCCCTTCTGGATCCACAACCGTTGGTATCAGATCTATTCTGATATACATCATAGGGGAGAGAGGGGTCCGCCCCTCCTCTTTTGTCTAGTGCTGTTGAGGGTAGTCAACCCTCCCCCTCTGATTCTTCCACTCACAACTCGGCCAACTATATTCTCCATATGATGGCCCAGCTGGATCTGACCCAGCTTCACATTCTCCGCCAAGCTCTACAAGGGCCGGACGCCTCGTCTTCTATTCCTTCCCAGGGCATGTCTACTGTCGCCACTTCTCTATCTCTAGTTAGTGGGCTAGGGGCCTCGCTTGTTGCTCCAATCGATCTCACCCCTGTCCAGCCCAAGGTCCTCCGCTTCCCCAACCTAGAGACGGGCCAAGCTTCTAACTCGGCCCATTAGATGCTTGATAAGGGGAAGACCCCACTCCTCTTGTCTTCTTATTCGGATCCTTATGGGACCACCCCACTCCTCACCGTAGGCTCTTGTGGGCCTGGCGGACCTCTTACGTCCTCAAGCGGGGGCTGCCCAATTAGCTCATGTGGATATGGGCCCATCCTTGGCCCATTATCCCTCTTACGGGCTTCCCCCTCCATTTATCTATCCCTTGGACCCTTACACTATGTCCGCCCTTCCAGTCTTGCCTCCTTCATCCTGGGAACGGGAACTTCTGGACAAGTGAGCTACCATGCAACAGTAGCTTGACCTCCTTCACAAATGGGTCAGCCCACAATCCCTAGCTGACATCTCGATTCCCAATTTCCGTGATATCCGTTTCCCTCCCCAGTCAGAGCTCCCCACGTACCGAAAGTACGATGGGACTGGCAACCCCTTCATTCATATAAGGGAGTTCTTATATGAGTCGACGCAATTCCAACATGATGATTGCCTCATGGCGTATCTTTTTCGCCGCTCGCTGGATGGGGTAGCTCTGGAGTGGTTCTATGCTCTGCCATTGGAGGAGGCAGAGAGTTTCAAAGTTATTAAAGAAAAGTTTATACAGAGATTTCAAGACCGGGTGGGCCCGAATCACTCGGATAAAATGATTGAGTGGACAGATAATGAAACTCTCGTCCAACCGACTCACACTCATATATGAACGGATAATGTAAACAAGCAATCACACATAGCAAACCACGGCATGGGAATTTTTAGGTGGTTCAGACGCACCAAGTGCCGTCCTACGTCCACCCCTCTCACCTCGAGAGGATTTCACTAAACCACACTACACGACAGCAGCAACCACCACACCCGGGCGCGACGGTCCACACACGTGGGTTCTCGCTCGACGATGAGAAACCCCACACACACTCGGAGCAAGCTCTGAAATCATCTTAGATGAAAGTAGAATGGAAATAACAAAGCCTAGTCTGAGATTTACAATCTAAGCACAATAGAACTAAGAAGATGATAGATAGAATAGATCTTCCCCTAAATCATTCAACCAAACTCAGAGATGAACAAAGGGTGGTTTTGAAAGATAAAACTAAGAGATGGAAGAAGTCAGTCTAGAAGATTTGTGCGCCCGAGACAATGAACGAAGAGAGCGCCGGGTGCGGCCTCCAAATCCTGGCTTGAGCTCGTGAGGAAGCGAACTTGGCGTTGCCTTCCTTCTCCACCAGTAGTGTGCGCAGCCCTTTTCCTCTCCTGCAAGAAGATGAACACGTTAGAAGCTCTCTTAGGTTTTTTTTTCACGTTCAGACCAAGGAGGGGGGCTAGGTATAGTGATGAGAAAATGCGACATAAAGACATAATAGCCCATCCCAAAGCCATTTCATACCATACCCAACACAAGGTGGATGCCCTAAGGCCAATAGGGTAAGCAACCAAGCCAATCGGATCCTTAAACCAAGGGTTCGAGTTAGATCCGGAATCCCAATCAAAAAAACGCAGTAAAAGTGTCGACCTACATAGGTCGGCCCTCGGGAACAAGGATTCTGCCAAAGCCCGTGAAAAACAAGCACCCAGTGAAAAGTGTTGACCTCATGGGTCGACGCTTTTTCACGTGTGGTCTGTTTGAAGAATAAAATAGACCACAGGAAAGAAGTGTCGACCCATTGGGTCGACCCAGAGTGTGGCTTGATGCAACCGAGCGTGTATTCCATTCAATGGAGTGCACGGAGGATGAAAAAGTCATGCTTGCTACTTTTCAGCTTCAGGGAGCAGCACTCACGTGGTGGTCCTGGTGGACTACAGAGTGGGAGATTACTTTTCATTCTCGTCCGCTTCGTCAGATCACCTGGACAGAGTTTGTTACTACATTTGAGCGCACTTATAGTCTGGCTTATCTCAGGATGGACAAGATGCATCAATTTATGGAACTATCTCAAGGCGATATGACCGTGTTGTAGTATTGGAATAAATTCATGAAATTGGGTCGATATGTGCCCCATGTTCTTGCAGATGAAGCCTTGAAGATTGAGCAATTTCTTCGTGGACTGAAGGCTGGGTTGTGGCAGGCGTTGATTGCAACTCTGGTAGCTGAGATGGATGCAGCGTACCAAGCAGCTGCGGCGCTAGAGCTGGATTGGCTAGATCTCGAGGGTCTACTCAAGTTGGCCTTGTTCAACCGAGCATGCAGTTTCAGCCAACTTTTTAGCAGTCTTTGCCAGGAGTCCCACCTACTGCCAGTGGCGTTTCTTTCTCTTCTAAATCCAAGTTTAAGAGATTCAAGAAGTCCAAGAAGATGTTTAATCAGTAGGCGTCTTCCAGAGTCGTTCAGTAGTCAACGTCCTCCTTCCAGCAGTGTCAAGGTTTAATTGCGAGTCAGCCGAGATTATGTTCGAGGTGTGGTGGTAGCCACCTAGGTAAGCCCTATTCATTGTCGGTGGTTTGTTTTCACTGTGATCAGCTGGGACATGTAGTTTGAGATTGTCCGCTAAGGCCCAAGCCGGTGCAGTTCTCTTTGTTTTCTCAGCCACAGCAGTCTCAGTTCAAGATTCCTCCACCTCCTCAACCTCAGCAACTTTTCCCACAAGCTCCAGCTTCTTCCCAGTTGTCTTCTGCAACAATCAGCTGAAAGCAGAAAGGGAAGGTTTCTCATATAACTCGAGCAGAAGCCGTAGCGTCTCATCTCGTGGAAGGTACGATCATGGTTTATGGTCATGCAGCGGGTGAGTGAACGCTCAGTAGGTCTAACAGGCATTGTATAAGTGATTAACTAATTAATAAAGTTGTCGAAAGAAAATGTCAGGCAATGGAAATAACAAGTATAGTAGTGAACGATAGTCATTAAATGGCACGAAAATGTAAGGACTAGTAAGGAAAGAATCATAGCATTATCTCATGAATTGGCCGAACAAGCACGCAAGTGTAGCAAGTCATGTGAAATCATAAAGTTCATGTGTAGATGAATGTCATAGACAACATGCTAACAAGTACCCAGTGCAATGTCACACCTTGTCATTACAAACTCCCCTGGCACAAGTACTTTCGGGCGCTCTTGCCAGGACCAGACTGGGCCCTTTATGATGCGTTGGCATTGATTGGTGGATCCAAGATCCCAAAATATCTAGACATTCATTAGAATCGGCCAAGAATTTCAAGGCTAAATTTATGTAACTTATCTCTAAGATGAAAATATGTTTGAGATGAGAAATCATAGGAATATGAATTGGAAGCCAATGTTCATGAAAAGTGATCATGGATAGGGCTAGATTCTGCAGCCCAAGGCCACCCATGGCATGGCTGCTACAACATACAAAAAAAACCACGAAAAACATGTTCTGGCAAAAGTTTATGGTCACGCCCGTACCGCTAAGTGGCATTGACGGTCCGACCTGACCACTATGGTATAGACGATCAACAAGGGTAATGTCGACGCAGGAGGGTCCGTAGGTCGACGTGCTCAGAAGGAAAGATGGTCCACTGAGGGCCGTAACATGAGGGTTTGTAGTCCAATGGAGGCCGCTACTAGGTTGGTCTAGCAAAGTGATCCAGTCGACTTAATCGGGTCCGTGGTCAGCCTGAGGCATGGTGGGACCAAACCAGGGTTCAACCCACGCATCCCAGGTCATCTGAGGGGACTCCGGTCGACTAGAACTGAGTTGGGTCGATTTGGCAGCACCGCGAGCCTAGAGTTTCTTGACGGTCCCCGAAGGAAACCGCTCAGGTCTAACCCTGATCATGACGTGCTCTCCCTCTCGGAACTCACGCTCAGACTTGGTGAGGATGTGCAAGCTTTGTTTACTAAAAAGTGCACGGACTTGGCCTTCCAACTAGGAAAAATGCACTGACTTATTTTGAAAACCTGCACGGACTTAATGAAGCGCTGGAGACATATGCAAGGACTTTCAACAATAAGCATGGACTTCACAAAATGTTTTTTGTGACCAGACATGCTCGGACTTAGACTGGCCTTACACAGACTATGCATGGACTTAGTCTGAGGACGTGCATGGACTTGAAGATGCCTAAGTAACATGTGCATGGACCTGTTGTTGATGCCGACTCTCTATATGCACAGACAATACATTGAATTTTAATGCAGATGTCTCTCAAGTTAAGCACAGCAATTAAAATCACTTAGATAGCAGATCAATCAAGATGATAGCAGATCAATCAAGATGTTCACAAATAGTGTATGACATCATCAAAACAGTAGGAGTGCAACAGACTGCACATTTCACTCTAGGACACACGTTGATTAGACGCCCGAATCCCAGGATACTCAGTGCAATCAACCATTATGCTTCATTTTGAACAGAGTTAACTGAACCACTTCATGACATAGGTTCAATCTATTTCTTTTTAGAATAACCCAGTTTCTCAGTGTTTTCAGCCATTGCTCTATCTTATCATAATTTTAATTTCATGGTGTATTCTCTGGTCTTATAACAGATTTAACTTTGAAATAGTTTAAAATCAATATAAGAACATGATTTTCTACCAAAACTGTTCTATTACTAATGACTTTCAGATTTCAGGAAGTGAGTTAAACATTTCCATTTTCAGAATGGTTTAAAAACATTGTGAATGCATTTGTGGATAATTTTTGAACATTAAGATTAGATTTAATCTCCTCATAACCAACAATTCACAGTTTGTGTAAGGTTAAGTAATTTTTCTTTAGATCTGGGAGGTTTCTAATCACATCTTTTAATCAATAAAGTATAACAGATTGTATATCTAACTTTCTCTGAGTAACAGACTCTATGACAAAGTCTTCCTGAAAGGATGAACAAACACTTAAATGGCCTGAGACTCTAGGTGACAACGCGATCAATTTGATAGCGCGACCAGCAATGACGCGGCCAACTCGACACCAACAGAGTTCCAAAAGAGGAGGATATGTCCTCAAGAAGAGACACGAGCTCGCGGACGTCCCTAAGCGAGGGAAATGTGTGGATCCATGCGGTTAAGAAACCGGCGTAGAGTTAAGGGCGGTCAACACTCCTTCGTGCCCGAATCGGGTCACGGGATGGGTCACGCACTCTCTCACACAGCGATGATCAAATAATATATCAAGCTAGAATCCTATCACTCAAGCAGCGGCATTCAGGCATATACAAAATGAGCATCGCGACAAAGAGAGGAGCGAGAACGTACCTCCACGCTCCAGGCGTGGGGAAGACAACCCCGGCCAAGACCCGTATTCCCGGTATAAACAATTATCAATAAATTATACCCACTCCACGCAGGGAGGTAACAGGTAACACGTGGGACCCGAGAATATCGAGCTCGGGTTGACGGATAGCGTTTTGGGTAGCTCCGACGGTGCCGACACGTTGCTAGTCAGTGCTGGCAGGACTGTGCGTGCCAACGATCTGGAAGATCACACTCCGGTCGGAAGGCCGATCTGGCTGGGAATGGTCCCGTTGTGAAGAGGACTCCTGGAGGAACGACCCCTTGGAAGGGATCACGCTGGATCGCCTTGTGGAAGGCGGGGCAGTCCTACTTGTGGCCGTTGTTACTTGCTGACCCGAACCAGTTCTGCAGATTCAGAACTGCGCGACCGTGCGAAAACACCTGTTGCGACCAGATCGGATGTCGGATCGAGATGAGACCAGCGCCGTTGCGAAGCTCTTTCGACGATCTACGAACCCATGGTGTTACAGGAATTTTCTTGGTGATGGATTGTCCGTGGAGGAATATTGAACAGGCTGGTTCCCTATCCCAGAACAGGCTGGACAGAACCTGAGTCACCGGAAGACGACGGTGGAACGGGGGAAAACGTGGGATCTGGAAGGCGGGGTGGCTATGGAAGATGGTGGAGTAAGTATTGACCAAGCCTTCAAAGGTCCCTTAACACTCATTCTTTCTCCTCTTGTCTGGTACCTCCAGATTTTCCATATCCTCGCCATTCTAGGTCTCGGCCTATGTCCTCCTCTTCCCCCGAACCCGGGACTTCTTTTGATCCTTCTCCTCCGGTATCCCCGGGTTCTACTGCTCATTCTCTTTCCCTGACCCTGTCAGGTGATTTTTCTTCTCCCTCTCCGATCACGTCGGATGATTATTCTCCATGTTCCTTATCTTCGCAACAATCTTTTCATCACCTTCCTATTCACTCCTCACCCTTTCTGGGTTCTCACCCTTTTTTCTGCTATTTTCGAGGCTTTAGCCTGCCTTGATCTCAACTGATATCTATTTATTCTGTACTTGGTTCCTTGTTATCAAGGCCTCGACGCCTTAATAAGGGAGTTCTAGCCCTCGTCTCTCTTCTTTTTTATCTTTCTTCGTCCAGTTTGATGTCTGTCGCTCCTCCGTGTTGAGGAATCCAACCCTTTGCTCTCCTTTCATCTTTATCTTGTCAAGCAAGGAAAACAAAGCTACTCGCGCTCTTCAAAGCTTGATGATCAAGATCGCTTCAGGACACTGCTTTTACTTCATGGATTTGCAAAGGTATCTTTATTTTGTGTAAGAATGTGTTATCATTGCTATCTCTGTTATTTCTACACTTATCTATAATGTAGGTTCCTTAAAACATGGTTGAGTGGCTTAGGTAGGTTAAGCTTAGTTCAAATGAGTTAGCTTCTGCAGCACCCTAGGATGGTGATAACTCCACGCTAGGAGTCCAGTTCTTTCCCCGATCATTAAGGGTGACCTTTGGGTACAGGTCTTTCACACACTACACAACAAGCCATAGCCGATCTCCTCTTAAGCAACATCACTGCTGCTTTGGCCATACCATGGGTATGCACGAAGGCCTTTTCTCTTCTATGCTCGGCCGAGTGTAGGGGCAAGAGATTGATAGATCAGATGACCAACCTAGGTGCTCCCCAATACAAGAGAAGTCTCAAATAGGGGTAGTCTTAACCCTCAAAAGAATGAGCTTTTATGAGGGGAACACCCTTGATTAATCGTCGGGATAAAGGGCCTCATGGCCAGAAAATTAATTATGTAAAAAATCTACTCAGAAATACTGAAGTCCTCGTACGAGGGTGAGAAGAAATCATTCGAGATCATGTCGGTCATGTGTTGACCATTTAATCTTTGGACGAGTGTCCGGCTTGAGAATAGCATAGTCGTCACGGGAAAATTGGAACATGCGTATATCGAGATATGGCAAATTTATTATTTAGAGGAGCGGGAGACGGTCGATTGAATTCTGGTTAGAGCGATCGAAAATTGATAAGTTTGTTGGCCCAATGTGAGCTCAACCCATGACCAGACTATGGTGGGACCCCCGTGGTCGAAGTCAGGCTCGCGTGGGCATCGTTAATATTTCTGGTGCCAAGGGGGCAACGGGAGGACGTCCCGAGAGCAGATCCCAGAACCAATATGTATTCCAAGGGAGCGGGCTATAGGCTGAGGATGTAGGTCAGATAATGACCATGACCGGGATTGACTAGAGGTCTAAACATGACCCACGAAGGCCACATCGATGTTCCCATGCACAGGGCCTGGGGGTGACGAGAGCCGTCTCGTTTCATTCAGATTTTGTCAGTCACTCAGGGACCACTTCATGCTCGGACAAAAGTCTGTATTACAAGTATGCTGTAAATGGACATAAGTCTACGCAAATGTCCACCGAGTACACGGCAATTTTAATAATGGGTCGAAAAAGGATCCGGCCAGGGAAGCGGGTCCAGTTTGGTCGGAATGTCGTCCCAAAGCAAGGTCGGGCCATGGCCACGGCGAGATGATTCCTAATACTCAGGCCCGGCCTGCAAGGGCAGCATTATTGTTCCTTTAGCACCGGGTCACGGGGAGAGACGGGGCTACAATGTAGATTTTATTATTATTATTATCTGAGCTTCCAATTATATTTTTTTGTTGCCCATTTCTTTTTTATGCATTTTTTAGATGGTTTTTTGCTATTTTTCTCCTATTTATTATGCGGGTTTTCTTTTCTCTCTTTTATTTATTCATTGCGTGTTCAACCCATCGAACTCTCTCTCTCCATCTCACGTTTCTCTCTCTCCCTCACCCCCTCTCTCTCCCACTCACGATCGCTCTCTCTCCCTCTCTCTTGGTTTCAGCTATAATGACAGCGGGCGGAGACGCCGAGGGTACCGTTGGAAAGGTCGTGACGTGAGGATCGCGTGGATGCTGACCTCGTCTCGGTTTGCGGTGTGTGGAGGCGCGTGGGGGCGTGAGATCGTCCTGGCTTTCGTCGTCTGTTCGGCGCCGGAACATCGACCTCATCGCGCAATAGGTAAGGGGATGGACTCCTTATTTCTCTAGGAACCCATTGGTGCCACATGCACCCCCGTCCATCGCCATTTTCATCATTTTCTGTCCAAAACCCCCTGTTAGTATATTTTAGCCTAATTTTCTGAAATTGATTCCATGGGCATTACATTTATGTTTTGATGGCATGTATAGCTGTAGAAGGATGGTATGGCATGGCAGGTTTGTTAAAAATTTCATTCCCCTCGTTTTGAGCTGACCGGGAGGGGTTCCCACGGTGGAGACTCCACTCTCACCGTGGCTGTGGAAGAATGGTCCACTAGGAGACCGTCCATCTTCCCGCGGTCAACTCTAGACCACCTAACCCCCTTTGAGTGGTTCACCTCAAACCGCTCCATACCACGAAAGGTATACCCTCTATCGTTCATACCTTTCGAACTGTAGGATGACAACACTAGAGCGGCCCTCACTGGTCCGTTCAAACTTCTTGAAAGGCGTATCGACCGACCGCCCAATGGACCCCTGCGTCCCTTGAGCGGCAGTCCCTAGCCGCCTAACCACATGAGCGGCCGGTTCTCAATCGTCCATAATCGTAGAACCTGTTGAGGTCAGCATTTGAGCAGCTAAGGTCCAACCGCTTTAGCCTCTTGAGCGGCCCCGCCTTAACCGCGTATCCCCTTGAGCGGGCTTGTCTAAACTGCTTGAGTCTTGCAATTTTAATTTCTTAGTATATTCATTTATTTATACTTTAATTATTACATTATCGTCATGTTTAAAATATTTTATAAACTGGGACAAGTTACTCAATATCCCCCGAGGCACAAGCAATAATGAATTCATTCACAATTTCATGGTCTGACTCCTTCAGCCAGTCTTTGCAGGTCCAATCAGTCTGTAGGAACTTTTGGATATGGTCGGCGACATCTCTCTTCTACATTTATGGTAATATACCAATCTTAGATTCTATATATACTGTAAGAAGTAGGATCAAATTCATACCGACCTTCTTCTCCCCCTGTATTGTTATCTTTGCAGGTGCCATTGGCTGTGGGACGGGCTCCTTATCTTGTTGATGAAGGGACTGAGAAGAGACACCTGGATGATGGTCACTCTTATTATTGGTCGCCTCCACCTAAGCTTAGATATCACCTTGCACAACCTCTTCTGGGGCTACCTTACATGGCACAATATCTTCTGTACTTTGCTGAAGGGGCCTTGGAGCTGGGCCATTGGTGGCAATCGTCATCAACGTTTGACAGATATTTTCCTCAACATTCTTAGCCCAATGCACTTCCTCTCCAGGGGGTGCCTGCCATGGCATGACATCATCCGTACTTTATTGAAGGGGCCTTGGAACTGGAATATTAGCAGCAATCATCATCAAAGTTTGATAGATATTTTTCTCAACATTCTCATCCCCCTGCACTTTCTCTCCAGGGGGTGCCTGCCATGGCATCGGATCATCTGTCACCTTTTCGATGGGGCTAAGAGGTGCTGCATCAGTGGCAATGTGAGCCCCTTACACCCCAGCCAGAAAGAAGGCCCTCATTTCCTCAAACATCTACTGCTGGATCTCCAATGTAGCAGCAATTTCCTGTAGTACAGGTATTGTGATGACTTGGATCCCGGATACCAGATATACCCGATAGGACTATCGAATACACCTGATACCACTTGAAACCCGCGAGACCTCCCAAGAGCAGTAAAGCACCTGAAGGGATAAAAGGATTGTCGTATAGTACATTGAAGCCACAGGGATATGACAGTAAGTAATTAAATTTCATTAGATCGGGTTACTAAAGTAGCAGAAATAAAATTACTTTTTAATTAACAGTAGGGACAAGGGCGCTAAAGGCAACAGACGCCCAACACAATAGACAGGGGCTATAACGCACTAGACCAGGGGCGTTAAAGGCACCCGAACTCGAAAAATCTACAGAAAACTCACAGTTTCATGCATGATATAACGCACATATATCGGGGCATTAAACGACTATAACGGACCTAGGGGAGACCGCGACAAGGGGAAATGACGCACCTTTACAGGCGCGCCAAATGACAATAACGCACCGGGGCGGGTGCGTTAAATCGACTGGGTTTTAGGATTCTGGAGTTCGGAATCGAAACCCCCTCCCGATCGACCGAAATCGATGGGGGGCGCGGGGAAACACGATTCTAAGCTATGCTACCATGCCATACTAACATACAATACCTAAACATGCCATTGAAATTAAAAGACGATGCCCATGGAGATGATTTCAAGCATTAAAGACTAAAAATAGACTTAACAAGAACATACATGAAAAATGAGGAAGAGGGCATCGGACCATGGTGCATGTGGTACCAGCGGTGTCCTAACGAGGCAAGGAGTCCACCCCCCTACCTGGATTACGAGGAAAACGATGATTCGATGTCGATCCGGCTAGAGGGTGATGCAACACCTCCCTGTCCGACTCGGCTCCACGCTCCACGGATCGAGAGAAGATGGGCGTCAATGCGATCCTCACGACGGGACCAATCCAATGGTACCTCCCTCGCTTCGATCAGCAGCCGTTTGGACCAGAAATCGAGAGAGGAACGTAAATCGAGAAACTAGCCCAAAATTTCACAAAATAGAGTTTTGCACAGAAGATAATGAAAATGACGACGGATGGCGACGAATGTGGTGTCAACGGGTTCCTGGCGAGACGAGGAATTGGTTCCCCTACCTCTTGCATGGCGAAGACCGCGAATCGGTGTAGATAGGGCGACGGGGGCCTCGTCGTCCTTCTGCTCGTACGCGTCTCCACGCTCCACGATCTGAGGGATGAAGGGTACCGACGCGATTCTCGCGTCGAGCCTGTCCTGTCGGTACCTCCCACGCATCGACCCGAGACTTCATCAGAAGTCAGTCAGCTTTCAGTCAAGCTTGGTCTCACCTCTTTCTGATCTTTCCACTAGGAGATACGCCCCCGACAAGTCTCCCATGTCCAGTCGGCATCCTGCACAGTGCGACTTTGCAAGAATCAGTGGTACTGGCGTTTCACCCCTCAGATCGGGACCATTCCACCTCTAAAAGATCCCTGGGACGTCCCTCTTCATGAAGACTCTGGCCCCGCTGCATCCTGGCCTCAGATCAAACAGCTACAACATCGGGGAATCGAGTCCAGAATCCTATCCCTGCAACTAGCTCGACCCAGTCAGCATCCAGGAGCCACCACGGGCGTTAGCGGGTGATTCAAGAGGTGAATTTTGGTTTAGAAACACTCGACTGAGTCAGATTTCAGTCAAACTTGGTCCCGCCTCGATCTGATATTCCATCTGGGAGTACTGTCTCGTCCAAGCCCTCTCTAATCTGCAGCAGAGAATCCTGGCGCAGTTCAGCCGAATCTACTGTACCCGATGCATCCAAGATCAGAACGAGACGGCGTTTCTTGCAGGACCAAGCTAACACGTCAAGCTTTCCACCTCATCCAGCCCCGCCACCATCGGGCATCCCAAGAGGGTTCTACGTTCCTTGAAAGACCGCTGGTTACAGAATGTAGAAATAGCAACTTGAAGGTGAAGATTCGAGTCGATTGGACCCCGACCACCTCCGTTCCCCACCCCGCCTAGCTGGCTTACAGCCCCTCCCTGCATGGAGGTAGTTTAGAGTGTAATATCAATTAATCTCCACCCCGAGATCCCCCTCCTGCGAGAGGTGTAGTATTGTACTATTCATATTTTTAGGTTAGAGCGACACCGGCGCAGCGTGCGGGCGCGTACCTACGCTTCCCCGCTCGCCTCGTCTCTGACCGGGATTGGTGTATTCAAACCGATCAGGTGAGCTCCAGGCCACATCCTTTTCTGATTTTGCTATTGCTTATTTAGTATTGTCTTTTAGCTCCGTCGGACGGTGAGTGAGCGCTCGATCCAAATTTTCCGTCATTTGAGTGGTCAAATTTTACGGCTAAGGCACTTTCCACATAAAATTAATATTTTATTTTCTTTTTTTTATAAACCCCCTCACCCCTCTCTCTTCCTCACTCTTGTTCTCTCCCTCTCTCTCTTCACTGTGCTCTCTCTCCCTCTCTCTTCACTCCGAGTGGCCGATGGAGGCGGGGTGGTCCAAGCGGTGAGGTCCATGGAGTGGAGGTCGGCGAGGATGGCACAAGGATCAAGAGGATGGTGGCGGTTCGGGAGGTTGTGAACCGGTGAGGCTTTAACGGCGTTTTCTTCGTGGATCGGCGTCCACGGTGCGTGGATTCTTCGGTGGTGGTAGGGAGATGGATCCCCAGCTCGTGTACTTCCATTTTCGTGGATTTGGTAGCTTGAGGTGAGCCGAGTGGGTTTATTTCCACACCGGGGTAAAAATACTCAATTTTGGGGAGTAAGCCGAATCTAGCATTTTAACGCGTTATTTCGTAGTTTGATGGCATCAATCAATGCCTTGGGGCATGGGGAAGGGTTTCCCCTTGGTTTCCCTATTACCCAGGGGTGATCGGGGCGTGGAATGGCAAATTCTCAGTGTTTCACCATTCTCGATTTTTCGGAATGAAAACGGTCCTAACAGGAACCGTTTCTTGGTGAAGCGGCCCACCTGGTAACCACTAGCCGACCAGGGAGTGTGGACAAGCTTTGCGGTCGTACGACTGGCCGCTACCGCCAACGGTGGCCAAGCGGCTGACCATTTTTCCCTGTGGGGTCAGCGTGACCCCCGAGGGTGAGTTTGACCGTTTTCGAGTGTTTTGGGCTTAGCGGTCTTAGGGTAGACCGCTAGCTAGCCTTACGGCCTGGGGATGACCGCTTGGGTCTCCCTTATGTCAGTTCGATCCTAGCGGTCGTGCGATAGACCACTACCTAGCTTTACGGTCTCTAGGGTGATGTTTGGTATCGGGATAAGTTTTGAGGAGAATAGGTGTAAGTCATTCTAGGATAATTTATGCATATTCTTATTATCATGTATGTTTGGTATGGGAGGGGTGAAATGGGGTTAGAAAAAGGTGGTGAAACCAACTCCCCTACCACTCCAGGCAACACGACCTCAACATGTCCTCCAAAGTCTGGATGGTCCTCTCTAACTGACCGTCCGACTGCAGATGGTACGCCGACCTAAAAGCTAACTCGGTGCCTAGAGCCCTCTGGAAACTCCTCCAGAAATCAGATGTGAAGTGCAGATCCTGATCCGACACAATTGAAATGGGAATCCCATGCAGGGGTATGATCCGCTCCACATACAAACGTGCCAGCTTGGGCACACTCCAGCTGACTATGATTGGTAACAACCGAGCCGTCTTCGTCAGCCGATCCACAAGCAACCAAATGCCATCATGTCCACTCGGAGTCCTCGGCAATCCCACCACAAAATCAGTGGTCATGTGGTCCTATTTTCACGCGGGAACCTCCAAGGGCTGAAGCACACCTCCTGGTCGCTGATACTCCGTCTTCACCTACTGACAGGTCAGGCACCTGGCCACGAACTCAGCAACATCTCTCTTCATGCCAGGTCACCAGAACTACCTCCGCAAGTTCCCATACATCTTTGTCACAGCCGGGTGTACGGTGTACCTGCTCCCATGAGCCTCACGCAACACCGCACGATGAACCTGCTCCTCGGTTGGGATGTATAGCCTGCCACGGAACCTCACAGCACCGTCCTCGCCGAGCACCACATCAACTAAAGCCAAAAATCTGGGGCAACTCAGGATCCGCATGCTGAGCCTCTGTCACCTGACGGCAGATAGCAGGGGTGATAGTCAGACTCGCGAGCACTGCTAACCCTGGCTCTTGGGGAATCTTGTGCCTGAAAGACACTTCGGGCACTTGTTCCTAGAGCCTCCACTTCCTCAACATCAAGGCACTGACCGCGACCTTTCGACTCAAAACGTCGGCGACGACATTCATCCTGCCCGGTTGATAAGACAAGGTGAAGTCATAATCCTTCATATACTCCATCCAATGCCTCTACCTGAGGTTCAGGTCCTTCTGAGTGAACACATACCTCAAACTCTGATGGTCAGTGAACACCTCAAACTTCTCACCGTGGGCTCGGTCGAGTAGCATTTGGGGAAGACTTGGGGGCTTGAGTCGGATGGGAATTTTTCCTTGGCAGCGGCCACTCAATGCGACTGTCCTGGGGATACGCTCGTAATGATGATAATTCTTACGAATTGATGTGTGGAGGCCCTTTTTTGGAGACTGAAACGTCGCGCTGCTTCCCGCTGGGGGTTATAAGCGTAGCGCATGTTTGCATTCCAAACTTCCATTGTTGGGGGTTTTTCTCTCCATCACTCTTGCATTTGTGAGGGGCTCATGCGCTGTGAGGGCAGTTCGGAGGAGCGAAGAGTTACAGCGTCCTTCGAGGCGCTCGCAGAGATTACGGCGGTGGTGATTGGTCAACTTCCACTTCCTCCTGAATCATCCGGCTCAGTGCTTTCCTCCTCTTCGTCCAGTTCTTCTGGTTATTCCATGGCGGATCAACATCCCGAGACTGAGGGGTAGGAGATTGAATGGGCCCCAAGGGCTTTCATGCTGCCGTCGGAGCCTCTACGCAGTGAATTAAGCAAGGGCGAGGTGAAGCGATTGGAGAATTGGTACGGGATACTATGGCAGTACCACTTTTCTCTGCCTGAGCCTCATGAGTCCAGCCTGGACACTCGCTCCAGTTCTTTCTGCTCTTTCCTCCTGGCCTGGAAGTGCAGGTTTCACTTGCCTCTCCATTTCTTTGTTACCAAGCTGCTTCGATTCTACCAACTGGCTCCAGTCCAGTTGGTCTCCAACTCCTATACCCTCACATTCTCCTTCATTTTTCTCTATTGCTCATGCGGGTTGGATGCCTCGTTGGACCTCTTTCACTATTTCTTTGAGCTGAAGGAGAATCTTCATGCTGGTAAGGGTTTCTTCTATCTCCAGGCGAAGCGGGGAAGAAGTTGTGTGTCCCTCTCTGTCAAAGATTCCTCTAACAAAGGGTGGATGGCCCAGTGTTTCTGGGTGGGCTCGGCCATGGAGGGTGAGCCTTGGGCCTTTCCGACGGTGCCTAACTTTCATCCGAACCTTCCTCCAAGGCAGGCGGTGGCTTCCCAGGAGGCGGAGAAGAGAGCTGTCATTCTTCAGAAGAATCACCGATCAACCGCCGAGTTGATCACCGCAGCCAATATTGAAGAGTATCCTTCCCTGAATGTGGTGCTTCTGGGTGAGGACTTCAGGGCCATGTTTCATTTCTGGGTCGGATAAGTAAGCTCCCTTCTCATGATCTACTTTTCTCTGTCTAGACTCGAGGTGATTGGTTGATGAGGGAGTGCCGCCTCTCGAGTTGGAAATCATCAACTTGGAGGAGACGCCTGCTCCCAGTGCACCTTGAACTTCCGGGAGCTCTTCTCATGCCCGAGATAAGGGCAAGTAGATCACCCGGGATGGCGCTTCCGAGCACCGCGGGGCCAAGTGCAAGGATCCCATAGAACGGCTACTGTGGTCCTCGATGAAGTCCGCGGCCGCTGAGAGGAAGCGGATGAAGAGGGCGGATGTCACCTGTTCGGTCGAGTGGGGTGTGCAGTTGGTTCTCCCGGCCGTTGAGTCAGAGGGGGCCATCGCCACCGAAGAAGTCATGGCTGAGGTAGCTGGGTCCCAGGTAGAGGCGGCTGGTGCTAAGGCACCGAACGAGGCAGAGGAGGTGTAGGGCGAAGGGATCCGATTCGAGTCGGTCGAGGCCAAGGGGTCGCAGGGTGAGGCAACCCAATCCCAGCCGACCGAGACCGCAGAGGTGCGGGGTGGGGCGACCCTATCCGAGCCAACAGGTGGGACCCCAGAGATGAGGGCACTCAAGGGGAGTGTCCCAATCCCGACTGTTCCAGAGAGGACTTTCCCCCCCACGATTGGCACCTTCACTGTCCGAGCTCCCCTGTACAGGAGGTGCTGCTCCGTGGCATCAGGGGTGGTTCGAGGAGACCTTGGGCATAGTCCTCCTTCCGTGCATCTCGAGCGGGCTATGGAAGGCGGCCTGATCCTGGCTCAGCTGGGGGCTGAGATGGTGGACTTGTTTGTACAGGTGGAATCGGAGAGGTAATCTCTTTCTTGGGCCCATGGCGTGTCCAATCGGAAGGTCAAATGGTTGACTCTCGATCTTGGAGACCTTCAGCGGAAGGTGACCTCGCTTCAGCGTAGGTACAGTCGAACCAAAAGGAGGCTCAGATTTTGACCGAGCAGTTGGCCCATGCTAGTTATATGATAGAACTGAACGTAGGCTCCTGGAGATGGAGCGCAAAGTTCAGGTCAAGCGCGGTGAGGAATGGAAGGCCAAGCATGATGGGCTTGAGGGTCGAGTCTGAGAGGCCGAGCGACAGTGGGCGGAAGTCGAGGGCGCACGGGCCGAAGTCGAGAAGAGACTGTTCGAGGCGGAGCAGAGGGCAGTTGAGCTTGAGAGAAAGGCAAAGCTAGCTGGGGTAGAGGCACTTGAGCAATACAAATGCTCTAAGGGTTACCGGGCAGCTCTCTAAAGGGCCACCTTCTCTTACTATGAGCCGGGCTACCATCGGGGTCTGCGAAAGGGGTTCTCTCAAGGCTTCCATCGTGCTATCGCGAAGGCTCAAGGCCAAGTGCTCGAGGAGCTCGTGTTCCCATCCGGGCAGCGTTATGACTTAGACTTAGATGCTATCGATTCTTCTTTCTTGACGTCGAGCGAAGGGTGAAGTCAGGACGCCTCCGTCTCATTCGAGCGATCACCAACTCTGGCAGCCTCGGGAGAGCATGCGATCGAGACAGTTCCCACGCAAGTGGGGTCAGTGCCTGGACCGGCCGTCACTGAGGGTGCAAGGGGCAGGTCGCCTGGTGCCGAGGATCCTTCATCTATCGAGCTTCGCGATGGGCCAGAGGCCTGATGTATTAGCTTTTCCTCTTTTTCCTTTAATGTGGCCGTGATAAATTTTCCTTGTATATCTGATGGCGGTAATATTAAATGCTGAATTGACTGCTTCTTACCGCCTTTCGTGCAATTTGACCATCGTATCTGTAGATGTTTGGGAAGGCGATGATTTTCTCTGCGGATATCTCACGTGCCGATTGGTCAGGCAACTGGCATGGCACTGGAGCCTGTCCGTCTTTCCATGCTTTGAATGACTTGTTGATAGCCACTAACACTCGTCATTTAAAATGCCGTGCCGCTCAATTTTAAAAAAAATGATAACCGCACTCACTCACTTAAAAAGATTAGAAAATCAAGTAGAGTGGAGAGAACGGGTCGATCCCACGCATTAATCTTTTCAATCAAAGTAAGGACATTTAGTCAAACCCCTAGCATACGGAATTCTTACTTAGAAAATTAACAAATAATAACTTATGCTCAGACCAGTCATATAGATGTTCTGAATAATGCCATAGTGTATAAAACAAGATGCACTAACTTAACGCATGCACAGACCTACGTGTGCATAGATTGCACACTATGCGTAGAACTTGAAGTCAGAATGTGCATAGACCTTAGGATATACTTAGACAAGAATGCAAGATGTGCATTAACCTAATAATTAGAATTGGACGATGATGCACTGACCTAGACAGGTATAGATAGGAGAGTGCACAAACCCTCTAAGTGATCACTGCAAATGTGCACCGACCTTAGTAGGGCAAAGACAAGGGGTGTACCGACCTTAGTAACCTAAGGTAAAATGTACACAGACTTAATAAAGCACAGTCATAAACATGCATCGACTAGGATCGTGCACATGACAAGACATGCACTGACCATTTACATGTGTATGAAAAATGTGCACTGACCTATATATGCATAGATGAAAATGTGCACCGACCATTACATGCGTTTAGCAAAACATGCACCGACCTTTGTTTGCGTAAGGCACAACATGCACCGACTTCATGTGCATTCTACAAAAACTGCACCAACCTTTACATGCGTTTAGCAAAACATTCACCGACCTTTGTTTACGTAAGGCACAACATGCATCGACTACATGCTGACCTTATATGTAAACACACAAAATATGCACTGACCTATATGCAGACTGATGAGAATGTGCTCGAACCTAATATGCATAAGAAGATAAAAGTGCACTGACCTTGTATATCACAATAGGAATGTGCACCGACCTTGTATGCATTCATGCAAGATGTGCACAGACCTTGTGTGCAGACATACAAAGTATGCACCGACCTATGTTCTGATACTTAGACACAAAATGAATTTGATTGAGGTGTTTATGCATTTCAGTTTCACCATGACTCATAGAATGTCATTATCAAAATCAGGGTTCCAACAATCTCCCCCTTTTTGATGACAATTTTAAAGCTCTCTGCATCCTCCAGTGGCAAACCATAAAACCACTCCAATGCAACCCCATCCAATGATCGGCGGAACAAATATGCCATTAGGCGATCATCATACTAAAATTCCACCGATTCATACATGAAATCCCTCACGTGAACATATGGGTTACTATTCCCGTCATACTTATGGTGTGTGGGGAGCTCAGACTGAGCAGGGAATCGGATATTATGAAAGCTAGGAACAGGAACATCTACCAAAGACTGTGGGCCGACCTGCTTTTGAAGGAAGTTGACCTGTTGCTGCATGGCAGCCCACTTATCAAGGAGTTCCTACTCTCGAGATAGAGTAGGTTAAGTGAAAGGAGCGAGCTCATAATGGCGATTCGAAGGATAAATGAAAGGAGGGAGAGGCCCATAAGAAGGATGTTGGGCCAAAGGATGACCCAAATTAGAATAGGACGGGCCACCCCTTGCTGAGAGTGAGCAAAATCGACCGGAGCCACGAGGGTTTATGGCGCCGAGGGAATGGACCTATAAGGATCAACCTGAGTAGATGGGGGAAGAGGGGCCTTCCCTTTGTCAAGAGGTTGAGGGACCAAACCAGAGGGCTGGCTGGCTTCGAGACTGGAGAAACGAAGGATCTTGAGCTAGATCGGGGTGAGATCAATAGGAATAGGTGGAGCCCCGGGCCCATCAATCCTGGACTGAGAGATGGAGGTAGCTGACAAACCTTGTGAAATCGTGGGAGACGGAGCACCTGACCCCTGCAAGGTCGAGTAAAGGGCCTGAAGTTGGGCCGGATCCAACTGGGCCATCATCTGGAGAATGTGACTGGTGGGATTGTTGGAAGATGGAGCTGAAATGGAGGGCTGACCGCCCTCCATGGGGGCAGAGGATGGAGGAGGGATGGACCCTTCTCCAGACTAGAGTGGCATGACCCTAGGCGGGTCCTCTAGGAGTCCCTGAGGGAGAGATTCCTCATGGGAACGGGAGAAATCATAAGACATGGTGGAGTCGAATAAGGGATTGAAATAGGAAATGAAGGAGTAATGACTCAAATAAAGGGGAAATAACATAGTTTATGACTCAAATAAAATATAAAAATTACATGGATTGACTTAGAAAAATATGGAGAACACAATGGCGAAAGCCGACGATCCATCGGAGCTTCGCAAAATGTGGAGGGGTGAGTCATGCCCCCATTATACCTGCAGGGTGGGGAGAACTCGACCCCGTCCAGTATGGGTCCATCGAGGAAGTGGTACACCATATGCAGCTCCGGGTGAGTCACGATCTCCAAACTCAACCCCGCATCCATGGCCGGGGGATGGTGCTTCAGCTTCACAAAGTGGCACGGACACACTCTCACGTTGGCAATGATTCCTTGTTTGCCTAGTATTGTCTCCGTGTGCACACGTCGGGCTGTCAAGCTGATTTGGTGGGGGCTCTCCAAAGGTGTCAATTTCAAAGGTAGGTAGAGACTCAAGACACTCACTAGGATCCACTGCGGTGCCCATAGAGGGTGCCGGACCCGCCACGTGGAAAGTGGGGTGAATCTCAAAACCCATCAGTAAGTCTAACCCGTAAGCCGAGTTGCCAAAGTCACTCGAAACGTGGGACGGTCCAAGTCCTCGTGCCCTCGATGTGGAGGTGACCCTAGGATAGAGCCACTCCAATACAATCATCATCAGATTGCCTACTTGCAATTTCAAGTGGCGCTTATGAGCTTTTGCCCACTCATCATGAAGCTCACCACCCGTTGATTGATACTTGCTTAAATGCTCATGCCATGCACTACGATGCGATATGGGTGTGAAATGTGGGGTATGCAAAGGTGGACCAGGGTAACCATAAGTGGACCTATCATGCATTGTGACCATGTAGACTTTGATGGACCTAGGAGGGCAGGGGCATCCATAGGTGTCCCGCTTTTGTGTGGGTGTGATGAATGCCAAAGGGCCTGGACATCCATGAAGGCTCCTAGCATACATAAGACCAATCCTGAATTGGGGAGGGCCGTTACACCCAAATAGGGACCACTCATGCTTTCTACTTGACATGTGGGTGATGTGAATGAATGGACCCGACTTTCTCACACTTGGAACACAACCTCGGCTAAGAAGCAGAAAAATCCTGACATGGTCGAATAGAGGAAATGGATTGCTGACTCGGATCAGAAAACGCTAACTGATCGAACCTCTTTTTCTTAGATTTCGTAAATCAGAATCCCTTGCTCTGAGATTGCGAGAAGGAAGTACCATCGGTGGCAGAAAAAGTGGGAGAAGCTCCTGGAACAGACGACTGGTGGAGCGGCTGATGCTGCCCAGCCGACTGAACCATCCCAGTCTGAGGAAGTCCTCGAGTCCTCGCCAACTCTAACTCTAACGCGACTGCGGCTTGGTATGCAGAATCCAACTCAGCTACACAGGTAGCGAACAACGGTAGGGTCAACTCCGCTTTCAGTCCGCGCAGAAACTGCTGAGTCCTCACAGTCTCATCAGTAAAAATGTGGGGTGCATACCAGCCCAACTCAATGAACTTGTCTCGGTATTGCAACACTGACATCTCACCCTGCGTCAGCTCCAGAAACTAGTACATCTTGGCTAACTTTTGGTAGGCTGGAGTATAGACACGTTCGAATGCAGTAACGAACTCCGCCCACGTGATCTGTCGAAGCGGATGGGAACGGAAGGCAACCTCCCACTCCGTAGTCCACCACGTGCATGCAGTACCTTGAAGCTGGTAAGAAGCCAACATAACCCTTTCATCCTCGGTGCACTCCATGCATTGGAAGACGCATCTAGTGGCATCCAACCACTCCCTTGCTGCCTCCGGGTCTGATTGACCCTTGAACGTCAGTGGATGGAACAACAGAAATTCTTTCAGTGCTCGTCCACGACCACCAGGCAACTCCACAGGCGGGTTAGGAACAGGTGCAGCCTGGGCAGAAATCGGTACAGCAGGAGCAGGTGAAATGCTAGCCTCATTCCGAGGAACTGGGGCTCTATGCCTACGAGGCGGCATCTTGAATCTAGGGAAACATGACAACGGAAAATAAGTCAGCACTCGCAAGAAACACCCTAAGCCAGCAACGAACGACTCAAAGGGACTTGCTCTGGACCAATGCGGATTTCAATGTTTTTATTCTTTTATTTTTTAATTTCTCATCACAATATAAACAACTTTCTTTTGCAACCTTCCATTGGGGTTAAAAATCTCCCCCTGGTGCGTTCTTCCTCAATTTTTACCCTTATTTTATCACTTCGGGATTGATACTACACTTCATGGATCTAATAGATTTTTATCTTTGTGTTTGTCTTTGTTTTGCAGGAGAGCATGAATGAACATGAGGCCCTCTTGATCTAGCCGACTGGAAGGAGAGAAGGTTAGATCCCACACCGTTCCCCGCACCCCATTCCTCAAGCGCGATCAAGTCTTCATCCTTCCAAGGTACACGGCACCGTTGCATCCTTTCTTCATCCCTATTGTGTTGTTGCAACCTTGGTGGCAATCACGGTCAGTATCTTCATCTTCATCACCCTTTGACTCACACTTTCATGCTTGTTTATGTTCATATGCATATACTAGCATAGTTAGTTTGGGGCGGGCGGAATAATCATCAACAACCTAGTTTCTTGGTGATCACGGTGGGACAACTAGTGCCCATCATGTTATTCATGCTCTTTTGCAAGTTGGGTGTGGGTTTGTGCATATTCAGATAGTATTTTCTCCATTTTTCTACTGTTCTGGGCATTTTCGGGTCTGTTAGGGCCTTGCGGTCATCTACAGGGCCGCCAGGCATCCCTAGCGGTCATCACTAGGACGCTAGGGCCTTTCTAGTTGCCTTGCAGTCATTTGATAGACTACAAGGGGGTAAGAAACGGTCATCTGGTAGAGCACTTTCTGATTCTGGAAGTTCTGGCGCAGTGCTCATGGGGCCATGTTCGTTGATGCATAACTTTGGCTCCTGGGGTTAGATTGCCCTGTTCTTGGGCCCGTTCTATAGCCCTTTGTATTGTCTTTCCATCCATATATCATATGCATCATTTGGGTCATGTTTGCATAGTCTAATCTTGCCATCATTTTTGAGTTTTCTGCATAAAGTCTGCAGGTAGGCTCAGGGACAGGTTCACAGGTACATCTTTGCTTGATGATTTGATTGCCTTCTCAATGTCTGACTTCTTTAAATAAGAAGGGTTGATATCAAGAGCTGGCACCGACTGGGAGTCCAAAAACTTCCTTTTTGCAATGGCCTAACACTCCCGACAAAAATTTCTATAGAAGCCTGTCCGTGCATTCCACCATCAAATGTACTCTGCAGTTACATGGGGGAGGCGAGCAGGAGTCGAGACCCTGAATGAGGCTGCCTCTCGATGATGGAAGTAGTCCCACCATACGCGGGCCTCGTCGGTAGCTACCTGCCCGGCCCGAGCCCTGTTCGGTAATGCAAACTGGGTAGAAGATAGAGGGATGTGCTGGTCATAACCAAAATTTTGACTAAATCGGAATGGGTAGTCGGGTTCTAGCCATAAGATGCCGCTCTTGTGAAAGACCAGGACACTCGGTCTTATTGCCAGCGCCGAATCAACTAACTCTTGTTCCAGAACTGGCCTCGTGCACTTGCCACCAAAAAAGTGATGAACATATTCTTCTGTCTCACAAAGACGGCACTGTCGCATCTTGTTCACCAGTGGGCTTGAGTGGGCCGTCAAACTCCAGAAGTGTAAAACGCCCGGCGCATCTATGGGGACCCTGGTCAGCTTTCCCCAGATGGCAAAAAGTTGATCCGCTGTTTGAGTCAGCTCGATGCTGGCAAATTCTATCATCCTCGGAACAAGTTGTGCTGATTGTAGCACCTGAGGAGCAGCTTCCGGGAATACTGTACAGACCCATGCATTGAAGAAGTGTAGCGGGCCAACTGTCCATGGATTAGTGGGGAGACAAGATTGATGCAAGTCTCCCAGCACCTTGTATATCAAGCACAGTGCCACCGGGCAAAGTGAAAGCTTTGTGTCCCAAGCCATCAAGCAAGCAGGATAAATGGCCTCGGCCCTTACCACGCTTTCATCACTGTTGTGTGGGAATGGCTGATCTAGAGGGGAGGGGTGAATAGATCTGCCCCTCTTTTTCCAGTTACAAGCGGATTGCAGCGGAATAAAAGAAACTTGTTCGAAAGGCAAGAACAAAACCAAAAATGTAGGATGCAAGTTTAAGGATTAGGATCTGATCCACGGTCCAGTAGATACAGGTCTTCAGGTTTGCCTCTCTTCACGATCTCTCTCTCTCTCTCAATTGTGCTTCCTCTCAGTTGCTTCTTCTTCTCGTCTATAATTGTCACCTTTCTTCTTCTGTAAGACTCTCCTTTTATATGACCATCCGTAGGTCGAGAAAATGTTGGAGGCACGCTCTGAACCTTGCCTTGGTTGGGCATCTCATCCATTAATCTGCTACCCCTGCACTCGACCAAGCAGAGAAGAGAAAAGGCCTTTGTGCATACCCGAGGATATTGCCAACGCAGCAATGGTGTTTCCCTGGAGGAGATCAGCTTTAGTTCACCATGTAGTGTGTGAAAACCTGCACTAAGAGAACACCCTCAATGATCGGGGAAAGAACCCAGACTCCCAGCACGGAGCTATCACCAGCCTATGTGTATTGCAGAAGTGAAGTAGCTTTAACTAAACCAGACCAAACTAAGCTAGACCTAAGCCACTCGAACGTGTTAAGGAATCTAGCCTTCTAACCATGTAAATGAGTGAATAAATGGAAATGACAACATGTTCTTGCGCAATTAAACGATACCTTTGCAAATTCATGGAGTGAAAGTAGCATCCTGAAGAGGTCTTGATCAATAAGCTTTGTATTCCTTTCTTAACAGGATAAAAATGGAGAGGATAACAAGGATTGAAGATTCCTCAACTCGAAAGAGCGGCAGACACCACACTAGAAGGATAAAAAAGAAAAAGAGGGAACTCCCTCACTAGGGTGCAGAAATCTTGATAACAAGGAACCAGATGCAGAATAAACAGAGATCAATTGAGGTCAAGGCGGGCTAAAGCCTTGAAAACAACATGAAAAGGTTAATGACCTAGAAAGGGTAAGACAGAAGGAATAGAGAAACAACAAGAAATTTGCTAAACATCTGAAGGAGAGGAATGATCATCTGACAGGGTCAGAGAAGAATCAGAAGTAGAATCTAGAAATTTCAGAGGAGAAGGATCAAAAGATGTCACAGAATTGGGACAAAAGAAAGGCCTAGGCTAAATAAATATTTTTATCCATTACATTTGCATTAAGGATTAAGTCCAGGGTGGTTGTTTTTTATTTAATTGTATGAGCCATAAACCATCACATGTTGTAAGAGTTTTTAAAGTCATCTCTTAAGAAAGAGCAATTTGGTAATTCTCCCTGATTTATGGTAAATATAATGAATTCACTGTGTTGAGTTAAATCTCACGTTTTTACTCCATCTTCGTCACTCCCTTTCTGTCTCTGTATCTCTCCGAATGCTCTGAGTCAGAGCATCATTGTTGTCCCTGGATGAATCAGAAGTTCCTCTCCATTCCCTCGTCGAAGGGATCCTATCAACAACACACCACTCTTACCTTCTCTTCTTAACCCTATCTCCGTGCATATATCTTTCAATCTCTCTTCTGCAACCATGTCTGCGCACGCCTCTAAGAACAAGGGAAAGCAATCAGTCACAGAGAGATAGCCTGTAGTTGATACATCCGGTCACAAGAAGCCACGATCCAAGCGGTTGTATGACCAAGATGTGTCTGCTAGTGATTCCAACCAGCCGCAATCTAAAGCGACCAAGCGGAAAGAGCGAGCCACTGAATCTTCAGGAGAAAAGGGAAAACCTACTCAGAAAGCAAGGAAAGAAGGTCCAGTCAGTCAAGAGGCAGAGAATATTGAAGCAATTTTAGGTGAATATATCAAAATCCTGCTCCCGAGGTACATTGACACTCATGACCACCAACTGCTTGAAAATTTTCCTGAACTAAGGGATATGATGGAATTTCAAGGGTGGAGAAAGGTTGTCAGCAAACATAGGGATTATTATCCCAAATTAGTGACCCAATTCTATGAGAACTTGAAAAATGATGCAAGCATTCCCAGGCTATGGACAACTATTAACGGAATTGAATTTGATGTCAACAAGAGTTTGCTGTACAAAGCACTAAGAATTTCAATGGATGGAGCTGTGGAAAACAAGTTCACTTATAGTGCTCATGAGGCATATTCTATCATGACTAGTTTGCCTAGCAACACTCAGGAAATTAAAATTACATATCCGACTAGC